>JAWPHD010002789.1:0-240978 GCA_037043455.1 Cyrtodaria siliqua | reverse complement strand
TATAAAGTTGAAATATCTTAACAGCAACACATTTAAGATAAGATTATTTTAAGAAGGAAAAACATAAAATTATTCAATAAAATAAATTGATGTGCATATACATATAAGTATGGATCTCAGAGAGCAACCGTAAATATTCTAAGCATGATATGTAGTTATGATTTACCACATATATAATATAATATCCCAGAAAGTAGAATAGTCAAAATAGAACATTTTTATCCGAGATTAAAATGGGAATAATAATTATTCGAAAAAATAATTTCACAAAAATTATGTTGTTGTTTACCTATATCTACATACATACCATTACTAGTATACATGACCTATTAAATGAAGATATAGTCCAGTTAATATGTTTATATCCATTCACTTCCAAATCCCATAATTGTGTTGATCTGTTTGCCAGTGAGGTAATGGTGCATACAAGTCTCACTTAGTCTAATTGGAGTTACTGCACTAGGCACATTAAATCACTACCTGTATATGTTAATAGTGTTGGTTACTTTACTGTGGTCAGTGACCCATATATTATGTTTCAGTCGGTTTTAAATATTGACCAGACAGTCTTCTACCACATAATTTCTAGTTAATGTACACAGGTCCGTTGGAGAAAAATTAAAAACGTAAGGAACATACACACCAACAAATTGCACGAGAGTCAAAAAAAGCACTCAAACACACATAATTGCAACGGCAGAAGCACGAGGTCATCAGTCTTCGTCTGGGCATATCCAGTCTCTGTTTACTGCTTCAACACGCTTCCAATATCATCGTACAACTCAAACTTGTGTCGATTACTTGTTGTCTTTGACTTTCCGTACACCGACCCGTTGTAGTACCAAGCGTTTTCAATGTCGTCGTGGGAGGGAGGCGAGAAATAAGCTGAGCGTTTGCCTTGGTGACATCATCTACCAGCCTACTTCCCGAGGCTTTGAAGCTCGCACTCAGTCTCATCACTTTTGTCTTCTCGTTGTTGTTTTGCAATTTAACCAAAACTGGTTGTGGGTAGCCTGGTTTACCCGGGATCCGATGAATGGCAATGATCTTCGAAGGGGTGATGGTTGCTCCCTTTTCCGCAATCATGGAACATATTTTGATTGTTAGAGTTTCTTCTGTCCTCAGGTGTCACTTCAGGGACGTTCATAAATTTAATATTGTTTTTCCGCGAATATTGTTCGTTATAATTTGCTCTTTCATCCGATCTTTACCAAACTGTAACATATTGTTAATATCAATTAAATCTCGGATAAGTTTGAAAACCAGCACATCGGACCAGTTACAGAGGAGTTAAAGCCCTCTATTTAGTTAAAAATGATATATTATTTTGCCTCGTTCAGACGACAGGGCCTTCATTTTTTGATCAAATATTTACCAATCATGACCAGATTGATAATATTAATGAAAGCTTTCTAATAGATGAGTTAGAAAACCAGCAAGATCGGACATTTAACAGTGGAGGTTATGGCCCTTGCTTTAGTTAAAAATGCTATATTTTGCTTCATTAAGACCAAAGGGCCTTCATTTGTCATCCGAGCTTTACCAAACTGTAACAGATTGTTAATTTCACTGAAAGCTCGGACAATTCGTAAACCAGCCAGATCGGACGAGTAACAGCGCAGTTAAGGTCCTTGATTTACTTAAAAATTATATATTTTGCCTCGGTAGGACGACAGTTCCTTCATTTTCATCCAATCTTTACCAATCTTTTACAGATTGCTAATATTAATAATGACTTGGACAATGTCGACGACCAGACAGATCGGACCAGTAAAAGAGGAGTTATGGCTCTTTATTTAGTTAAAAATGCTATATTTTGCTTCGTTAAGACGATAAGGCCTTCGTTTTCTTATCCGATCTTTACCAAACTTTACCAATTGTTAATATCAATAAAAGCTCGGACAAGCTCGAAAACCTGCCAGTTCAAACTAGAAGCGGCGGAGTTATGGCCCTTGATTTAGTTCTAAATGCTATATTTTGCCTCGTTAAGACAATAGGGCCTTCACTTGTCATCCGATCTGTACCAGCCGTAACAGATTGTTAATATAAATGAAAACTTGGACAAGTTTGATAACCAGCCACATCGGACTAATTACAGCTTAGTGATGGCCCTTGAATTAGTTAAAAAATGATATATTTTGCTTCGTTAAGACGATACGGCCTTCACTTTTCATTCGATCTTTACCAAACCGTAAAATATTGATAATATAAATGAAAGCTCGGAAGAGTTTGAAAACCAGCCAGATCGGACCAGTAACAGAGAAGTTATGGGCCTTGATTTAGTTAAAAATGATATATTTGGTCTCGTTAAGACGACAGGGCCTTCATGTTTAAACCGATCTTTACCAAGCTTTACCAGATTGTTAATAGTGATGAACGCTTGGACAAGTTCGAAGATAAGACCATAGGGCCTTCATTTTTCATCAGATCTTTACCAAACGGTAACAAATTGTTAATATCAATGAAAGCTAGTACAATTTGTAAACCAGACAGATCGGACGAATAACAGCGCAGTTATGGCCCTTGATTTACTTAAAAATGAAATTTACTTCGTTATAACGACAGGGCCTTCATTTTTATCCGATCTTTACCAAGCTTTACCAGGTCAATGAAAGCTTGGACAAGGTCGAAAACCAGCCAGATCGGACCAGCAAAAGTGGAGTTATGCACCTGTATTTACTTAAAAATGCTATATTTTGCTTCGTTAAGACGATAGGGCGTTTATTTTTAAACCGATCTTTACCAGTCTTTACCAGATTGTTAATATAAATAACAGCTTGGACAAGTTTGAAAAAATGCTATATTTTGCTTCATTAAGACCATAGGGCCTTCATTTGTTATCCGACCTTTACCAAACATATTGTTAATATCAATGAAAGCTCGGACAGCGCAGTTATGGCCCTTGATTTACTTAAAATTGTTATATTTTGCCTCGTTAGGACGACATGGCCTTCATTTTTCCTCCGATCTTTACCAAACTTTACTAGATTGCTAATATCAAGGATAACTTTAACAAGTTTAAAAACCAGCCAGATCGTACCAGTAAAAGATGTATGGCCCTTGATTTAGTTAAAAATGATATATTTTGCATCGTTAAGATCATGAGCATCATTTTTCATCCGAGCTTTACCAAACTGTAAGATTGTTAATATTAATTAAAGCTTTGAACAGTTCGTAAACCAGCCTGATAGGACGAGTAACAGTGGCACTTGATTTAGTTAAAAATTATATATTTGGTCTCGTTAAGACGACAGGTCCTTCATTGTTTCATCCGATCTTTACCAAGCTTTACCAGATTGCTAATATCATGAAAAGTTCGGAAACCAGCCCGATCGAACCAGTATCAATGGAGTTTTGGCCCTTTATTTAGTTGAAATGTTATATTTTGTCGTTAAGACGATAGGGCCTTCATTTTTAATGCGATCTTTACAATACTTTACAGATTGTTAATTCAATGAAAGCTCGGAAAGAGTGAAAACCAGCCAGATCGGACCAGTAACAGCGGAGTTATGGCCCTTGGTTTAGTTAAAAATTATGTATTTTTTCTCGTTAAGACGACAGGGCCTTCATTGTTAATCCGATCTTTACCAAACTTTACCAAATTGTTAATATCAATGCAAGCTCGAAAAAGATCGAAAACCAAATTTTGCCTCAAAAAGACGATAGGGCCTTCTTTTTTCATCCGATCTTTTCCAATTTATTCCAGAATTTTAATATCAATAAAAGCTTGAGCAAATTCGAAAACCAGCCAGATTGAACCAGAAGCAGCGGAGTTATAACTCTTCATTTAATTAAAAATGCTATATTTTGCCTCGTTAAAACGATATCGCATTCATTTTTCATCCGATCATTACCAAACCTTACCAGATAGTTAATATCAATAAAAGCTTGGGCAAGTTTGAAAACCAGCTAGATCGAACCAGTTACAATGAACTTGTGGCCCTTGATTTAGTTAAAAATGCTATATTTTGTCTCGTTAAGGCGATAGGGCCTATATTTTTCATCCGATCTTTACCAAACCTTACTTGTTTGTTAATATATATGAAAGCTGGGACAAGTTTGAAAACCAGCCAGATGGGACCAATAACAGCGGATGTATGGCCCTTGAATTAGATATAAATGCTACATTTTGACTCGTTAATACCATAAGGCCTTCATTTTTCATCCGAGCTATACCAAGCTATATTTGATTGTAAATATCAATGAAAGCTGGGACAAGTTTGAAAACCAGCCAGATCGGACCAGAAACAGCGGATTTATGGCCATTGGTTTAGTTAAAAGTACTACATTTTGCCTCGTTAAGACCATAGGGCCTTCATTTTTTCATCCGAGTTTTACCAAGATATACCAGATTTTTAATATCAATGAAAGCTTGGACAAATTTGAAAACAAGCTAGATCGAACCAGTAACAGCGGAATTATGGCCCTTGATATAGCTAAACATGATATATTTTGCATCGTTAAGACGACATGGCCTTCATGTTTTCACAGATCTTTACCAACCTTTACCAGATTTCTAATATCAATAAAAGCTTATATAAGTTCGAAAATCAGTCAGATCGGACCAGTAACAGTGAAGTTATGGCCCTTGATTTAGTTAAAAATTATATGTTTTGTCTCATTAAGACGACATGGCCTTCATTTTTAATTTGATCTTTAACAAACATTAACAGATTGTTAATATCAATGAAAGCTTGGACAAGTTCGATAACCAGTCATATCGGAGTTAAACATGCTATATTTTGCCTCGTTAAGATGATAGGGCCTTCATTTTTTTCATCCGATCTTTACCAGTCTTTACCAGACGAAAACCATCCAGATCGGACCAGATTGATAATATCAATGAAAGCTTAGACGAGTTAGAAAACAAGCCATATCGGCCCTTGACTTAGTTAAAAATGCCATATTTGCCTCGTTAAGACAATAGGGAATTAATATTTCATCCAATCTGTATCAACCTGTGCGATATTGTTGATATCAATGAAAGCTCCTAAAAGTTTGAAACCCAACCACGGGAAAAATGGCCTTTGATTTTCCGAAATATGTTATATTTTGGCCTCATTTAATGTAAGACGAAAGGGCCTTCATTTGGCCGGATTTCAGTGAAAATTTTCTGGGATGATCAGTACCAAGCTTAGTTGTTCGTATCGTCATCGTGTTTCGCTTGAATGATTTTGGCGGAGTTATGGCCCTTTAAAGGTTTAAATACACAAACATTGTCCTGACTAGTTCTCCTGGATCCCTGGCCGGATTTAAACAAAACTTTTTAGGGATGATCAGTTCTTGGTGCAAATCATCGTCGTGTTTCAGTTGAATGATCTTTTGGCAGAGTTATGACCTTTTAAAGGTTTTAATACACAAACTTTGTCTGAACTAGTTCTGCTGAACCCCTCCCCAGATTGCAAAGGAAACTTTGCAGGGATTATCAGCACCAGGCCTAGTTGTGCATATCATCATTGCTTCCGTTTTACAGATGTTTGGCGGAGTTATGGCCCTTTAAATGTTTTTATACACAAACATTTTCTGGGCCAATTCTCCTGAACCCCTGGCTGGATTTCAACGAAACTTGACAAGGATGATCAATATCAAGAGCAGTTGTGCATATCATCGACATATTCCGGTTGAATGGTTTAGCCAGAGCTGTGGCCCTTTAAAGGTTTTAATAGACAAACTTTATTCAGATTAGTCTCTTCTGAACTCCTTTCCGGATTTCAACGAATCTTGGTGGTATGATCAGTACCAAGCCTAGTTGCCGTGGTGTGTTTGAATGAATTTTGGCAGAGTTATGATCCCTTAAAGGTTTTAATACACTAACTGTGTACAGACTAGTTCTCTTGAACCTCTGGCTGGATTTCATTGTAACTTGGCGGGGATGATCAGTACCAAGCCTAGTTGTGTATGTCATCGCCATGTTCCGGTTGACTGATTTTTGAAAGAGTTATTTCCCCTTATACATAAACTGTATCTTTAGCCAGTAGATCGTTCACATGCCCTCTTGGGACTCCTTGTTTTTTCTCGCTTCTAAAGTGACACAATAAATCGAGTTTGCATAAAAGCGCATTGTTTTCACTTGAACTTCAAACCAATTTGCGTCTGTGCCTCTCAAAAATTCCGTAAACTATAAATTGGAAATTATATAACAGAGGTATATAAATCTGATAAGCGTCATTTTGTTATCGATATTATCACGTGACTATGTTTGATAGATATGACTGGCGTTCCTACTGCATAGTGCTGGACAGTTTCATTTTATATTGGACGGTTCCATTTTGCACAGGGACAGTTTCAGATCGTACGACTTTGTTTTGCAACGTTTGAACTGGTGTTTTACTCGCTATGTAGCTTCATTTCTCGTTACACTGGTTCGGGTTATGGATGCATTTTTCAATACATTGTTTAACAATTTACAGAATGTTTTCAATTAATAAGCGTATTAAACTTGTATTATTATTATGTGTAACAGTGATGTTCACCGGCTGGTTCTTATATGGTTGGTTTGTGATACCGACAGAAAAACGTGTACAGGTAAAACATATATTATTTATATCCGATATGTCACACACCATTTTAGGGGTGTGGACTTGGATTTTGTTTTGTTTTATCTGAGCAATTTACTTTGTATCAAGGTAAAGTGGAAAGGTTTATGTTCACACGATAGGCGAGACATATTTGTTTTAAGCTCTAGTTGCCAGCCGAGCTCACGGGATGGTGCGTATTCCGTCGTACTTCCATGTCCACTGGTCGTTTGCTAAAGACCGTTAGCTGATTGTTGTCAACACAATAATTTAATAATTGTGGTATTTTGTAAATTGTAATACAATTTGACGTGAGTTTTTGTATAAGATCAAAGATGACGTTGAGACTGGGCAATATTGACGCATGCGTTGCAGAGTTATTGCCCTTGATTATAGACAAATAGCAGAAATTCATCTTTAACACGATAACGTTAGTACAAGAGGTATTCAACTTATAACGTAACACATTTGTTTAAGATTTTGTTTTTAAGCGGGAGTGACTATCATAAAAAAATGTGTGATTTAATTATGCAAAGAACGTATGCATCTAAACATAATTTCCAATTAAAGGCAGTTCTATTTAAATTACATTTTGAATTAGCTGCAAACAATTTTTCAGTTTTAAACCTATATGTTTCTATTGCAGTAGAGTTTTACTTTAAACCAAAATAATCCACTAATACATATCATATTTTTGTTTAAAACTGTGTTTGCAATTTATATATGATCGTTTGTCTCATATTACTACAAAAATATATAATCAAAGTACCGAAGGTACTGAGAGCATGGTGAACTATGATTTGTGCATCCATGTAATGGAAGGTTTGTTTGCAATCACGCATGACATGGATGGACTGAAAGTAGGGATATGAATCGTGAAATTCTCAGTAGCGTACCTATTAGGCCAAAAGGCCCGGGCTTTCACATCATGTTCACATACATGGTTGAAAATATAACAACGAATAATTGTGTATGAAATCATGTTCACGTACATGGTTGAAAAATATAACAACGAAGTAATTGTGTATGAATTCATTGATTTGCAAGTGTGATTTTGATTGAATTTATATCAAAATATACGCGAAAACCCACCAGAGACGTCCGACTTTCCTAAATTTTCCGTGAAACCATGCCCAGAACCCACTAGAAAAAGTCGTGCTTGCACATCAACAAGTTCTAACTATGCCCCTGTCGCTCCTGTTATGTAATACACCTACATACGCATTAGTCCCATGGTATGATGATTTATTTAGCATTTAGGAATTTTCAGGCCTGAATATTCATACATTTGTTACGTCCGAATACACCCGACAGTGTGTCCGAACAGAGACGAAATGTGGTAAATGACCCGAACTAACTTACCGAATAATAACATTACTGCCTACCGGTGTTGAAGAGCTAGCACGCAGAAACGCATGTGTAAATCGGAGATTGCCGAATTTTGTATATATCACTAACTGTTTCTTATTCATTCAGATTATGTATAGCATTGTTTTATTGATATTAAAAATGAATCTGAATGAATAAGAAACAGTTAGTGATATATACAAAATTCGGCAATCTCCGATTTCAGATTCATTTTTAATATCAATAAATCAATGCTATACATAATCTGAGCCTTCTCTGAACTTACATGTGTAAATCGGAGATTGCCGAATTTTGTATATATCACTAACTGTTTCTTATTCATTCAGATTCATTTTTAATATCAATAAATCAATGCTATACATAATCTGAGCCTTCTCTGACCTTACCAGCCCTTTTTACGATTTTTGATATTTCATCTGGCTGTGTACGGTCAGAGGAACTCCTGTAGTAAGTAAAAACAAGGGGATCTCCTCTCCCTCATGGGAGAGAAGCCACGCTGTTGGTTTTAATAATAAATACGTATTCATTGGATTAACATTTCAAGCATATAAACCGATTATCAATATATTTATTTACCTACCTGAACCGTTATATTTTTGTATTAACCTTAATAAAGTTGTAATGGTCAACCTTTTCCGACAAAGTTAAAAAATATTAGATTTTCAACATGTGTTATTATTCAGGTCAAATGTCACGTGATCGTGACCGGTGCACCAATAAATATTTCCCGCAAAACCCAATCAATTTCAAAATTGCGACCAACTTTTCCTTTTGGCACAGTTAGTAGCAATTCTCTTAACAACATCCAGTTGTTTATCTAATACGTTTAGACCATAATTATGCTCCGAGAGGAGTACGTTCCACTCCAAAAATCCCACGATGCTGTAAGTTGATAGTGGACTTATTTGATGAGGGGAATATGAATACCTTCACCTCTCGCGAGAATATCACGGGAATTTAATTAATATGCAAAATGACAGTATGGCGGATATAGTAAATAAAAGTGTACTTCAAAACATAAATGTTTTATTGTGTCATGCAGTTTTATCATTGTAACTTGGCATAAAAAACATTAATTGATAGATCTCTTGAGCTTAATTATCGTAAAAAAACGACCAGACACTGCAAACATCGTTGAAAGTCCATGACTGTGTGTTTTCAGTAATCCCCGGGTTTTTAAGCCGCAAAAAAAATAAAATGCTTTTAGGGTCAGAGAAGGCTCGAATTATACTATACAGAACTACTTTATTTCTGAAATCTATTTTTAGTTTTAGCACAGAACTATTAACTTTGATGTTAGATCTGTGGTTCTAGCGTTTTATTATAATGTGCGTAATTCATCAAACCGGTTTCGGTTTTATTTATTTTGCATGGTGTTTTTTACGTATCAACAGATCACTTAGGTTATGTATGGCGGCCAGTTTAATTGGTGGAGGAAGACTTCAGCTGTTTGAGACGAACTCAGATAAAAAAAATGCCCGCCATAATTTCTGTCAAAGCTACGCAATTTCATCTAATGGGATTCAATTTCGGTACAATCTGGCACAATCAACAGTTCTGTTCTGTCACACATGTATTCATAAAACATCAAAGACCACATATCTTTACGAATACATTATAATAATTATCGATTAAAAAGAATAACAGACTTACTTGTTCAGAATGTATGACTCCTAACACTAACAGACGCGCGGGAATGGTTACCGTCCGTGTTTTCGAGGTACATACAGGCGATGTGTACAAAGTAGGGTACCAGATGAAATTTCGCGCGCAATTGGAGAAGGAATTACAAAGGATAGTAGCTTATGCGATAACCATTACTGACCGAACCTATTAACTATTATATGAAGACTATAAAGGCCATGTATATTTCTTAAATATATAAATCCAAGAAAAATGGAAGATATGCGTTTGATGGTGTTGCAACAAGGGAAATAAATTATAAAATTAACTGGTTACAAGTCTAAATCATTATCCTAGGGGAACAATACAGCGTATGAATATATTTTACGCAAGATCACGTGATGATCACGTGATGATGATGATTGATCTATTTGTAGAACGCACAGCTAAATAGATGAAATAGCTACATAAACAATATATAACTGTAACAATGTATCGAGGAAATTATTTGAAATGTTTAAATGACATTACCTGATTTGTATCCATTACCTTATTTGTATCCGCTCTAGGAAAGAAGAAACACCTGTTAAAATATGGGTCTTCTTTTTCAGACAATGCGTCGATTCATCAGTGAGGCTGTAGTTAGGATTCGTGAAAAAAAACACGGTAACTATAGCTTGGTGAACAAGTTCACCATGCTAAAAAATGAATTAAAGTATGAATGTTATCGCAATATTGAAAATATGACATACAATATAACAGTTTGCTCGTTTTTTATGCGACGATTTTATAAAGCATTTAAAATTAACCAAAATGATCATTTAATTCACATTTTGAAAGACCAGATGATTAATAGTTATTATTGCTGTATATCACATAACATATAAGGATATATTGTTCGTTTGTTTCATCATTATTTGCAAATGTGTGTTTTTTGCTCCCAAATCTTATGTTTTATATTTTTTCATTTTTTCCTATAAAAAATATTGAAATTTGTTTTTATAGAGGAGGAAATCATAACAATTCCTGCAACTGATGTTTTGAATTAGTTTAGTTTTTCAAAAATGCAATCATTTTCAACGTATTTAACTGCATACTAATGTTCGCTGAAATCGTAAAAAACGACAAAAAGCAAAAAATAATGAATATTCCATATTTTTTTAAAAAAATATATTGAAATCGTTGTTATGATTGAAACTATTTGCTTCAAATAACATTCTCTGCCTTTTTTTTCAAAATACGGGTGCAGCAAGATTAGGAAGTACATAAAGGGTCATGTCATAACGTTTCTTCTTGCAACCGGCTAAAGTGATCCGTGTTTTGTATGGGTTCTGGAAAGCCTGATCTTACATTTGGGGGGTGATAAAAGTCACGCGGTGATATAAACAATGACAGTTGCAGACATGCAAAACGTTAGTAGTTGGTGACGTCAATGCGCAGAATGTAAATGGTATGCAAGAAAAATAATCCATCATGGGTATCCGGATCAGATAGGGAAATTTCAAGACTCGGTATAATTGTTTTAATCATTAATCATAAAAACAATTATACCTTGTGTTGGAATTCCCGATCTTCACCGGATACCCAGGAACGATTATTATAATATCGGAGGAATCATTAGACTTGTCATTAAATTAAACATATTCGAGGAGAATGTCAAGATATTTATTTCAGTTACAAAATGAAAGTGTTACGTTATAAGCTTTGCACCTCTTATATATGTTTTCTGATTTCACCAACTTCGAATTAAAAGTGGTTATTATTGTTATACTATATTTGACGAAGTTAATATTTTGTTACCTGTTATTTACTGTCATCTATTATCTAATAAAGACAAACATGGAGAAGAATAATATCCCCCTACTCGTGTGTATCGTAAATAGAGGATATTTGTTGTTTTGAAGTGAATAACAGATTTTATTTCATCGAGAGGTGTAATGACCGTTGCGTGACTTGTAATAAATATTTCGCCATAGCAGCCTACTTTACTCGACATCATCGAAAGAAACGTGGGCAGATGAAAAAAAATCTGTAATATGTGACTGCACGACAGCGGACAAAACTGGCAGGAGTGATCATATGGGGAAACGCTCTAAATCAGAATTTACAAAGCTGCCCTGTTTGTAACAGAAGATGTTGATATCGGACACGATGACACACACGTGACTATCTGAGGCTGCACACCGTCATTTGCTTTAAAGACGACACGTAGATTTCATGTCTAAAAAGCATTGTGATGGTAGTCACAGTTGTCTAGTCTATGAAAAGCATTTTAAATCATTACTCACTGAGTCTGAGATTGTCATTTTATGTTTTGCTGGAGTCCTTAAAGAATAAAAAGAAAGGTTTAAAAGTAGCAGAATGAGAACCTCCATTTGTTAAAAAAATGATTTAAGTTTTAACATGTGTTTTAATTGTGTGGTTTGATTAATTCGTTTGGTTTGCAATAGTAGTGGATGTAACCAAGTTAAAGGTAACAACTCCGCTAAAGGTATCAACCGCCGCTAAAGGTAACAATTCCAACACTAAAGGTAACAACCTCCGCATAAGGTAACAATTCCAACACTAAAGGTATCAACCGCCGCTAAAGGTATCAACTCCGCTAAAGGTATCAACCGCCGCTAAAGGTAACAATTCTAACACTAAAGGTAACAACTTCCGCTAAAGGTAACAATTCCAAAACTAAAGGTATCAACCGCCGCTAAAGGTAACAATTCCAACACTAAAGGTAACAACCTCCGCATAAGGTAACAATCACCTCTTCCACTTAAAGGTAACAACATTGTCCTCGCTAAATGTAACAACGTTTTTCAAAATCTACATTTGTTAACAGGTTCTTGTTAGTTACTGAAGCACTTGATTCGCTTCCATCTGATGCGACATTAACATCATACATAAATAAAATGAAGGCTGTGTGTGGGGGTGGGTAGGGGTGGGGTTGGGGCGGGGGTGCGTGCGGATAAAGATTTGAAATTTAGAATTAAATTGTACTTCGTAATTTTACCATTTATTTTAATCCAATAATAATTATTAGGGATTGATCTCAACAATAAAGAATATTTTCAAACAATTTATTTTGAACTCTGGGAGAAAAACATATTCGGGATATATAACCTGATAGAGTGTATTCCACCGTATGATAAAATCAGCAAATTGATTTGAAATAGAGCTCTGTCACAGAGACACATACAATTAATTTATTCCACATTGATTTATTTGAACAGCCACTAATTTATTTTACAAGGAATACCTAGAACTGTATTAATCCATGCTCAAGGGATGAACATAGGCTCAAAACTTTTAAACCTGGCATTGCTTGAATAGCCCAACATTTCCTTAAGAGTCAACGTGGCGGAATATATGGATGTGTTTCACACATCGGTCAAATTTAAATGCAACGGAGTCGATAAGCGCATATACTTCTTAGGAATTAGAGCTCGATCTGGCTTGATTTAAACTGCGACCCGCGCTTCATTCAACGATTGCATCTGTCATTTATATGGTATCTAGTTCATCGATTAACCATTAGCACATACTTACTCGTCTAAAATTCCTTGGGGTTGGCTTTGGCTCACATGCTCGAGGTCGTGGACTCGATCCCCGATCCCGTGGCTATAAGGCTTGAACGGTCGCTAGCATATTTCACTACCGTTCATGAACAGTCTTAATCAAACCGAGACTGCAATATTACGTAGGTGTCGTGTTCGGCCGTTTCCAAAGGTCCACTCTCATACTCTTTAACTAATACATATGTTTTTCAGTAAACATTCATACATATTGAAAATAATATTCTGATTAAGATGACATGTATATATTTATTGCTTTATTATGTTTTATGATTTGATATTAGTATGTGTAACATCTCGTTGTGATATAATCAGAATACATTATAATGAACAACAAATCCCAGGTCTTATCTTGATAATACATCTTCATCATGACTTATTTATTCACACAGCTGTTCATTTAACGAACTAGATCTTCACAGCAGCAGACTAACTCACTCAATAATTCTGGTCGTTATTTGCTGGTTAATAACATTAGGACCTGTGTCTTATCAATCTCATATCCACACTCTGTTGGTTCTGGCACATTTAGCATATCCACTCCAAATCAGTAACTGGCATGCACACTTGATATATGAAGTAAAAATCATATGTTTGGGGTGGGGGAGGGGTGAGGGGACGTACCTTCCTTGGGTTTAAACTCTTGTTTTCAAATACCATTTTTTATTTCCAACGTGTTCAGAGACATACATATATCCGACAGATAATTCTTAAGCCTCACCTGCACTGTTCATCATTACAGTAGATGCCATTTTCTTGCCAATTTCAAAGGAAGAGCAACAGGTGTCGCCCTCTGTGAGTGTGTAAACCATCAACAAGATTCGCTCACAGTAATGTTTATCAACACTATCATGTATATGGATTAATCTGAGCAAATCAAAATGCTTTTCTTGCCGATCTCAAAGAATAGTTAATCCACACCAAAATGGTCACAGTGGTATACTAGTAATTTAAGTACATCCGTGTTTGGGCTATAATTAGGCTTTTTTCGTCCTGCTCAAAAACAACATGGACGCTTTTAATATCCATACTTCTGTATAAGTATGTGCATTGGAAACAAAGAAGCCATGTAACTGTATGTTTGATTTACTAAAGACGACATCGGCTGTAAAATTTAAATAATACCATTCCGTGGAAATTGATGCTATCCACTCCATCGATACTCCGTAAAAACCGATACCGGTGGAATATTATATATGTTCATGTTTTCCATGATATTGGACTTTTTTTTGTAACCATTTCCCCTCATCACAAAAATAACTCAACGGTACAGCTGCATTCTCAAAAGTCATAACTCTGTCAAGTGGGGATTTTTTTAATTATTGTATAGTCATTAGCCCTAAATACATTCCTCATTTTTTAGGATATATTTCATTTGCATTTCACATCATCTTTAATTTACTATCTGACATTGTCTTTTTTAGCAAGGCACCAACAACTCTTATTGAGCTCCTCCTGTCCTTCGTATACTATTAAATGTTTAGTTAAACATCTTTAAGTTGACCTAGGGCATTCATTGTCCGTTGGTTCGTTTGAGTGTAGTGAAGACTGTGCTGTATTCATTAGGAGGGGCAATTATAATTGAGTATATGCTACTTTTTCTGTGTCATGCAAGCAGTCAAATGCAATATTGGACTGAAATTCTGTCCAAAGTGTAAGGAGGTCTGCTCTGTCATCACAAAACATGTCACATCTACCAATGTTATACATTAATTTATTTAATCTCAAGCAACTTAGTAACATGATGTTACGTTTTTAATTTTAATGAGATTGTTCAAACACCAAATTTATTCTTATGTCTACAGTTTACATTTGAATGTTGCCTCTTCATAAACGTTACCGGTGCTGTGGTAAAATACTACTAGGTAAAATAGTCATACGAGGAGAAATACTAGAGTAGTTTGTTACTCTACTTCTTAATAATTTAGAATACACTGTAGTTAAAATAAACAACTTTACAACATTACATAAGACTAAATGTTTGCTAAAATATCTCATTGCAGTAGAAAGATTTATTATATACCTATCAATACTATATACATAGTACCTTCATATTCTGACAATGGAATACAACATCCTGTATCACACTACAGATTATCACTATGCTACTAAAAATAGAATTAGTATCACTATCTTACTAAAAATAGAACAGCGGTTTTTCCAATGATTCAAGCAAGTTTTACGCCACTATGCGCGAGAACGTCAAGACGACGTTACGTCATACTAACAAAACAAGTAGATCAGACCAATGAAGACCAAAGGATCATTACTAGACTAACGTGTTCTGGAAGTGTGTATCACCTCTCGTAGGTAAATGCTAGATCAGGATCACACTCGAGGCTCCTCCTGTCGTGTGATCCTTGATCTGGCATGTACTTACTCGAGGTAATACAAACTTCCAGAACACGTTACTCTAGTAATAATCCTATTGTATTATACAGTAAACATTTTGTTCAGTTTCATCCTCTCTTTTTATTTAATAATTGATCTAAAGGTGTTAAAGGTATTTTGATTCTTTTTATAGATATAACAGAAATATATACTCTTATAAATATAAATAAGTTGATTTAAAAACAATTATATAATACATTTTAAAATGTTATAGGGCTGAAACACGTGTTTTAAAAATAATTTGCAGTATTGACCTAGATTTTGGCCTCTTTTGGAAATTAATGACTTTTTTTCGCTAAAAGGTTAAAATAAGTATTAAATTGCTTAAACCATGTAAGAACATGTAAGAATATACTCACTAGTACTGACCTGATGATATTTTATCTTCAAATGAACTCCATACCAATATTTACAAAAATGGCGGATATCTTGGATGCCTTATTGGTTTACTCGGTTCGCCCTCATTGTCTGATCAACTTTAAACCAAGACGAACATATTGATATATAACATGTTCTGTTCTATTTTTGTTACCACCTACCCCTTAAAATAATCATAGATTTTGGCCATGGTCACCCTACTATTCAGGCAACACGTATTTTATTTTATCACTTTATTTTGTTAAATATAGACATTAATTTAAAAGTTATTAAATGATCAAGATATATCCAATTTGATTATTCTGTTAAGTATCAAGTAGCACGTGGCCTATATCATTTTGAAGACTAAACCCTTTGAATATATTTATATTTTAATATTATAGGTTATTGCATTTGTATGGCTAAATATTACTTGGAACGAGTTGTTTTGGCAAAGGACGACGAGCTTGCGAGTCGTCCTGCGCCAAAACAACGAGTTCCAAGTAATATTTAGCCATACAAATGCAATAACCTTTTTATTGTATACTATCATATTGTTTTTGATCACTGTTAATTGTATGACTATTACTTTTCATTGCATTTGTGTTATTTTTATAGCTTTTGATGGAATTCCTATCTTGCCATTCAGTTTCATTTTGTGTGGATGATTATTTTGCGCGAAAATGACGTCGACGTCGGATGACGTCATTAAAAACAACAAGCGATTTTCTGAAGTTTGTTTACCATTCTATAACGTTAAAAACAGTGGGTGAGTGACCATTTGAATTATTTTATCAATTTTTGCCATAAAAGGTTGAAAAAAAACTCGTATTTTTTTGTTGACACTACAGAAAGGATTCCGTTGTTTTTATTTGAAAGTAGTTCCTTATTTCTATTTCGCGGCTCTTAGCAAGCACGAGCAAAAGTTCCCGTGCAATATCAATGCGTGCAATATCGTAGAATATTGCACGCTTAGCTCAATGCAAACTAAACGGGACAATATGAAAGTATACAATAATGAATAATACTGACTTACGTCGAAAGTCGAAAAGCAATATTGGCCGGATAATTACGGCAATTGTTCCTTATGCATACATTCTATATTTGAAAGGTATCATTGTTTACGAATGATCATTGCTGCCGCACATTATTGTGGCGTAGGACGGTTTTAGATACTCGGGAAGCAGATGGGGCCCAAATGAACATTTTCAATTTTGATAAGTTGTTCCACCTTCTTTTTGCTTGTCATATATTTTAATGAAAACACTATCTACTTTTCTTTGTCACTTATTAGTGTTATGCCATGCCGGCCACAATGACTTGTTTTGGGTCAAAACATAAATTGGCAAAATATGTGGTGGGAAGTGGGGGAAAAACAGATACTGTCAGATCATTGAGATGTGCCTGCCCTACCTATCCCCACCCCGTTCCTACGGCTATGCATTAATATGAGCATATTTCGTTTATTGTGCACTTTATTCCGCATTATTGTGGATTTTGGTGAAGTCAGTGACGTTGACGTCACCATGATTTGATTGTTATGATTCAGTTTCAATACAGGATCGAACCTAACACGACGTGTTTTCTGTTACCCACAAGACAGTATGATCGAAACAATGTCTAGACACTTTACATCAATAAGTATTAGTGGTTTCGGTCGCAGAAGTGGGCGGAGTGGGGAATGGTATCTGAGGAATTCACGTGTAAAGCATAGTTTATGTGTTTGCCAACTGTTTTTTTTTTCAGCTTGCGACCCCACCCAACCCCCGCACTCCCACTCCCCTACACATACACACATAAATCACTTCCAGCCGACGACGTGTCTATCCATTTAGGATGTCCTATTGGTTAAATGGCGGAGGGAATATAAACCTTAGAACTAAACACACGCATACATAAACTCAAATGTTTTATCTGCCATGGTTTTTATTCTGCTTTTATCAACAGCACCAAGTTTAGACTCATGTCTAACGGTTGAGGCATAAATTCTTTAAATAAACTTGTTCGTTCAATTATGTTACGTTGATAACTTTACTGAAGCGAAAAAGAAACGCAACTCGGGAATTTCCGCTATATATTGTTTATACTGCACACTTAATTCCACCTTTTATTCTAAAGAAATCCCAAGATGTTTTATAAACAAAAAGTTACAGTTAGTTAGAGAAAGGACACAACTGTGATGTTGTAGACGTTTTAATCACAGTACAGTTTGTAACAAGAAATTCATAAATGTATTTAACGTGAAGAGTTTGCAAAATCGTGCATCCTAAATTTGCTCACATGCTTGAGCCAAACGAGTACTCTGTCAATAATGAAACTTTGAATGAATACTATTTGCTGTTTTATTTGTTGTTTTAGTCTTTTTTTCCGAAGGGAAAGGTCTTACGTAGCCATGTACCATTCGATTAACAGTAGTATATTGTAAATACAATATATCATGTATATAGCGGAAATTCCCGAGTTGAGTTTCTTTTACTCTTCAGTATACTTATCTTTTTAGTTTTAGTTAATAAAGACAAATCATTGACAATCAATATTCGATCTTTTCTGACGTCGCTCCATTACAGTTTACATTGACCAGAGTGTACGTGTACAGCTATACATGATGAATCAGGTGGCACAGTAACTAGCAAGAACATGTTTACTCAATTTTCATTGAAACTGTACATTTTGAAAAACGTTGTTACCTTTAGCGTAGACTGTTGTTACCTTTAGCGTTAACATGAAAAGTTGTTACCTTTAGCGTTAGCGTAGTTACCGATAGCGGGAGAGGTGATTGTTACCTTTAGCGGAGGTTGTTACATTTAGCGTAGGAATTGTTACCTTTAGCGGCGGTTGTTACCATTAGCGTAATTGTTACCTTTAGCGTTGTAAGAGTGTTATAATTTAGTGAATAGTAGTAGTCTGTAGCATAATTCCGGCACTGCTTTCAGCAAATATTTTTCACTGCAATTTTTGTATTGATTTTTGAATTACCATGCGTTCACATACATTTAAAAGAAAATGTTGGGGGCATATAGTAATCGCACCGTCCGTCTGTCCGTCCGTCCGTCCGTCCGGATTCTGTCTGTCTGTCTGTCCGTCATTCTGCTTTTCGTGTCCGGACTGTACCTTCAAAACCCCTGCATGGACTTTTGATTAACTTGGCACAAATGATCACCATAACAAGACGATGTGTCGCGCGTAAAACCCAGGTCCGTACCTCAAAGGTCAAGGTCACGCTTGAAGTTCATATGTCAAAAACAGGTACACAATTTCGTGTCCGGACCGTAACGTCACAAATCCTATAGGGATTTTTAAATAACTCGGCACAAGTGATCATCATAAAAAGACGATGTGTCGCGCGCAAAATCCAGGTCCGTACCTCAAGGTAACACTTTAAGTTCATAGGTCAAAAACAGGTACGCAATTTCGCGGCCGGACCGTAATTTCACAACCTCTGCAGGGATTTTTAAATAACTTGGCACAAGTGATCACCATAGCAAGACGATGTGTCGCGCGCAAAATCCAGATCCGTACCTCAAAGGTCAAGGTTACACATAAAGTTTATAGGTCAAAAACAGGTACGCAATTTCGTGTCCGGACTGTAACGTCACAACCACTGCAAGGATTTTTAAATAACTTGGCAAAACTGATCATCATAACAAGACGATGTGTTGCGCGCAAAACCCAGGTCTTCAAGGTCATGGTCACACTTGGAGGTCAAAAGTCAAATTGTGTCCGGTCAATAACTCTGGCATTCATGGACGGACTTTCAAATAACTTGGCACAAGTGCTCACCACAACAAGACGATGTGTCGTGCACAAAATCCAGGTATGTGGCACCAAGGTCAAGGTCACAATAAGAGGTCAAATTCAAATCGTGTCCGGTCAATAACTTTTGCATGCCTGGACGGATTTTCAAATAAATTGGCACAAGTGCTCACCACAACCAAACGACATGTCGTGCACAAAATCCAGGTCCATGACTCCAAGGTCAAGGTCATACTTAGAGGTCAAAGGACACTTCGGGGGCATTTATCACTTACAGTGATATTTATTGTTTCCTCTTGTTTCTCAGTCTAAGATGTTGACCATGCTTATTTGTTTGTCTTTCGTCGTCTGTCTGTCGTAAATCGGTACTGTAGCTGAAGAGTTCTGGTCCAATTGTGCATGCCGTATTTAAATTATGAAGGTCTTTTCTTCTTAAGATTACCGATGAGATTATGCATTATATTCCATGGTGTGATAATAAATTCGTTGCTTGTATACAGCAGATTATTATTATCAAAGCGACATATTTATTAGTGTTACCGTTATTTTGTTAATTGACTGTGATCATTATATTGACGGGTTATTTTAATTTTCGAAAATCTAGTCAAATTGAATAAATAATGAAGCAATATTTTCTGTACTATACTGAAAGGAAAAAGAAACGCAGGATGCGCATTTCCGCTATATATTGTATGTTTAATATGCTACTGCTAATCGAATGGTACAGGGCGACATTAGGCCTGTCCTTTTAGAAAGAAGGTTTAAACAGCACTAAACACACCAATGGTTACCCCTTTAAAGTTTCATTATCGTCAGTATGCGCATTTTGCTCAAGCAGGTGAGCAAACTTAGGCTTTTAATGTTGCAATCATTTAACATTAAATACAGTACTGAACTGGCTCAATTTTTCAAAGAGGAACTTCAGCATTTATGAATTTCTTGTTACAAAGTGTACTGTGATTAAAACGTCTCCAACATCACAGTTGTGTCTTTTCTCTAACTAACTGCACTCTTTTTTTTTACAAAACATCTTGGGATTTCCTTGGAATATATATGGAATTAAGTGTGCAGTATATGCAATATATAGCGGAAATACGCACCCTGCGTTTCTTTTTCCTTTCAGTATATTTCATTTTGCCCCTTTTATTATGATTGCTTTTAGTGCGATTGAATATGCATACAATTAGTTATGTGTTGTTAACTCTTAATTCGAAGTTACAGTTGTGGGATTGGCCTTGTTGATTAAAGTCGTTTATATTGTGTCTCTAGAGTTTGGATTCTCAAAATAGGTCAGTGATATATACCTCGCCGTCAGCAGGTTCAGAAATGGTGTACATCTGTTGTAAAATGTGCCTGTTGATCGCGGTATAAGGACTTTAAGCACATTGGACTCCTTCATCATTTGAATGGGTACGCGGCAATCTCAGTGTGTTTGAAACTCGCGGAGTACCGTAAATATTTCTACATAACTTGCATCGATGCAAGCATTAATATTAATAATGAGAACAGTTTAAAGTAAATAATATTACTACCTGTTGATTGAGTTTAGTATATTTAAACATTTCGTAGAATAACGAACTTAATTCAACATTGTATTTAATAATATGCTTGCCTACTGGATTTATAACTTGAAATTAACACATTCGAGCTACATATGCTTTATTTTCAATTAACATCTGGTTTTATTAGCATATTTTGAATGATTCATGAAGTTAGTCAGTTAATTTATATACGAAGTATGTTTCTTGCATTGATTTTAAAAAAGTTTGTTTGTTTGTTTGTTTGCATGGTGTTTTACGTCATTTTCAACACATGTAACGTTACATATGAAGGTCGATTATTTTGTGGTGGAGGCAGACCACTCACTTTTCCATGATAGAACCAGTACTGTACCCCTCCCGCCATCCAATAGCATCTGTCGCCAAACGATATATTTTGAATAAAAAAAAACAAGTAAAACTACCACATCAATACATGTTATGTAGTACACATAGGCAAATTTACCATTTTGATTCAGTTTATTATTTCAAATCCTTTCATTTAAGTGCATCGTTATTATAATGAACTGAATGCATTTGATAACATAGTTTTGTTTTGCTTGTAAAGTTGACCCTATAATATTATCCATTGAAGAGTAGCATCAAACCCTTCTCAACTTTTTGAAGAACAGTTGGCAGAAGAGTTATAAACTTTATCGGTAGTGTGTCTCTGCAACCTGAAACTGATTCATTTGATGTTGTTCCGAACAGTCTTCAGATGATTCTTTAGATATGGTTTCAGATATGTTCTGAGAAAGATGTTGTTGGTCTAAACTGCTTTTCCCATTTTTCATGTAAATTTTACATTCTTCTCTTGTGGGATTATGTGGATATATCTGTCTTAAACTTCTATTGGCCCTCAATTTGACTTGGAAAAGACTTTGTAAAATGTCATAGGCTGTTTTAATCCAAAATAACTTTCTTCGCTCACTTTTCCAGGTTGAATTTGGCTTTCGGCATGATGGTATCTGAAAACTTCAGACGGGCATTTTAAACTTTATCCATGATATGTTCACATTTGTGTTTTATAAAATGTCTTTTAAAGCGGAACACAAAGCTATTCTAAGCAAGCTGAACCAAAATGATCTCGTACTGATCATCATGAACAACTGTCCAATCCTTATACTTGTCTTTACCTTTGACTTGTCAAACAGTTAAGTACTAGAACGAACATGTTCTTAAAGCAGAAATATGTCTTGATATGTCCTGTTTATAATGCAGTCAACATTTAATATATAAAACGATATTATGTCCAACGGCCTCGTATGTTTAATTGTATTGCTCTCCTTCAGTCTCACAATTTTCTTATCTTCCCAGAAAGCTCACGGACTTAGAGACAAAACAAAAAGAAACAGAAAATAATTGTGTTTTTCCCCCTCAATTTTAGGTAATTTTTAGTTTGAAAAATAGAGTTTTCTTTGCTTTAGCATACATACATGTATGCAGTTTAAAAACAGATGATACAGAAAATCCCATTTTGATATGAGGTTTCATTCAAATTTCAGAAGTGTTTGACCGAAGCATCACATATTCAGCTTGATAGTGTATGAATTTTATATTTTCCATAGGAGTCAAATAAACATGAGAGAGAAAAAAACTGGCGAACTTATGTATTTTATTGTTTTAAATTACTGGTGTTGGCTATACTGAAGATATTAAACCAACAACAATGTCTGCTGCCCAGCTTTGAAGCTCAGATGTTGGAAAAGGCTGTACAGCAACCTTTGGGTAAATTAATTGAGGTATGGCACCTAAAAAGCGACATAGAAAGTACTCAATTAATCGGCAGAAGCCAAGAGAATAAATTTGTCAGGACACTACAATACAATATTGAAGACACACATTAAACTCTGCTTTATGAAAACGATTTAGAAAAACTTCATCCACAATCTGTCCGGTTTAACATTTGTCACAAAAACAATGTTTGACATATGTAACCAATCGTGTTACATTTGTCGTATGCTTTTACGTAGTGAATGTTTTAACATTGTCACCATTTTTACATTTGTGACTTTTTTTAACATTTGTCACCATTTTTACATATGTGACATTTTTTTACGTTTGAGGTTGCTACACGTGCAATTGACAAGGAGTCTGATCACGTCAGGCATTTTCTAAAACTACTATATATTAATAAAGGTATTGATTTCATTGACATGCCTAGTATTTTTCGAGATACTCATGTAGTTGATTCTATCCCAAAATATTTCAAAAATTCCGAAAGTCCTGTAATTTGTTATAAGTATAAAAAGCCTATTATAAATATTATTTTCAACTACAACAAAATAGTTTCTGACCTTGTTATAGAACATAATACTCCTAAGGAATGTGAATGCAACACAACACAATTTTGATATGCTCCAGCAGGTCATGTCATCACTGGTAATTTTGATATTGTTGATAAACGTATTCGACATTTGTTTTCGAAAGGTCCTAAATATAGATTACCTTCAACTATTAATTTTAAAGCCTGTCGTGCCCAGATCGCTCACTCCATTGAAGATTTTAGTATAAAGTGGTGCCGTAGAGAACATGCGGACCCAAACTCGCTTTCTACTTGGAAAAAGTCAATTTTTAATATTATAGATAGACGTATTAACTTTATAATGCTAACTCCTCTTTACTTCCCCCGAGACCTAAGTTTTCCTTTCGTAACTTAAAATCGGGAATTCAGGAATTTCATTATAAATTTGTTTTAGTTCCTGCAGATAAAGCTGCTAATAATGTAATTTTGTTTGACGCCTACATTACGTCAATGTTTTATCTCTGGAACTCGGCAGCACCAAATGGTATACTCCGGTTAATTCTATTGAGGATGATGTTGTTTCCGCACATATCAATCGGGAACTACTTCAAGGCTGGTGTAAACGATAAGCAAAATAAACTGCCTACTATGTACTGGATTCCTAAATTACATAAACATCCGTATAAGGCTCGCTTTATTTCGAATTCTAGTGCCTGCACCCCATCAAACATCTCCAAGCGTTTAACTTCTTGTCTTACTGCCGTTAAAAATACTGATAAAGGTGATCCTTTGAGAGCAACAAACACAATTCAGAGAATAAAGCAGATCACGTTAAACTATATTGATAAAACTTATGAAAACTCTGGGATTAATTTATTTTGATCTATAAAAGACTCAGGAGACGTTCTTGATAAAATGTTCAATAAAGGTCAAGTTTCATCAATAAGCAATTATGACTTTTCTACACTATATACAACCTTACCACATCACCTTATTAAAGACAAGCTAATTTCTCTTATTCAAAAAACATTCGCTAGAGAAAATACTACATTTTTGGCATGTAATAATGATTAAAGCGTTTTTCACTAACGGCAGTTTACACAATTATACTATGTGGACTTGCTATGAAGTTTGTGAAGCTCTCATCTTCCTATTAGATAATATTTTCGTCAGGTATGGAACCACCGTTTATAGACAAATTGTTGGTATCCCTATGGGTACGAACTGTGCACCACTTCACGTAGATTTGTTTTTATTTTGCTATGAAAGAGATTTCATGTTGAGTCTTTCACCAGATACCCATGCAGATGTTATTGAAGCCTTTAATGACACCTCTCGGTATCTGGATGACATATTGAACATTGACAACCCTTTCATTCCAATTATAGTTAATACTATTTATCAGTTAAGAACTTCAGCTGAACAAAGTTAATATATCTCCTAATAACACTTCTTTTCTTGATTTAGATCTCTCGACTGAAAATGGTGAAATAATTAGCAAAATCTATGACAAGAGAGATAATTTTAATTTTGACATTGTTAATTATCCCCACTTGAATGGGGATGTTCCCCGAGCAACTTCTTATGGGGTGTATGTGTCTCAACTTATTCGTTTTTCAAGAGCTTGTACTCGAGTTGAGGACTTTAATATTCGTAATCTTTGTATAACTAAAACGCTACTCAATCAGGGTTACCGTTACCATAAACTTCGTAAAAACTTTGCAAAATTTTATTATCGTAACCCTGATCTTCTTTCCAAATACAAAAGTAATTTAAGGACTCTTCTGCGACAAGAACTATCACAACCTGACTTCTATGGTGATGTGATTTATAAACCTCGTAAGATTCTTGGTCATGATCACTTTCATACTATCTTTGTTAAACTTGTTAAAAAGTGTATCAAAAGAGGTTATTACCCTATCCTTTTGCAACGTACTGCATGCTTGGTGGTGAACCCTTTTACAGTTCGCCACTGATTTACTCTTTAATTTTACGATGACCGGACAGGCTGTGGACCCTATGATGACGCCTACCTAAAGCCCATTGGGACCGTGGCGTTTGATGTTTGTCTATGATCTTTCTTGTCGTGCCCTTAATAGTTTATTCTTGTTGCTCTGGCTTCTGCCAAGTCACTGAGTACCTTCATTGTGGCTTTCTATGCTATTCTTTTGTATTATATTGACACGAGCATGTTTGTGTTTTACTTATTTTGCCTATTGGTGCTGCCTTGTTGGTTAGAGATTATATTATGGCGGGTATTTCTTTATTTACACTGTCCTGTTTTAATGGGATGACAGTAGGGTAAGTGTGAGGTTTGTTGCACCCTAGAACCGGTTTAAACCGACCAGTGGCCTACTTTGCCACTGACCGTTCGAAGGCGGTAGCCCTATTGTCAACCCTCTTGTGTTTGTGATGTCGATTGCAATTAATATTACTTGAATTTGCCTTCTTGTTTGTCTGTTTGCGTGTTTGTTTCTGTGTTTTGTGGTTGAGTGTCCTCCTTGAATGCTACTTTCCCTATCCGATCTTTTTATATTTCTTTACGATAATAATAATTAGCAAAGTGTTTTCGAGGTTTATGGTATCTGTAACCCCGATGGAGTAGCGTTTTAGTAATAAAGGAGTTATGAACATTGAAGTCCTCAACCTGACTGCTAGCTGAACAGAAACGAATACATTGAGAAATATATACTCCATACGATGTTGTTAGCAGCAATTAACAAGATGACAGTTACCTTGTGTTTTGCAATTTTTGTCTTCCTCTTCTTTTGTTCACTTTGACATGTTTGAGGAACTCAAACTCTGTCAGTGAAGGAGCTGTTCATACAAAGGCATCACTACTTTACTAATACATACATTTTGCATCAATTATTTTAAAACTTTTTTGTTCGATTTTGTCATTACGACTTTTTGAATATTTCACAAAATAGATGTGCACTCTTTCTTTTTGTTTGACTGAGTATACATTATAATCTTCTTCTTTAGGCAAATAACCCAAACGTGTACAAACCAGGAGATATGTTTTATCAGAATGGAACCAAACTTGGTGAACCACTAAGGAAGGACGTTTACATCAATATGAGTACGGAGCAGACGACAACGACTAATTATCCGGGGGAAAATATGTATTTATATCAAGGACATTGGATAAAGAAACGAACATTTCATAGCGGCAGTATAGCATACTTTTACCTGTTTGGCGCTTCCGTGACCAATTCCAGCCAAACGTCCAGCTGGGATGAACTACGAATATACGGACAGTGGCATACAAATTACTCGAGCAAATATCAGTCACAAGTCAAATGCTGTATTAAATACTCCGACGGAAGTCTGGAGCAGACGAGTAATTATACAGAAGGGGGAAGCACATACACAGTTATAAATAGGTTTTATTATGTGTTTCCGGTTAATCGTCGAGACGCTTTACTTCCCGTTGCAGTATCAATAACCTTTGGTGATCGAAACTGTCATAGTTCCAGTCTTCCATACATAGAACCTGTGTACCCATGGAAACAACCAGGCAAACTAGGTAACACATAATATATAATCATTGATCTGATTTTCATTTTCGCTGGCTTTTATGTAAAATATACGACACATTACCATGTAGAAACATATATATAATATAATTAATAGTAAAATAAAGGCATATATGTCCGAAAAAATAAATACATATACGTAAAGTTCATCAATAAAATGTCGTGTGGGCACCGTGAATTAAACGAGTGAATCAGTGAGTTCGTGATCCAATCATTTTGGCGGGAAAACTTCGTGGCAACACCAAGTTCAGGAACAAGCTACAGCTTCCTTTCAGAATACACTTTGTATTATAGACTAGCTAGGAAAAGCACGAGTCCTACAACTATCTGCACGAAATACCGTATATGAAAAGGACGATATTGTATTTTCATATTCAGTTACGTTAGCCTTACAAAATCGCCATAGTACAAACCGTTTCGATTATTTATTTAGAATATGCTGTAATACATTCCTACAGGCGAACTGATGCTTTGCATCGACATTTTCTTGTTTCTAATATGTCACAGTAAATAACACGTTTGCCAGGGGTTCGAGGTTCGATTTCCTGCAGATGCTAACTGATGTGTTATATTGTTCACGAAAACAACCTGGTAAACGAGGCTATACTTTTACCAAATTAACGTTGATACATCTTAAATACTTGAAGGCCAATTGCCTTAAAGCTCTTAATTTGCTTAAAGTTGTTGCAAACACTAATTATCGAGCAGATCGAAAAGATCAGATCCAAGCTGGACTACGGCTCAATAGTATATGGATCGACTCGCAAGTCATACTCGCAGATGCTCGATCCTTTACATAATCAAGGATTACGACTCACTTTAGGTGCCTTTCGTACATTATCAGCCGAAAGTCTATATGTTGAAGCTAATGAACCATCCCTGTATCATTGACGGGACAAATTAGCCTTTCAATATGCCATTAAATTACAATCTAACCTTTCAAACTCAACTTCTGATACCGTTTTTAATCCTAGTTATGAACCTCTTTTTGATCGAAAATCGAAGGCCATTCGACCATTTGGTCTTTATATTAAACCAAAATTAAGAGACATAGAAATCGACATAAATTTGATTGCAAGTATAAAGTACCTCAAATTCCACCGTGGACTTCGGAAACACCAATTATTATTTTTGATCTTTGTAATAGTAACACATCCAGTACATATCTTACTATCTTTTAAAGCAAATTTAATGAAATTAAATTGAAATATATTAATTATCAACATATACACACAGATAGGATGGAGATAAAGTAGCTGCAGCAGCTACATATATGTAATGCCAAACTACATTGTACTGATTTTAAAAGTAGTATTAACACATATATTCGTAACATTGGCAAGCCGCTTGGGATTTATCAGTGAAAAATAAACTCCATTCAATTAAATGGCGTCCTTTCAGTCGACCCATTCGTCGAGAGAAGGTAGAAAAGTACAATTCTCTTATAGTTGATAATGTTATTATTTTCTGCTGGCTTCCAAGCCATGTAGGAATACGTGGTAATGATAGAGCTGATAGTGCTGCTAAGGCAGCATTAGGTTTACATATATATAATTACCTTATACTGATTTTAAAAGTTATATTAACACATATATTCGTAATTCTTTGCAAGCCGCTTGGGATTTATCAGTGAAAAGTAAACTCCATTCAATTAAACTGTTACTCAAGAATGGCGTCCTTCTAGTAGACCCATTCGTCGAGAAGAAGGTGTCCTAGCCCGGTGCAGGATAGGGCATGCACGTTATACACATTCATATTACAAGGTGGGCAATTACCAAAAGGTATGCCCTGTTTTGCACCGTTATTTGTCTAACATATCATGTTGGAATGTGAAGGTTGAATGTTGTTTAACGGCTCATCAACACAGTATAGGTTATTTAGAGCCGTCCCAGAGAGAGGGACGGATACAAAGTAATCCGGGAACTGTGCCCACTCTTATTATCGAATAGCTTCCTAACGTGTTCGGAGAACAGACCAATACACGGGACCGCCCGGTTTACGTCCACATCCGGCGGACGTGGCAAAGGGAAAGTGTTGCAAAAAACTGTAACACCGACGAAACTCAGTGGCACCAACCGGGGCCACCGGTTACATATCCGCCGCGCTGCCGACTGCGCCATGCCAGACCTATGTGCGGCAAATATACTATGTACAAGGTTAATACTTTGAAATAGTTATTTGATACTATAGATTTTAGTCTTGTTTTAGATTTCCTGAAAGTAAATTAGTATATATGTTCGTATGTATATTTACTTGTTTATACACCCGTTGACGGTCATTTGCTGATTTACATATATACATATTATGTATTACTACCATATCATCCCTCATTTGTAAATAGTTTTCTCTTTATATATTTGCATTAATTTTTAATTACCACTTCATTTCCCCATCTTTCGTCAGCTTGTGCGCACACTATGACCTATCTTTGTATCGACGTGCCATAAAAACATTCATTCATTCATTCATTTTTTACTTGTACCAGAACACTCGACTAATTAGAAATTAAAATTGAATATTTATGGTCAGATTTTGCGTTAAATATGTTAACGAATTGACGATGAGCCTCTACCAGATGTGTTCAAATTGTGACACTTGATCAAATTTGACCCCGTCATTGGGTTTACAGTTTTAAATAGAGTATAAACAATATTTTATCTGAAACTACAAGTAGTCCTTGAGCTGGTTATAGACCACACTCCCACTCCCTGTGGGAATTTTGTAGGGTATGATTTTCTGAAAGTTCATACAAAAAGCTTCAAAATGAGACGTGTATGCTATCTGAGCGTTAGGGCGTTTGTGTGTAACGCACGTGACAATTACCATAACAATTCCAAAACACCTTCAGTAAATTTGAATATGAGTAAAACATGTGCATATTAACAACAATTACTACCTATATTTATGTTATTTATGAATTGTTTAATTTAGACAGCCTTTTCAACATAATGCAAATATGAAAATATACTGTACTCGTACTAAAGTTTACACCCTGTTTGTTACCAAAATGTGAATGATATATTTTGAATGATATATTTTCCTGAAATGGTATGCATTTGCTACTAATGAATTATGTTTGCCAAATGAGAGTGGGGTCATAAGGGCGTGACATCTATTTGAAATACGTTATCATTATCATGTTTTGAAAATGTAAAACTCAAAAAGTGTTTATATGCAACAAAACGGTATGTATATTTTTTATATTATTTATCAAACATGTTAAAACCCAAAATCTAACGTAGAAAACAAATTTCCAAAAGACAATTTAGTTTTCGTTACGTGACATTAACACGAAATTTACGTTACCATTTAAAGTTATTTGTCATACATATTGAATTTTTCCAGAAATAAAGGCTCTATTTCTTTACTGAAACAGTGACTATTTTAATAATATAATGTTATTCATTAAATGAATATATAAAAGAATTAATAAATAAATAAGATGTATGTATATATATATATATATAGATGATACGATATGTAAAATAAACACAAAAATTACGTTGCCATTTAATGTTACATGTAATATCGGACGTTTCCAGAAATAAAGGTGCTTGTATTGTACTTAACTATGATTTGTTTTTTTAAAAAATGTGATATAATTCATTAGTATAATTAAATAAATAACTGTAATGTCTAAAAATAAAACACATATATATATATAATAAATAAATATTTTAAAACGGCTCATAAATCATAAATATATAGTAATTGCACAATAAACTACTGGGAGCTTGTACTTTATTAACAATGTTTTTTTTACTAGTTATAGCATCTTCTCTTTGTTACAATGTATCCTGCTTTTGAGAAAAACCCCAAAAAATATTAATATTTTGTCCCCATCCAATGTAAGTTAGTCTTGCCTTATTCTGATTACTAGTATTTGGACAACACAACAATAAAAATACTAACATGCATGTATCTTCACTCTAACGCCTATGTCCAGTGAGCTTTGAGTACGACCATTGGAACAGACACATGTTAGTACCAGTTGAGCAAGCTACACAGCGACCTACTGAATAAACTGTGTATGTGTGTGACGGTAACGCAACACGTCACAGTCAGCCCCCAGTTCCTGGTACGTTTGACTATTTGGCAGAGATGGTGTTTGACATATTTACCAACGCACCTTGAGTCGACTTTGTGACAGACACTTAAGTCCCTAGATCTATCAAGTAGTTTGTGTGCAAAAGGCGAGGTGAAACCCCAAATTTCCTGTTGTCAGGGCCGAAAACGAAGACAGTGTTGTTACCATCGATGATGTTTAGAGGAATGTTGTATTAACATCTTTATAAGCTAGATTTCTGGTAACACATGAACAATTATTATTAATTATTTTAAAAAAGACACAATGTAACGGACAATACAAGAACCAAACACTGTTCACATCATGGATACGTATGTCTGTTACATGTATAACTAAGACGTTTAAAAATAAAAATCGGATATAAAATACTTATATTCTTAATTTCTTAAACCAAACACCTTCTTCAACAAGGTAACGTAAATTGCGGTAACGTAGCCTTACTAATGCAGGTATCAAAGGTTTAAACATTAAAGAAATCGGAGGTGTGTCTTTATCAATTACACTAGCTATGTAGCCTGTCAGTTATAGTGAATGACTCATGTAAACAAATCTCTCTTCAAGCAGACGACAGAAAACTGTTGTTAGATATCAGCGAGGATTAAAGTGTTTTAATCCAACGACTCCAAACTACATAATTTCTGTTTATTTTATTGGAACTATGACAATTTACTTCCCAGTATTATTCATGTTTTACCATGTATATTTTTTATTGTATTGTCATCTATATACTATCCACTGCACTGTGTATAACATAAAACAGAATTGCTATGAACTTTTACACAAATGTAATGTGATGACTTAACAGCCAGCAAATATTTCACAAGTTATCAGTTTTTATGAATGAAAATTAATACGCCAATTATAGTTGGTCTGGAGAAACAGACTTTATTTACTGCAGTACACAATATATGGAATAATTTGGACATTTATGGTGGTAGGAATGCATTTTCAAAAATGAAGCATAACTGTACACATTATTGTTGGGAATGACTGAACATGATGAAGATAATAAGATAAGGAATTACATCTTATATAGGCCTAGTTATGATTAAGGAACATATACATCTCTGAGCCTAAGGAGGGAATATTCAATTGTCATAGGTGGTGTATAGAAGTGCATTGTGATGCCACTGATTCTGGTGTGTTTCTGATTCTGATATGAAAATGATATAGATGAATTGTTATATGGAACACATGAATAGTCACAGATTAAAACATCCCATCTCAGAGTATTTCTATGGAAGTTTGCACACAAAACTACTGCCAATCTCCATGCCATAATGTGTGTCGTCTGCTGTAAACACTACCACGTGTATTTGTGTACATTTTTCAGTTCATAACCCCACAGGCTCCTCCCCTATATTTTCAAATATTTGTCAGTTGGGTTTAAAAAAATATTTGAAACTAGGAATAAGAGATACTCTTTCACGATTTCTTTTTTCCTAATACAATTGTTTAATATCAGACTACTTCTGTGCCAAATATTGAATTTTTTTATGAGGTGGAATTTTCAATATTTTGAAAAAGGTGTCCTTGATTTAACTATGTACACATTTAAATGAAAAACCTGTCCCAGCTCCATATATAGTGGCTTTTATACGGCAGTTGGGCCTTTAAGTGAAACGAAATGTTGTAGTTTAAAAAGCATAAATAATGTTCAAAATGAGTTGTTACAATCAATTATGGCTAAAGGAATGTTGCAATAAAACTTTAATAGTGTATTGGATGATTTGTTCTAATTTTTTTTAACATGCGGAAAATAGAAAATGAGTTAACATTACAAGAACCAAACATTATTAACATCATGGGAACGTATGTCTCTGATATCTGTAAGGTTAGGAATAATTTTAGGATGTAACATCATTAATGTTCTTAATGTCTTACGTTAATAAACTAAATAAAGCAAGGTAACGTAAATTACGGTAACGTAGGCTTATTAATACAGGTATCCAAGGTATAAAGTAGGTGAAGCAAACTTTTCTATTGTAATAGGCACTACTCCCAGTAACACGATAAAGCCCCAGTCGCCAGATGGCACACATGTTCCAAAATGCTCTACACGTAATGGGCTTTCAGAAAAATAGGGTGTACAAAAAAAAATCCCATTATGTAGAGGGTTTCTCCTACTAGCTTACTAACTAAGGAGAGTACTACTACTACTATTGTTACTGCTCTTATTGCTACTTCTGCTATTACTATTACCCCTACGCCTACTCCTACTATGGTAGTGCTACTGCTGCTGCTACTATTACTATTATTTCTACGACTAATACTACTACTACTACTACTACTACTACAACAACAACTACTACTACTACTACTTATCATTTTACTCTAAAGTAAAATGTTACGCTGCCACCGGGGTCGCAGTTTTCATAGAGTTATACTAGAAACTCTTTAAAACAAATATTCTTTTCTAACTTTTTTTCTCACTCCATATGGAACTGTTGCAAGGTCTACTCTGTATTATGCCATCAGGTGATCGATTGAACCTCATGTTTTGTATTCATATACAATTAAGCAGCTGCGTCAGTACTCCAATGCAGTGTTGTCATATCACAACATCTCATTAAAATCATATACATTTATTGCCTTTTGATGAGGTCGATACATGGTTGTTTTGACCGAATTCAAAAGGCAACAACAGTTTTATTATAAAATCAAAAAATAAAAGAAATTTGCCGCCGTAAATGTTGCCCTTTTAGTATTATCGGCATCTCCAGTTTCTATTATTTTCTTTTTTCATCAGCTGTCAAAAAAACAAACCTGTTTTTAGCCACGCCTTTGAGTCAATAAGAAAAGTCAATATACATTTCTCAGGTCAATACGGCTTTTTAGCAGGAATCATGTGACCAGCATTGATCCAATAGAATTTCTTTAATTTTTTGATTTTATAATAATATCCTTTATCACGCTACGATACTCTACGCTACTAAGGATATGACATTGAGGTCACGTCAAACTGACCTTACGATTAGCCAATCAGATTTCAACCTACAAAATTCTCGTATAGACTGCTTTACTGCGCATGTCGCGTTTCAGTAAACGCTGTGGAGCAGTCTACGCTCGGTATTGAAAGAGACAATGTCAGTAACTTTTAGCTTATAAAACACAAAATAATTGCGTTGACAAACATAACACACCAACCATTATTGAATATTTACTGAAAAAATGGAAAGAGTGTTTGAAAAAGAATGTTTGACTCAATTTAATAACGGTACAAAACAAATTACCGATTCGTGTGATTGAACGAAATCATTCGTTGACTCCCTTCACGATCTGATAATCGGACTCCCCTCAAAGTCAGGGGAGGTACCTAATTAATATGGAGGAGCTAACGCTACACCATTTAGCGGAACGGAGATACAAATTATCGAAAATGAGTTAAAGATTAAAGAATGAATGGTGTTTTACGGCACGTCGACACATAAATAGGTCGTATTTTGCGCAAATAAAATGAAGGATTAATTAAAAATTAATGTAAATATATAACGATAAAACTATTTACAAATCAGAGATGATATGGTAGTAATATAAAATACGAGTATATATGTAAATCAACAAATGCCCGAAAACGGGTATATAAAGAAGTAAATATATCCAAGAATATATTATAATGATTTATATAGTCTGACTTCCTTCAGGAAATGTAAAACAAGACTAAAATCTATAGTATTAAATAACTCGGTCATAGTATTGACATTGTAGTACCTCTGACGCATAGGATCAAAGTCTACACATTCCAACAAGATGTGTTTGACCGTTGCACGTGCAAAGCATGGTATACATTCTGGTAATTGCTCACCTTGCAATAAATATGAATGAGTATAACGTGTTTGCCCTATCCTGCACCGGGCTAGGACAACTTCTTCTCGACGAATGGTTCTGCTGGAAGAACGCCATTCTCCGAGTAACGGTTTAATTGAATGGAGTTTATTGTTAACTGACAAATCCCAAGCGGCTTGCCAAGAGTTACGAATATATGTGTTAATGCAACTTTTAAAATCAGTATAAGGTAAGTTGGCATTAGATATATGTCAACCTAATACTGCTTAGCAGCACTATCAGCTGTATCATTACCACGTATTACTACATGGCTTGGAAGCCAGCAGAAAATAATAACATTATCAACTATAAGAAAATTGTACTTTTCTAAAAGTTGAGGCACAACTGGGTTATCACGTTTCACATTACCCAGTGCTTGAAGAGATGAAAGGGAATCAGAAAATATTACAAAATGGTCACCATCAGATTCCTGAATATAATTTAAGGCAAGTTCAATTGCCTTAAGTTCAGCTGAAAAGAAAGAGGCCTTGTCAGGCAGACGCCTCTTTATGCTGTGTTTGTGAACAACAGCTGCTGCAGCTTCTTTATCTCCATCTTTAGAACCGTTTTTATATATATGTTGAAAGTTACTGTATTTCGATTTAATTTCATTAAATTTGCTTTGAAAGATAGTAGGGTCTATACTGGATTTGTTACTATTACAAATATCGAAAATAATTGTTGGTGTTTCCAAAGTCCACGGTTGTATGTGTGGTACTTTGTACTTGGCAATCAAATTTAGGTCGATTTCCATGTCTCTTAATTTTGGTTTAATACGAAGACCAAATGGTCGAATGGCCTTCGGTTTTCTATCAAAAAGAGGTTCATAACTAGGATTAAAAACATTATCGAAAGTTGGGTTTGAAGGGTTAGATTTTAATTTAATGGCATATGGAAGAGCTTATTTGTCTATGAGACGGTGATGGTTCATTAGCTTCAACGCATAGACTTTCGGCTGGTGATGTACGAAAGGCACCTGAGGCGAGTCGTAATCCTTGATTATGTATAGGATCGAGCATCTGCAAGTATGATTTGCGAGTCGATCCATATACTATTGAGCCGTAGTCCAGCTTGGTTCTGATAAGAGATCTCTAAAGTTGTAAAAGTACTTTACGACCTGCTCCCCAATTAGTGTTTGCAACAACTTGAAGTAAATGAAAAGCTTTTTTTGGCCTTCAAGTATTTAAGTTGTGGTATAAACGTCAATTTACGATCGAAAATAAGACCAAGAAATTTTGGTTTCATCCACTACTGGTATTGGTGACCCATCTAGTGTTAGATGAGGGTTAACAATTAATGCGCATTATCAGTCCAGTTATTTAAGTTCATTACGTCTTTAAATATTAATTATACCGCATACAGCAGAGTAGGTCAAGAAGACTTACCGAAACTGACTTTGTTTTCATTAGCTTTACTGGCCGAAGGCCAGTGGAGCTTATGGGATGCTGTGTTGTCCGTCGGTCCATCCGTTCGTCCGTTCGTCAGTCCGTTTGTCTTTTGGACACTCTAGCCCCTATTTTGCCTTGTGGGCACTTTCATCCGATATTTACCAAAAGTTTATAGTAGTTATATATCCATAAGATCTCGGACCAATTCTTGAACCAGTCAGATTCAATCTCCAACAGCTTGAATTTACAAAAATGCATATTTTTTATTGTGGTCACTATAGCCCTCCATTTATCATTTGATATCAACCAAACGTACACAGTAGTAATATAGCCATAAGATCTCGGACGAATTCTTGAACCAGCCATTTACACCGGAGTTATGGCCCTTGATTTTCTGAAATATGCTATAGTATGGCCTCAATAACACGATAGGGTCTTTATTTTATCATCCTACCAAACTTTACCAGATTGTTAATATCAATGATATCTCGGACACGTTTAATAACCAGCTATAACGTACCAATAACACTAGAGTTATGGCCCTTGATTTAGTTAAAAATGTGGTATTTTGCCTCGTTAAGAAGAGTAGGCCTTCATTTTTCATTTTAACTTTACCAAACTTTACTAACATCAATAAAAGCTCGAACAAATTCAAAGAACAGCCGAATCGGATCAGTGGTTAACACCGGAGCTATGACCCTTGATTTAGTTAAAAAATGCTGTATTTTGCCTGGTTAAGACATGACTTTTCTGTTTTAAATTTCTACGCAAGTTGTAACAACGCTAAAGGTAACAATTCCGCTAAAGGTAACTATCGCCGCTAAAGGTAACAATTCCAACGCTAAAGGTAACAATTCCGCTAAAGGTAACAACCGCCGCTAAAGGTAACAATTCCAACGCTAAAGGTAACAACGCTAACGTTACAGGTCACAACTTTTCATGTTAACGCTAAAGGTAACAACTATATACGCTAAAGGTAACAACGTTTTTCAAAATGTACAGTTTCAATGAAAATTGAGTAAACAGGTTCTTGCTAGTTACTGTGCCACCTGATACAACATTTTAAGCTGTACACGTTATGTAAACTGTAATGGAGCGACGTCAGAAAAGATTGACTATTGATTGTCATTGATTAGTCTATTATATAAAACCAAAACACATAAATAATTATCAACATAACATAATCGAACGAAAAGGTTTGTTTAAATAATGTACTCCTCAGCCTCAAGACACGAGTCTAAACTTGGTGCTGTTGATAATAAAAGCCATGGCAGATACATCATTTGAGTTAATGTATGTGAGTGTTTAATTTTAAGGTTTATATTCCCTCCCACCTTTTATTCAATAAGACATCCTTAATGTATAGACACAATATAGTCGGAAATGGATGGATGTGTGTAGGTGTAGGGGGGATTAAGGGCACGGGTGGGTTGGGGTCGCAACGCTGGGAAAAAAATTGATACATACGATATGCTTTACACGTAAATTCCTCAGATCTCTTTCCCCCTCCGTCCACTTCTGAATCCGCAACCACTAATACTTGTTACTTAGTGATGTAAATTGTCTAGAAATTGTTTCGATCAAACTATGCACATATTAATGCATAGCCGTAGGAACGGAGTGGGGAGAGGGAGGGCAGGCACACCTCAATAATCTGACAAGGGGTGTGCCTGGTGTGTGTTTTTACCCCCACTTCCCACTACATATTTGTGCCAGTTTTTGTTTTGACCCAACACAAGTGCATCTGGCCGACAGAGCATAACACTAATCAATTGATAAACAAAATTAGATATTGTCTGCATTAACACATGTGACAAGCAAAACGAGGGGGGTGGGGGAACCTTATGAAAAATTAAAAATGTTCATTTGGGCCCCATATTCCTCCCGAGTATCTAAAACCTTCAAACGCCACTGTAATGCGCGGCAGAAAAGATCATTCGTAAACAATAATACCTCTCCAAAATATGATGTATGCATAAGGAACAATTGCCGTAATTATGAGCTGCTGATCCGGCCAAAATTTCCTTTTCGACTTTTGATGTAAGCCAGTATCATTCAGTATTAAAATATAAATATATATACGAATAGTTTAATGTTTTATCTCTGAAATTTATGTTGGCTATTAAAATCTCTTGATAAAATTTAGAATAAACGTCAAGTTTCAACTATAAGTACTTCTCTACAGTATATACAACCTTACCGCATCACCTTATCAAAGACAATCTTACGAGGGGTGTTCCGTAAATAATGCGACTTCTGTATTATTTCGCGGAACTCATGCAATATTTACATGAAACCACTTCGTATCGCTAGAGTGATCACTTACGCGAGTCAAAGGTAACAATCCTATTCATACATTCACTGACCTTGGTGCAATGCAATGTACATTGCTTTATAGCGTATTCGTTACACTATATGTAAAATGACTGGCAAACGAGCAGAAAATGTGCTTGAAAATGGGGCCTATATTAGAGGTAGGCCACTACTTGGGTTGAAGCCGAAAGACATTCACCAAGAGGTGTGTGACATTTACGGGGGAGGTCAAATGTCGTATAGTACTGTTTGTAGGTGGGTGGCCAAATTTAAATCCGGGCAACAGCACTTGAAATATACTGCTCGCCCTGGTCGTCCTCTAACGTCAACGACCAAGAAAAACGTTGAAAAAATCCGTAAAATCCTGAAAACTGATGCTCGATACACAGTAAGACAATTAGCTCGGATAACAAACTTGTCGTTAGCACGAGTTCATTTAATTTTGAAAAAGCATCTGAAAGTTAAGAAAATACATGCAAGATGGATACCGCGTTTGCTGAAGAAGTTAAGGGTTACAACAGCAAAAAAACTCTGAAAATGTATCCGAAATACAGCAAAAAATCGTTTGAGAATTTAGTTTTGGTGATGAAACGTGTGTCCATTATTATGAGCCAAAACGAAAAGTATCTAACCGAATATGGGCCACGAAAAATATGAAACGACCAATTATTGCCAAACGAACGCGAACAGTTAAGAAGGTTCTGTATGCATTTTGTTTCACTTCCAACGGTCCCGTCATGCAGAAGGCGGTGCCAAAAGGCAGAACTGTCACAGGACGGTTTTATAAAAACGTCGTATTGAAACAATTGAAGAAGTACTACAAACAGCGTCGCCCTATAACAGGTCTGAAGTATGTTCGTCTTCTGCAGGACAACGCGCCCGCCCACAAAGCCAGTATTGTAACGGACTTTTTAGAGTCAGAGAAGATCACCGTTCTCCCGCACCCCACTTACTCGCCAGATCTGGCCCCCTGCGACTATTTTCTCTTCTCAAGACTAAAACATCACTTATCTGGGAAGAGATATAACTCGATGAATGCCCTGGGATCTGCTGTTTACCAGTGTCTATAGGGTGTACCTGTTCATGAATACGAAAAATGTTTTCAAAAGTGGATTGCGCGGCTCAAAATGTGTGTTTCGGCTAAGGGGGAGTACTTTGAAGGAAATCGCAAAAACAATTGATCAAAAATGATTGTAGTATTCTAGTATCAATACCAATCGCATTATTTACGGAATACCCCTCGTATTGCTCTTATTCAAAACACTTTCCCCAGAGGTAAAACTGCATTTTTGGCCTGTAACAATATTAAACCGTTTTTTACTAACGGAATTTTAGACAATTACACTATGTAGCCCATTGGGACGATGGCGTTTGATGTTTGTCTATGATCTTTCTTGTCGTGCCCATAATGGTTTATTCTCTTGTTGCCCTGGCTTCTGCCAAGTCACTGAGTACCTTCATTGTGGCTTTCTAGGCTATTGTGTTTTTGTATTATAGCATTTTTGTGTTTTACTTATATTGCCTATTGATGCTGCCTTGTTGGTTAGAGATTAGATCACGGCGGGGATTTTTTTATTTACACTGTCCTATTTTAATGGGATGACAGTAGGGTAAGTGTGAGGTTTGGTGCACCCTAGAACCGGTTTAAACCCCAGTGGCATACTTTGCCACTGACCCTTCCAAGGCGGTAGCCCTATTGTCAACCCTTTTGTGTTTGTGATGTCGTTTGCATTTATTAATACTTTTGCCTTCTTGTTCGTCTGTTTGCGTGTTTGTTTCGTGTTTTGTGGGTTGACTGTCCTCCTTGAATGCTACTTTCCCTGCCGATCTTTTATATATTTCTTTGCAAAGAAGTTTGTGAAGCACTCATTTTCCTATTAGATAATATTTTCGTCAGGTATGGAACAACCGTTTATATACAAATTGTTGGTATCCCTATGGGTACGAACTGTGCACCTCTTGTCGCAGATTTGTTCTTATACTGCTATAAGAGAGATATGTTGAGTCTTTCATCGGATACTTCCGATTCATCACGTCACCATAGAAAGAAAGTCAGTTTATGAGAGTCCTTGTCGCAGAAGAGTTCTTAAAATAATTTTATATTTTAAAAATAGATCAGGTTTGCTATTGTTAATTATCCTCACTTAGATGGGGATGTTCTCCGGGTTACTTCTTATGGGGTCTATGTTTCTCAACTTATTCGTTTTACTAGAGCTTGTAGTCGAGTTGAGGACTTTAATATTTGTAAGCTGTGTATAACTAAAAAGCTACTCCAGCAAGGCTACCGTTACCATAAACATCGAAAAACCTTTGCAAAATTGTATTATCGTAAACTGGATCTACTTTTAAAATATAAAAGTCATTTAAGAACTTTTCTGCGACAAGGACTATCACAACATGACTTGTTTGGTGATGTGATTTACAAACTTCGTAAGATCCTTGGTCATAATCACTTTCATACAATCTTTATTAAACATGTTAAAACGTTTATCAAAAGAGATTATGACCCTATCATTTTGCAATGCACTGCGTGTTTATTGGTGGACCCATTTACAGTTCGGCACTATGCTGTCCTCTTTGATTGTGCGATGACTGGACAGATTGTGGACCATATGATGACGTCTACCTAAAACCTTATAGAACGGTAGCGTTTGATATTTGTTTTTGATCTTGTCTTGTCGTACCCTTAACGGGTTATTCTCTTGTTGCTCTGGCATTACTCTCCAAATTAACAATTATGAGTCTATTAGTTAAAACTTTAAAAAAAAATCTTTCACCTCTTCGGTTACACTCTGCGTCATCAATACAAATTCCACAAAATTACTCTTCATTTCTTAGAACTAAGCCATATGCAAGCCTTACACCTTTAAATCTTCATTCGGCAACCTCGTTTCATGTTCCTTCGAATAATATTACTAGGATTTTTAATAATGGCTCAAAAGTTTCCGTTACTCCTCTGCGATCACCTGTTTTGAGGAAATACCATATAAAGTCTCCTTTCAGAAATCATTTATTTCATTCAAGGCGCAGGGTGTTTCCCTCTATTAATAAGTGCAATACTAAGAGGTGCAGTTGTTGCAATTATTTATCTTGCAAGTCCACCATTAAATCAGCTGTTAATGGTAGATTGTTTAATGTATGTCTAGCTTCAAATGTTGATTGACGTACATTTCACGTCATTTATGTTCTGACTTTAAATGCACCAAGTTGCGGTATACAATATGTTGGACAAACAGGTCGATCCTTAAAAGTTCGATTTCGTGAACACAAATATAATGCAAGTAATCCTAAAAAGTTAAAAAATACTTGTACCAACACTTTCGTCAGTCAGGTCATAATTTTAGTAACGTAACTGTTCAACCGGTTGAATATATATTTTTTGATAATGATGCTACTAAAAGCTTTAAAATAAAAGCTAGACATATTTCAGAACTAAAGTGGATGAAAAACTTACAGACACCTTATCCACTCGGCATTAATGACAATATTTATCAAGAAGAAAATATTTCTAAAGATCCTAATATTGACATTTTTTCTGTATTTTCTATTCGAAAGCGTAAATCTAGGTCTCATGGTCTTAAGCGTAATGGTAACATCAAACGTAAATCGCGTGTAATTATTTCTGTCGCTGATTTACATACTATTTGAAAAAACAGTCTGGAAAGCACTCTATGCTTTCACGGCTTACATCATTGTCCATGTCATCACTAAAGTTGATCGACGAGGAAGCCGACAAAATTTTCATTCATACAGATCCCTTGTATAACACTGCTTCCGTAGTTCAAAGCTATACACAACATGTTCTCCGACCCCGTATTTACAAGGAGTCTGATCACGCCAGGCATTTTCTATAACTACTATATATTAAGCAAGGTATTGATTTCATTGACATGCCTAGTATTTTTCGAGATACTCATGTAGTTGATTCTATCCCAACATATTTCAAAAATTCAGAAACTCCTGTTATTTGTTATGATGAGTATAAAAAGCCTATTAGAAATATTATTTTCAACTACAACAAAATAGTTTCTGACCTTGATATAGTACATAATACTCCTAAGGAATGTGAATGCAACACATCAAAATTTTGCTATGCTTCAGCAGGTCATGTCATCACTGGTAATTTTGATATTATTGATAAACGTATTCGGCATTTGTTTTCGAAAGGTCCTAAATATAGATTACCTTCAACTTTTGATTTTAATGCCTGTCGTGCCCAGATCGCCAACTCCATTGAAGATTTTAGTATCAAATGGTGTCGTAGAGAACATGCGGACCCAAACTCACTTTCTACTTGGAAAAAGTCAATTCTGAAAATTATAGATACACGTATTCACTTTTATAATGCTAACCCCTCTTTACTTCCTCCGAGACCTACGTTTTCCTTTCGTAATTTAAAATCGGGAATTCAGGGATTTCATAATGAATTTGTTTTACTTCCTGCAGATAAAGCAGATAATAATGTAATTATTGTTTGACGCCTACATTACGTCAATGTTTTATCTCTGGAACTCGGAAGCACCAAATCGTATACTCCAGTTAAATCCACTGAGGATGATGATCTTTCCGCACATATCACTCGGTGCACTACTTTCAAGGCTGGTGTAAATGATAAGCAAAATAAACTGCCTAATATGTACTGGATTCCTAAACTACATAAAAATCCATATAAGGCTCGCTTTATTTCGAATTCTAGTGCCTGCACGACAACAAACATCTCCAAACTTTTAACTTCTTGTCCTACTGCCGTTAAAGATCACGTTAAACTATATTGTGATAAAACTTATGAAAACTCTGGGATTAATTAATTTTGGTCTATAAAAAATTCAGGAGACGTTCTTGATAAAATTTTCAATAAAGGTCAAGTTTCATCAATAAGCACTTATGACTTCTCTACACTATAAACAACCTTACCACATCACCTTGTTAAAGACAAGCTAATTTCTCTTATTCAAAAAACATTCGCTAGAGAAAATACTACATGTTTGGCATGTAATAATAAAAGCGTTTTTTACTAACGGTAGTTTAGACAATTACACTATGTGGACTTGCTATGAAGTTTGTGAAGCACTCATCTTCCTATTAGATAATATTTTCGTCAGGTATGGAACCACCGTTTATAGACAAATTGTTGGTATCCTTATGGGTACGAACTATGCACCACTTGTCGCAGATTTGTTCTTATTTTGCTATGAAAGGGATTTCATGTTGAGTCTTTCACCAGATACCCAGGCAGATGTTATTGAAGCCTTTAATGACACCTCTCGGTATCTGGATGACATATTGAACATTGACAACCCTTTCTTTCCAACTATGGTTAATTATATTTATCCAAAAGAACTTCAGCTTAACAAAGCTAATATATCCGATAATAACGCTTCTTTTCTTGATTTAGATCTCTCGATTGAAAATGGTAAATTAATTAGCAAAATCTATGACAAGAGGGATGATTTTAATTTATTTTGACATTGTTAATTATCCCCACTTGGATGGGGATGTTCCCCGAGCAACTTCTTATGGGGTGTATGTGTCTCAACTTATTCGTTTTTCTAGAGCTTGTACTCGAGTTGAGGACTCTAATATTCGTAATCTTTGTATAACTAAAAAGTTACTCAATCAGGGTTACCGTTACCATAAACTTCGTAAAACCTTTGCAAAATTGTATTATCGTAATCCTGATCTTCTTTCCAAATATAAAAGTAAATTAAGGACTCTTCTACGACAAGGACTATCACAACCTGTCTTCTATGGTGATGTGATTTATAAACTTCGTAAGATTCTTAGTCATGATCACTTTCATACTATCTTTGTTAAACTAGTTAAAAAGTTTATCAAAAGAGGTTATGATCCTATCATTTTGCAACGTACTGCATGCTTGGTGGTGGACCCTTTTATAATTCGCCACTATGCTTGCCTCTTTAATTGTACGATGACCGGACAGGCTGTGGACCCTATGATGACGCTTACCTAAAGCCCATTGGGACGGTGGCGTTTGATGTTTGTCCATGATCGTTCTTGTCGTGCCCTTAATTGTTTATTCTCTTACTACTCTGGCTTCTGCGAAGTCATTGAGTACCTTCATTGTAGCTTTTGCTTTTTTGTATTATATTTACACGAGCATATTTGAGTTTCACTTATATTGCCTATTGATGCTGCCTTGTTGGTTAGAGATTAGATCATGTCGGGGGATTTCTTTATTTACACTGTTCTGTTTTAATGGGATGACAGTAGGGTAAGTGTGAGGTTTGGTGCACCCTATAACCGGTTTAAACCCCCAGTGGCCTACTTTGCCACTGACCGTTCCAAGGCGGTAGCCCTATTGTCAACCCTTTTGTGTTTGTAATGTCCTTTGCATTTATTATTCTTGTTTGTCTGTTTGCGTGTTTGTTTCTGTGTTTTGTGGTTGACTGTCCTCCTTGAATGCTACTTTCCCTGTCCGATCTGTTTATATTTTTTTGACATGAGAATATGTAGCTGTTGAAGGGTGATGAAAGAGTGTTATATATACCTCAATTAAAGTTGAATCTTCCTATGTATTTATAGTAGACTGGCTCTGGAAAGCATTTCTTTCTCCTCTGGTGACGTTGAGACTTTCGCCCCGGTGAATATCTTTTAACGTATCTGCATGTTTTCCCCACAGAGTTATTGGAATAACTCCAGTAGTGTCTTTAAGGTGGACAGTCAACTGGGAAACTTCTAAGTTGTTTTTGCGGAGATCCTTCTTTGTTAAAGGACTAACCTGTATAAATGATGTGTATGTAAACTTCGTAAAGTAGTTTGCCATGCCACAGTAATATTAAGTCATTTGTGAAATGTTAGAAGTTTTGAGTTTTGTGATATACATAAATATCTTTTTGTATTATTATATTTCAAATCAGGATTCCACCGTGTCTGGTTTTGCCAATTGATTTGACTCTTCATCTCGCACGTCCTCCCCAATGTTGATCATCTTGTGTGACCGCAAAATCATAGTGTAATCCGTAATGTACACGATGCTCGTCGATAGTAGGAAGTCTGTGATGCTGGATAAAATAAGCTGAAATAAGTTTTAGATTTGAGGTGTTTTGAAGACAGGCAAGAGTTGAAATGTGAGTCTTGTCAGTTGACTCTCGCATGTTGATGGTTACTTTACTAGAAAAAGTGCCGATGGGATCTTGATGACCTTCCAAGTGCAGATACATACAAAATTATCTGAAGGTTCGTGATTGTTGTCTTTTAAAAAATGAAGCGTGTTATTTTATAAAGTTTGCATGCAGTTACTGTTCGACAAACTGATTATATGCAGTATAGTATAGATGTGTTTGGATTAATTTGTAAAGGTGTGTGAATATTGGTATTTGAGTAATTAAAATGTTTGTTTTGTTTGTATGGTGTTTTACGTCATTTGCAGAAGGCAGACCACCCACTTTTCATGGGTAGAACCAGTACTGTACTTGTCCCGTCTTCCCTAAGCATCGAATCTTCTTCACAGGTATACATCTCAGTGGGATTTGAAACTGTACAGGTGAGAGGCGATAATGTTTACAATGCAACGTCATGAACCACTAGGCTACGGAGCTACTGCGAGTAATTAATGAATATAAATAATGAATGTGTAATTAAAAGAGGGTGATTACATATGTACCTCAGTATTGTGTTCGTTGCTTTTACTTTCTGAAATCTTGATCTGTTGGACTTATTGACGTTGCTTATGATCCAGCCGATTGTGTCAGCCAGTGCACATGTGTATTTATCTCCGTGGTCAGTGTTCTGGTCTGCAACCACTTGAACTTCTAGTTTAGTTTTTTTCAAACTTTTAAAGGAACTGCTTTTGATTGCTTGGACTGTAGACAGGCCCCCGATGCCCTGTGTGTTAAAACGTGAATGCATAAATATGGTGAATATAATTTTCCAGGAATACGAAATACAGTGAATGATAAAGAGACACTAAAGTAATTACTGAATAAATTTAACTGGAAAAAACTACTTTTAAAGGAATTGGTATTGATTGCTTGGACAGTAAACATGCCCTCGATACCCTGTGTGTGAAAACAAAAATGCATAAATAAGGTGAATGTAATTTAGGATGTGAGAACGCTCGATTGTAGGTCACATGTGAAAAGACGTTACGAATAGCCAATCAGATTTCAGCCTACAAAACTGTTCAGTATTTACAGCTTCACTGCGCATGTTGTCGTGTTTGAGCAAAACGCTGTGGAGCTGTCTACGCTCGCTATTGAAGGAGACAATGTTTGTAACTTTTAGCTTATAAACCACAAGATAATTGTGTTGACAAACATAATACACCGTTTTCCGAAACCTTGCCAGAAAGATGTGTATTGTGGTCTGTATAGGTTCCTACCTATCTGTCAAGGAACTGAAATGATGGCTCTGTGGTAGGTGCATACTATCATGACAGCCATGGATCTCTAGCTGATGTTCATAGGGTAGTTGGTGCGTCAGTGTTATCAGTAAGAGCAGAATGTTATATAGATATATACTTCATTGCCAGCTAGCGCGTTTTAAAAGGGTGCACATTTGTTGTTAAAGATGCCCATTTATGGTGAGATATTATGGCCGTAGACAAAGTGGGAATTGTTGATTTTCAATAAAAGCAGTTGCCATGTACATTCATTGAATGGGTATTTGACATACATTAGGATTTATTCCTGTGTTCGATACAAATTAGAATTGTTACGTACATATTAATTACTTTCGTGTCTGCATATATACGTTGGAAACAGAGGGGAGTCAAGTACAAACTATTCATTGAAGGAACTCTGCTTACAGCAGCATATGCTTGTCCTGGCTGAAAGATTCCAGAGCCTAACGATATTACTGCACTATTTACAGTAATACCTTGCACTTTGTGCACAGTTCAAGCCCAAGATGGGTTTAATGGAAATTAAATTCGGTAAATATATCTGCCCGATACAAGTATTCTTGAGTGTAACAAGTTATAAATGCGGCAACCAATGCACCAACCAATACCGGTACAACAGCACTATCCATGTTTTACTTTTTACGTTGTATCGTTTACGTTGTATCGGGGCTTGTAAAACATACCTTCTTGACTCACATATAAAATATTCCACGCCATATTTTGTTACAGAAAGTACAGGCGTTTCTTGTGCACCTTTTGCGTACGTTTGTAAAAAATTACTTTCTGAAACACATATACAACATTTTACATCATCCTTTGTCATAATTTCCTTTTTTTTTTTTTTTTTGTCATAATCACTAATCTTATCGTCTCACTAATCTTGTCATAATCACTAATCTTATTGTTCTCATTTTTAAATCCATTTTTTTATATAATATTTTTTTATTATTACAAAATATATTTATTTCGTAATATCCGCAGGTATAACCTTTTTTTACAACTGTTGCTAATAGTAATACTAACAGCAAAGTAGCAATGTTAATAGCAATACTGACATGAAAATATAATGAAAATATCAGAAAATATAGCAATGCTTATAGCATTGCTCATAGTAAATTAGTAATGCTTATAGCATTGCTCATAGCAAAGTAGCAATGTTAATAGCAATGCTTGCAGCAAATTAACAATGCTAATAAAAAAAATAGCAATGTTAATAACAATGCTTTTAACAATACTAACAATTACTAGTTGCATGAATATCGCAGCTGGTTGTTTTGTATTTTATATTTATTTCAAGATAAAAAATAAGATTATTAATATAAAAATGAATGCGGAAGAACTATTACAAGATATATCGGAAGGTTTCACGGAACGTGATGAATCAAAGCAACAAGAAACAAAAAAAGAAAGATTATCAGCCATAGTGGCTGGCGGTGGTAGCCGTCAATATTTGGGGAAAGACATACAACTCACGACTATAGATAGCATGTCCCCGGATGAAATTAACAAACTTTACTGCAAGTATGACCAAGACTTTAGGCAATTCTTTTATTAACTTGTATGTGAAGGGAGTATCAAAATATTTTAATGTGACAAATCCACCAAAACTGATAGAAGATTTGGAGGAAGACCCATTTATTAATCATGCTTTGACAAGTGCTTGTTGTGAGTTGTATTACAGGTATGGAATGTGCTTAGCACCATTTACAGCAATACTGACAACTGTTAGACATATTGATTTTAATAAAAATAAAAATATAGATAATATAAATGATGGAGAACCAAGAGAGTGAAGTTATACCTGTACAGAAAGTAAAAAATCCAAAAAGAATAGAAGCTGGGAAAAAAGGAGCAGCGGCAAGAAAGGCAAAGTGTCAGGCTGCTGCAAATCAAGATGCTGCAGAGCAAGATGAAATAACAAAAATAACAATAGATGAAGAGGAACCAGAAATCAAAATAAACGTATACAAAAATTATATTCCACCGTGTCCGGTTTTATCAGTAGGCATTGCTGGGTTGGGTTGGGTTTGTATATTTATAACAAGAAATCTGCTATGCAACCTGTGCAACCTGTGGCTGTTCATGTTGCACCAAAAGACCCGTTTGATTGTTTTTAATAATTTATTTAAAAAAATAATATAAAAATAATATAAAAAAATGGCAACAAGTATAGACGGAAAACAAATTGTAAATATGATGTATCATGCTGGTGTGGAAACACTTCTAACTGTTGGATATTCTGAGATTGGCAGAAAACTACTAAAAAGTAGATTTTAATATGACAGATGTTGGGATGCTGTCTGTGGATATAATGTTAGCAATGGCTACAAAGGATATGCTGATTAAGCAAGGTATTATTCCTGCGGATATTATGAAATAATTAAAAAAAATATATATAAAAAAATGGCAAGTGCAGTAGCAATGATGAAAGGTGGCGCATTAACAAACGCATTGGCGTTTAGCGGTTCAAATTATTTCTTTTCAAAAATAGGATGTCATTCAGATGAGGAAAGACAAAGGCATGACAAAGCCGTAGAACCATTGAACGCAGCACAAGCGGCGTGGAATAAAAAAAGAACAGAGAGATTAGATTTTATTAATAAGCAACTGCAAAAGGAGCATCATGCCGAGCAGACTTTTGATGATGTAGACCAGGCTATGAAGCAGTATTATTATACAACTGGCAAACATTTGCTTTTGGAACAGGAGCCTAAGTTGAGTGATTTATATACACCATCTCCAAATCAACAGAATAGAGAAATTATGTTTATTGTGGTGGGCATGGCTGCAACTGGATTTGTGGCGTACAAATTGAGTTCATAAAAAAAAGTTTAAAACTATAATTACTTTGAAATAACCTTTGGAAAGACTAAGTCGTATGCATGATACCTATTTTTTTTGTTGTTCTTACATGGTTTCAATCCAAGTGGTCGCATATAATATGGTGGTTTAGCACTCTTCTCTAATTTATCTTTGAGATGACCATGCGCCCATACTTCACCGTTGTCTAATAATGTCAATACCATGGATGGACCATATTCAGTATCCACTATTTTTGTATCTGTAATAGTGTATATTTTATTTATTTCCAAGTCTGTCCATTTCTTTGTGCTATATTGATTTTGCTCTTTGAGCAGTTCATCAAATCGTGCAGTTGTGATTTCCATTTTTTTCTTTATAGTTATATAAATTTTAATCTTTAGTAGAAAAAATGGAAAAGATTTATTACAGCCCAAAAGGATTTTGGAGAGGTTACTCAGCAGTTAAAAAATTGTCAAAAGAGGCTGGTGTCAGTAAGAAACAGGCATTAGCATTTTTAAAAAAACAAGCTGTGTGGCAGATTTATTTACCCGCACCAAAAAAAAAATTAGACCCAGGTTTGATGTTTCCACTGAAAATGGAGTGCATCAAGCTGATTTGTTATTTTTACCGCATGATACTTTTGGCTTTGGCCGTGGACGCAAGACTTATAAATATGCGTTGACTGTGGTTGATTTTGCGAGCAGATACAAAGAAGCAGAGCCACTGACTTCCAAGGATAGTAAAGAAGTTGCCAAAGCATTTGAGAAAATATACAGTCGGCATTTGAAATATTCAAAATTATTACAAGTAGATCCAGGCAGAGAATTTATGGGTGCAGTATCGCAGTTGATGGCAAAACACAAGGTAAATATCAGACGGGGCAGGCAGAACAGAGATACACAGAGACCAAGCTATAGTGGAAAGATTTAACAGAACATTAGCTGAAAGATTGTTTGGTTATCAGTATGCTAAGGAAATAGATTCACACAAACGCAACAGAGAGTGGGTAAAGAGATTACCAGAAGTTGTTAAAGCAATAAATGTGGAGACCAAAAAGCCCCCTCCTGTTGAAACAAAAACATTAAAAGGTGATCCTATCTGTATGAATGCCAGTGTAAGATATTTATATCAACCTGGGGAAGAAGAAGGTAGATATTCACAAGATTAAAAGTTATATGGTGACGCAAGGTATAAGAGTTTATTATTTGAAAGCACCAGCGCCTCAAAGAGGATTTGTCAAAGAAGAACTACTTATTGTTCCTGCTGATACCCAAATTCATAAGTTTTTATAGAAACCATGTGCATCAGTTGTAATTCCATCTTCTCGAATGTATCTTTTAGTGTAAAATGGTGACAGTGTTACTTTGTTTGTTGTTATGCCGTATATTTGATGAAGCATCGTGCGTATCATTTTCATTTCATGGGTGTATTTTTTCTTGTTAAACAATGCATCCTTGTAGTTTTCAAAGTTTATATTTTTTTCGATTACGTATTTTTTTACTCCCTTTGCTTTTTTAATGAGTTGTTCATCCGCTCTCAAAATAGAATATAGCTTGGGTCTTAATCCAACATACTCAACTATAGCAACACCAGCACATTCATCTTTCATTTTACCTAATTCTTTTTTGTTTGTATCATCGTGCAGTGGATGGGTTTGCGGATAATCACTCAAGTCATATTCATCTTTCATTTCAGCCATGTCTTTGTACACATCTTCTGTTTTGATTTCTACCATCAAGCTGTCAGTGTCTGTGTATAATAAAGTACAGTCATCTCCGTACCTTTTCTTTAGAGTATTATAGTACCAATCATACATCATGTACTTTGATAAATCCAATACTGACATTCCAACATAGATTGGTTTGTTTAATGTTAATTTCGATTTATTTACATGTATTGCTGACAATTCATCTGAACATTTTATACGCCTGTTAAAGTTGGGTTTGGCTATTATTTTTCTTATTTTTTCATTTTCAGAGCCGTCAGTTCTGACTAGTTTTATATCAGTCCGCTTGCGTAGATTTTCCATTGTCTTGCCAAACACAGAGTTGTTCGCAAGTTTGTAAAAATCTTTTTCACAGGGTGATTTAGCTTTTTTCCTAAGTTCTGTGTTTAGATTTATGTATGATGCCATCCAATGGTTTTTCATTAAATTCTAATACTCTGTGTACTTTCTTTAGTTTCATACCCAAAGATAAATACAGTTCCAGGGTTTTGTGATGTACCACATATTTTTCTTTGTCCATAAGATTGGGGACTAGTTGTTCTGTATTTATCATGCTATTATTTTCCAAAAGATCTGTCTGGTATTCAGACAACCATTCTTTTTTCACTGCTAATCTTTCCGGTGCAAGTGGATAGTCATTGTGAGCTTCATGGAGCTCTTTAGGATATTCAAAATCGACTTCTGCAAAATATCCTTTCCTTTCTTTTGACTCTGGCAAGGTTTCTGATTCTACCCACTTAAAGCCAGAATATGGAAGTGACTGACTCATTGCCCATCCATATAAGTTATTAGCATCATAATCCATTAAGTAGCTGTTTTCCTCGTCAGGGTTATAATCAACCACATATGGATTGTTTGCTTTGGCATATCTTTTTGATACCATACTTATGCCACCTCGCATTCTTTTTTCTACAAACAAGTGCTTGTCAATGTCTGTCAAAAGTTCTAATTCTATTTTTGAATGTTTAAGACAGGCATCCCAAAATAATCCAGGTGCTGTGTAGTAATGCAAAGGATCAAGTTTGTAATCATTCATGCTTTTTTTTCTAAAATTTTGAAACACATCTGCTAACAGAGTTACATCAGTTTTTAGATATAAATCATGATAGTCTCAAAGAGTTTTACAGTTAAACTCTTTCCATATTTTTTGAGCGTATTCGTAATCTTCGGGGCTTATACTTTCATCTGAGAGACTACTGTAAAACTCTTGTCTAGGTGGTAATTGCGTTTCCTTAAATCTTTCCATACTGTCCATATATTCGTATGGATAAACAACTTTTCGTAAAAGTAAATCTGTTTGTTCTCCAAACTGATTTTTGGTAATTTTGAAATCAAATTTGTCTGTTGCTTTAACCAATTTTTTCAGAGACGAAGCCATAAATTGGAAACTGTCTAAATATCTAAGCTGGCCGACACTAAATGAGTTGTATTTTTCAGCATTATTTGGAATGCATGTTATATTACCTTTCATTTTATGTATTTTTTGCATAATCAAATGACTATCATATCCTTTAAGGTTGTGAAATACAACAGGGATGATTGTTTTATTTGGTCTTATTTTCAGTTTCAGGTTACAGTTTTTATGTGCTGCACCTCTGTATTCACCTGTAAAATGACAGTGGTCGGTTACTTTGCCGTTTTTACCACATTTTCTACCTATTTCATTCTCGCATATATCCAACATTGTGTTGCTTTTTCATAATCTTCCTCATTTTGCTGCGTCATGATTAATGGTTTTGGGTGAGCAAATATATTATTAATGTTGCTCATCTCACATTCTAGGCGATTTAAACCCACTTCAACAGCATCTTCACCTCTGTAAATAACAGGTTCTTCAGCTTTGCCATCATATCTGACAACCTGGTATCCAAAACCACAAGATTCGTGTACATTTTGAATTTCAGATTTCTTTCCAAATTTGATTGATTGCGGTTTGATTATAGTTTCAAAATCAGCATATATTGTATAAGGCACAGGCATCTGATTTTGAGGATTTTTAAATTTTAGTTGATTTTTACCTTCTTGCGGCATTTGTATTTTACAAGATTTTTTATTAATACCATCGCAGTCTTCTTTGTGTTTTGTGAGTAGTTCTTTTTCAGAAAACCCGTGAAGGCAACGATCGCAGAAGTGAGTTCGACCTTTATGTTCGTTTTGCGCATAGAGTAGTCTATCCAGATTTTTAATCCAGCAATAGTGATATTTTGTTATTTTTGTTGGTTTGTCGGGATAATCATCGGGGTCATAGTTATCATCTATGATTCCTTCTTCAACCTCTGAATCATCTTTTTCAACCTCAACGTCTTCAGATCTTAAAAGCAGATTAATTCGCTCAATATCTTTTGGTTGTTCTGATATTTTATATGGAAAAACAGTTACCTTTTTATTTTTTCCTGTTGTGATATATCCATAAACGTTGATAGCAAGGTTGTTTTGTTTTTCTACTTTGGAAATTTGAGAATTTGGAGTGGGAAAGTCAATACCATCCATATTCAACTTACCCATGTGTTTCTTATAACTAGAGATCCTATTTGGATTATTTTTATCAGGCCACAAAGCAGACACCAATGACACTGGCAAGCACTTATCATCTTTATTCTTTACATTGACTATTGCTTTCTTGTTAGCTAATGCTTTAGGTAGAGGAATATATGAAGAACCTTTTAACGGCTCGTACTTTGCAATATTTAAGTAAAACGTAACACAGTGATCAATCTCCAATCCTGATGCTGTGTTTGTAAATATTTCAAGGATCTCTTGTATATTTGCAGATGATTTATCGTAAAACTCATTTATTTTTTCAGAGTTTAAGATTGCATTTTGTTCGCTGTGTAATACTGCTGTGGTGTATTTTTTGGTAGCACCATCATCTTTGAATAGATTTACAGTGAGACCTAATTGAAACTTTTTACCATTCGTCTCTGTCAGTTCTTTGTTGATTTGTTTTGTGATAATGGATTTCTTATCACTAAATAGTTTTTGAGGGTCTTTGTATTTCTCGGCAGATATCTCGTATGCTTTGAAATAGCCACATATTGGATTGTCAACCAGTTTTAATTCTGGGATACTTTCTTTAGATTTTCTATCATTAAACTCTTTCAGTTCATTTATAACATTGTCTCGTAATTTAGCATATTTCTGCTTTTGTTCATTTCTAACATTTTCTTGTAATTTATCATATTTCTGCTTTTCTCGTTTACGTTGTTTTTTAGCACGTCGTCTTTTGAGTAAATTTTCTAATGTTTGAGAATTAACCTCTTTTGGAGTTTCCTTTGGAACTTCACGGGGTTTGATTGTAGTACGAGGGGTTGGGATTGGTTTTAGAACTCGTGGAGCTGGAATTGGTTTTACAACTCGTGGTGCTGGAATTGGTTTTACAACTCGTGGAGCTGGGATTGGTTTTCTTTTCTCCAATTTTTTTAGACTTGTCAATGCCTCGGGTGGTTGGATAGCCAGAAGACTATGTTCTAGTGTTTCATTGCTTATCATTCCTGTATCAAACAGGCGTATTAAATTTCTTATAGTCTCTTCGTTTTTTTCCATTTCCTTTATTTGTTATATATTTGAATTTGTTTTATTAAATATAAAAATAATTATATACAAAATAGACAATGGAAAGCAATGTTTGTAAATTTCTTAAAATTGGATTACATAATCCATGTGAAAATAAGCCAACAAAAGATTCTAATTATTGCAGTTTGCATAAATATAGATTAAAAACAAGTCATGCATTACCATGTATAATATGTAAAAAAGGTACTTCTGCAAAATATCAAGTGTGTGTTGGTTGCAATTAGAAAAAAGAACGATTATTGGAGGTTAAAGTCGTACAAAGCTGAGTGTCTCCGATTTAGACGTATTGAGGTTTAAATTATATTTTGATAACTATAAAATAAATTTAAACTTGCAATCTTCACTACCCCTATTCTAAAAGGTTTTTCTACTTTCTGTACAACTAGGAATTCAGAAATTAGAAAAAACAAACTTGAGTAAGTAGGTACCATTTTGAATTTTCATATTTGAGGCTTTTTATATCTTGTACATACTTGTTTTTCAGATTTTAAAAAATCAAACTTGAGTAAGTAGGTACCATTTCATATTTCGAAGAGGCGAAAAAAAAAATTACAGCAGAACCCCCAAAATACATATATATCCGTGAGTTTTTAAAATATCAAGATTGCCGTGTGTCCCTTTAATATATCCATAAATCCTCGAAATCTTATTATCACGGTTAACACATGGGTTTGTATACTTTTTTAGTTATACGCTGTATAGAGTTAATTGTTTACATAAATATACTAGACGATATAAATAATCGACATTTCTTCACTTCCAAATCGAGGTCTCAGTGGGATTCGAACCCGCAGCGGTGAGAGGCGAAGGTTTACAACGCAACGGTGTAAACCATTCGGCCATAGAGACCCTACTCTAATATATCCATAAATCCTCGAAATCTTATTATCACGGTTAACACATGGGTTTGTATACTTGTTTAGTTATATGCTGTATAGCGTTAATTGTTTACATAAATATACTACATACTAACATATATGTTAATATGTTATAAATAATCGTATCTGAATATTCGTTTGAGTACTCCGGCATATCTTACATAATGGAGGAAAACTGTCGTACCAGTACCTTTAATTGTTTAACCTTAACATTTTAGTCTAGAATGCGACTTAAAATAACATGTTCACTCACTTCTGTTATAGATCTGTTACAGACCATATTACTAGTTAAAAAGTTCTGGTCAATGTGTCCTTAATTTAAAAGAACGTGTTTTGGGATCAGTCGTTGTCAGTAACATAACATTTAATGTGAGACTTGATGTTTGTTTTCAGTAGGTGATAACATTTGTGTTACTCGGTTTTTATCCTGAGGCTATAAAGTAAAATAATAATCTTTGGCAGAGTAAAAAGACGATAATTTTCAAGATTTTGATTTTAAAAGATACATATATTGAATCAATTTGCATGATTGTGCAAGAAATATGCAGGTTTTCAAAAGAATCACACTGTAGATACCTTAATTTTAACAGTAAACTAGGTTGAACATCACGGATGAAGACCGAGTTTATCACAAAACAGAATGTATTGGTTATGTCTTATTTCTGGTCACTAACTGGTCAGTTTTTTTTAAGATCATCTAGTCTAGGTGATGATATATACATAATATCTAACCTCTAGCCCATGTGGTTTTGGAGAAGAGCACATCCGGGCATCTTAAACAATCACGTGACTAGGAAATCACGGCGATATGTAATTTTTAACAGGGTTTCATTACCAGTTAAATTAACGCACTTTGCAAGAAAACAGAATAATTTATTTGCAATTTCACCATTTTTATTTCTTTCTTCATCTTCTCCAGTCACGATTGAAGTACAGCGTAACAAATCACCTAACGATATACCATTTATCAACAACTACACTCTATAAACAAAGCCTTGTCAGACAAATTTAGCCAACCAGCATTCAGTTTAATAAACAGTGTAAGCTTTCATAATTTCATTCTCTACCCAGAGTACACTCGTTCCTCATTTGACTCTGTCAACGTCAAAGGAAGTAGGGCGAACGGTTAGGTCACGTGATTATTCAAAAAAGTTATGACGATGTTTATAATAAATCCTTTTGCGTGATCTGCAAAGATAAAATTTAGGCCTGTATTAAATAATTTCAATTTTTATTTCTATGAGCTAATTGTTTTAAGTAATTTTCTGGTATCGAGCTTCGGTTTGAAATGTTTACATATGCGTTTCGATTGAGTAAAATAGTCCCGATTAAAACTATATTGTTTTCATGTATTATTTCAAATCTTGCAACATCTAATTTGCAGATATTCTGAAAATTATATTTACACAGAAATAAATAAGTTTCAGGCAAACATATTCCAATTTAACAGATTTTACCAAAATCTTGTAATTTAGTAGTTAGCAAAGATATATGTGAGTGCAAGGAACGATAACTCTGCGTGGAGATTGTCATAATTTATGTATCTTACACAGACACACCTCCTGCTAGGCCAAAAGCCAGCTTAAACGGCTGGCGCCGGAAAAACAATCTGCTCCGTATGCGTTCACTAGCGTCACTATGGCAACGTCAAGTAACGTTGAGCGGGGCACGTTGGATTATTCGTTAATACTATTTTGAAAATCTACATACCGTAACAAGTTAACGTCTTCAAATTTTCTCAAAATACTCTCCTGAGTATTTCACACATTTTTTCCATCTTCTTACCCATGATGAGAAACATTTTTCAAAGTTCCCTACTGGAATTTTCCGTATAACCTAACGAACAAGAACTGCAAGATCGTGAACGTCATCGAAGTGTTGACCGCACATTTCTGCTTTAATGGCGTTAATGCACACGGGGCCATATCTCGTGAGTAAGGAGGGTGCTGTATAGTGTCTATATTAAGTTCAGTAAGGGTTTCCTGGGTAATCGCAGCGGTATGTGATGGTGCATTATCATGATGTAGCTCAAAACACAAAATTTAATAGATTAGCGCTGCTCCATGTCCGGATTTCAAAGTGCGATTGACAATCGCACACTGTAGCATGGAAATGACGTCAAAAACGTTTGCTCCCATACTTGACGTAATGTAGAAACTTCGGGAAACGTCAACGTGCATTTTCAACGCTTGTGAACGCATACCTTGTGATAAGGTAAACATGTTCATACAACATATCCGTGATGAGTTAAGGTACCCTTCTGTGAAATTTCATAAAAATGGTCCTACTCAAACAAAAGTGATGGCATATTTCCTGTTGCTTTTCGAACACCCCTCGTATGTTTTACGTTTTATTTTTGTTTTGCAGAATGTATAATTTTAATTGCTTTTTCATTAAATCGTTTATGGCGTGACACAACTATGCTTTGACCGATTTATTTTGTAACGAATACTGTATTTGTTCAATGTGAGGTCGATCTATTACAAGGGGAGATAACCTCGCCAATCAGGTTTCCTTTTTTTCTTAACTAGACATGCGCAGATCAACGACCATAGTTTATATTTAGTGATCGGAGTCCCTCAATATGCGTCCGCCCATATCACGTTTCGTTGTTACAGGTAGAATTGTTATTGTTAATGGTTTACAGTTTCGTCCAAAATAATAATAATGTCGCAGGATGGGTCGAGCAAGGTGAGATTGACAACTGAGATGTGTACACTCTTAACAATTCACCCTTTTGCCATTATCAAATCTCGCTCTCGTTTTTCGCGAGATTTCGAGTCCGGGGTGTCTCAACACTAACTCTGTATAGTGAATATACAGTGTTTATTTGTTTTAGACACATTTTAGAACGTATCATGCAAAAATATCGTGCGAGTGCTGTTTCTAGGTGTGTTAGTAATATAAATTGTCAGACTATTGACCTTTTCTGGGTAAAATGGCTTTTTTATTGCCATTATTATGATACCTTGAAACTGAAAGTAGATATAGAAGTGCGCCACAGTTACTCAAATAGCATACTCCTCGCGTTTCGTAAATTATTTAAAGTAATTAGCTTTACTTATTACATTTAAATAAGTAAGTCCCTGCATTTAAATTACATTTAACAAGTTATATATATCATAGAACATATCCGTGATGAGTTAAGGTACCCTTGTGTGACATTTTATAAAAATGGCCCTACTCAAACAAAAGTTATGCATTTTTCCTATTACTTTTCGAACACCCCTCGTACAAAGCATGTACCAGTGAAAATACAGGCTAAACAAGGTTCAAAAAATGTTAATACCGTCATTAAATGCTACATGTGTGGCCTAAAATCCCATAAAACTCTACCTGTTAATACATAGTACTAATTTTCATTCTGTTACATTAAAACGCTATACAGCGCAAATCGCATAGATATCTACCTGTAATTGCATGGTACTACTGGTAGACATATTAATTGAACCCTACTTCATATACGCAGTAGACAGATTAATGGTACCCTGCTTCATACCGACGAGTGTGTAGTGATGGACAACAAAATAAAACGTGCCACTAGATGGAGCTGAATAATAGTGAGATTTTGCCATTTTCAAAAACTGGACGCTGCCAATAAACGTCTAAAATCATGCGTGAATGCGTGTGGTTTGCGCATGAGAATTAATATATAAATGCGTCAACCATAGTTTAAAACGCTTAACGACTTGAACGAATTATATTAAAAACTAACTCTAAACTAAATATCCAAACGATGTTGAAGCCAATATAAGTTCGCATATTTTGGTAATGCGTCTATTTTATTCTGATTGATCAAACGGAACCTTATCCTTGATATCGGATTGAAACGCAAACAAGCGGGTTAGAAACACTGAGCATGGGCGCTTCAAGAGGCCAAACACCCGTTTAAACAATCCTTTTGCGTTTGCCAATGACGAACGAACGGCAAACTGGCTTGAATTGAATTGAAGGTTTTTTAACGGCTCATTAACACAGTATACGTTATTTAGAGTCGCCCCAGAGAGAGTAGAAGGATACATAGGAATCCGGGAACCGTACCCTACTCTTATTATCGAATAGATTCATATGGTTCTTTAACGTGCTCGGAGGATAGACCGATACACGGGACCGCCCGGTTTACGTCCCCATCCGACGAACGAGGCTAAGGGAAAGTGTCTTGCTCAAGAACACACCGACGAAACTCAGTGGCACCACGGAGGATTGAACCCGGGCCTCCGGTTACAAATACGCCACGCTACCGACTGCACTTACTTAAATACTCGGTAATAAAAAGAGTCTTTAGCTGTAAGATAATTTATGGGGTGTTATAAACACCCAACTTTGTTTGAACACCCGACAAGTATATATATAATATATATAAAGAAACGTCCCATATCTTGAAACTTTGTTAGAACATCCTTACAGTATTTAGTTATTAGGCCTTGATACACGACCCAACATTTGCGATATTGCTACAACTCAGGTGGAAAATTCTATCATTATTGTTTGGAAAGAGCAATGTCTATGGATTACATTTTTCCATGATAGCAATCTGGAATGGGTAGCTTTTACAGTTTAATTCGAACAATAACAGGTCCATCATTGTAGCTTTGGCATCACATTTCGGATGTTGATTTTTCACATTATTATCTTTTGATACTTGTTAATATACTATTAAAATATACAATTAAGTTTATAATTCATATTGATTTAATAATTAATAATAAGCTTTGTTTCAGATTTGTAATCTGCTTAAATTCACTATTTTGCTTAAAATTAAAAGTCAAATTACCCCACCCACTATTGACATATTTTGTATGCATTAAGGTCAGTTATATCGTTTTTACATTATATGTATAAAATGGTAAGCATCAGTATTTCACAACTATTCTACGATGATTTAATAATTATATTATGAATACATGAAAGTATATACTATGCAACGTTCAGGCCTTTGCTTGCATATATAAGTTTAACAAGAGGATACACGTATCGAACAGGAAGTGTAAGTCTTTCTCAGAATAACTGAAACATCACTATTATTTTATATGCATATATTGCACAAAAGACACAAACAGTCCAAAGGATTCTAGATAAGGGAAATATGAGTGTTTCCACTTGTTATAGGTCCATTTTAGGTGTATGCGTTATTCAATACTTATTATGATTAAGACATTTGAATATGTATTACACATATAAAGACACAAAGAAATAGTTAACACATGCAAACACAAAATCCAATTAGATGTCTATTTTAATGCCTTTGATTGCAATTAATGTATATTTTAACGATGTTTGAATTATCCCGCCCTCATAATTAAATCACAATAAAGAAGTATGTATATGAAATTGAAAACTAGTATATGCATTTCGAAGAAGAAGCTTAATACCTATTTTTGTGCATGCTGCAATAGTGCAAACTGAATGACAGTTACATAAAAAAGATCGAAAGTTTAATGCCAATGACGGAGGTAGATGCGACAATGAAAAAGACTATCACACAGGAGTCTAACTACTGTATTAAACTAAAGCCCAAAAGGACGGTGACGTTTAATGTTTGTCTGCAGTCTTGTCTCGTCGTGCCCTCAATGGTTTATTTTCTTGTTGCTCTGGCTTCTGGCTTCTTCCAAGTCATCGAATACCTTCTTTGTGGCTTTCTAGGATATTGCTTTTTTTTGTATTTAAATATACATGAGCATCTTTGTGTTTGACTTATATTGACTATTAATGCTGCCTTGTTGGTTAGAGAATAGTTCATGGCGGGGATTTCTTTATTTACACTGTCCCGTTTTATTGGGGTGACAGTAGGGCAAGTGTGAGGTTTGGTTTAAACACACAGCAGCCTTTTTTACCACTGACCGTTCCAAGGGGGTAGCCCTATTGTCAGCCCTTTTATGTTTGTGATGTCTTATTTGACCTTTTATTCATTTTTAAATATGTTTTTTGTTTCTGTGTGTGTTTGTGGTTGACTATCGTCCTTGAATGCTGCTTTTCCTGTTCGATTTTTATATCTATATTTATTGTTAACGATATGATATACTTTTATTTACACTGTATTGTCAAGAGGGTTTAATAGCGAGGTTGTATACACATAGTATCAATTCAAGTTATCCAATAGGCCGTATTGCCTTCTGACCGTTCCAAGTCGTTTATACTGTATTCACCATTCTTTACGTTTTTATATTGTCCCATTCATTGACTATTTAATTTGATTTTTTAGTTTAATTTGTCGTACAATGTTAACCTACGGTGCAATTGCTCTGAATACAGGATAAGCGACTTGGAACAGTCATTAGGCAATACGGCCTATTGGTTAACTTAAACTGATGGTGTGTACACAACATTGCTATTAAACCTTCAAATCTTCTTGACAAGACAATGTAAATAAAAGTAATTCCCATCAAAAGCAAATCTTTAACAATAAAGTCAACACCAGAAAAAATAGTAAACGATACTCTTAAATGTTTTTGTAAATATGCATAAAAATACTTAATTAGAAACACCTCAGAATGTATCTATAATTTTACTGAATGACCAAAACAGTTGCAGCAAAAGAGAAAACAAATCTAAGATACGATAAAAAAACTTAAGGACGGAAGTTCATGCTTTATTTTATTATATTTTAAACAACAGCTTCGAAGAAATTGGGGCTATATAGGAATCACATTGTCAGTACGCCCGTCCGTCCGTCCATCCAACATATATTTCTTACGCAACTCCTCCTTCAGAAAGTAATCCGACTAAAATGAAACATTATACACCGGGATCATCGTTGTCCCATCGACAGTCTGTCTATGAAGTTTCATGATTCTAGATTGAATGGTAGTTGAATTATAGCGCGGAAACATTTTTCTCTGTCAGGTCACCGCGAAGAAATATAAAATATCGGACAGGGAAAGTAGCATTCAAGGAGGACAGTCAACCACAAAACACAGAAATAAAATGCAAACAGACAAACAAGAAGGCAAAAGTAATAATAAAAGCAAACGACATCACAAACACAAAAGGGTCGACAATAGGGCTACCGCCTTGGAACGGTCAGTGACAAAGTAGGCCACTGGGGGTTTAAACCGGTTCTAGTGTGCATCAAAATTCACACTTACCCTACTGTCATCCCATTAAAACAGCACAGTGTAAATAAAGAAATCCCCGCCATGATCTAATCTCTGACCAACAAGGCAGCATCAATAGGCAATATAAGTAAAATACAAACATGCTCGTTTAAATATAATACAAAAAAACAATAGCCTAGAAAGCCACAATGAAGGTACTCAATGACTTGGTAGAAGCCAGAGCAACAAGAGAATAAGCCATTAAGGGCACGACAAGAAAGATCATAGACAAACATCAAACGCCACCGTCCCAATGGGTTTTAGATAGGCGTCATCATAGGGTCCACAGCCTGTCCGGTCATCGTACAATTAAAGAGGAAAGCATAGTGGCGAACTGTAAAAGGGTCCACCACCAAGCATGCAGTACGTTGCAAAATGATAGGGTCATAACCTCTTTTGATAAACTTGTTAACAAGTTTAACAAAGATAGTATGAAAGTGATCATGACCTAGAATCTTACGAAGTTTATAAATCACATCACCATAGAAGTCAGGTTGTGATAGTCCTTGTCGCAGAAGAGTCCTTAAATTACTTTTATATTTGGAAAGAAGATCAGGGTTACGATAATACAATTTTGCAAAGGTTTTACTAAGTTTATGGTAACGGTAACCCTGATTGAATAACTATTTAGTTATACAAAGATTACGAATATTAAAGTCCTCAACTCGAGTACAAGCTCTTGAAAAACGAATAAGTTGAGACACATACACCCCATAAGAAGTTGCTCGGGGAACATCCCCATCCAAGTGTGGGTAATTAACTATGTCAAAATTAAAATCATCTCTCTTGTCATAGATTTTGCTAATTATTTCACCATTTTCAATCGAGAGATCTAAATCAAGAAAAGAAACTTTATTATCAGATATATTAGCTTTATTTAGCTGAAGTTCTTTAGGATAAATATTATCAACATAGTTAGAAAGAAAGGGTTGTCAATGTTCAGTATGTCATCCAGATACCGAGAGGTGTCATAAAAGCTTCAATAACATCTGTCTGGGTATCTGGTGAAAGACTCAACATGAAATCTCTTTCATAGCAAAATAAAAACAAATCTGCGACAAGTGGTGCACAGTTCGTACCCATAGGGATACCAACAATTTGTCTATAAACGGTGGTAACATACCTGACGAAAATATTATTTAATAGGAAAATGAGTGCTTCACAAACTTCATAGCAAGTCCACATAGTATAATTGTCTAAACTGCCGTTAGTAAAAAACGCTTTAATATTATTACATGCCAAAAATGTAGTATTTTCTCTAGCGAATGTTTTTTTAGAATAAGAGAAATTAGCTTGTCTTTAATAAGGTGATGTGGTAAGATTGTATATAGTGTAGAGAAGTCATAAGTGCTTATTGATGAAACTTGACCTTTATTGAAAATGTTATCAAGAAGGTCTCCTGAAGTTTTTATAGAACAAAATAAATTAATCCCAGAGTTTTCATAAGTTTTATCACAGTATAGTTTAACGTGATCTTAAACGGCAGTAAGACAAGAAGTTAAAGTTTGGAGATGTTTGTTGTGGTGCAGGCACTAGAATTAGCAATAAAGCGAGCCTTATTTTTTATGTAATTTAGGAATCCAGTACATGGTAGGGAGTTTATTTTGATTATCGTTTACACCAGCCTTGAAAGTAATGCACCGAGTGATATGTGCGGAAACAACATCATCCTCAGTAGAATTAACTGGAGTATACGAATTGGTGCTGCCGAGTTCCAGAGATAAAACATTGACGCAATGTAGGCGTCAATCAATAATTACATTATTAGCTGCTTTATCTGCAGGAACTAAAACAAATTTATTATGAAATTCCTGAATTCCCGATTTTAAATTACGAAAGGAAAACCTAGGTCTCGGAGGAAGTAAAGAGGGGTTAGCATTATAAAAGTTAATACGTGTATCGAAGTTGACATTTGACCTAGTGGTGTACAACTAGCTACCACAAAAACGAAAGGAATCATCTAAACCTCACGGGCAATCTGTTTTTGAATTTGCAAGAACTGAGGTTGAAAGGTGCTCGAGTTATAGCCTAGAAGCATTTGGTATATGTCGAGTCGCCGTGACCTTAACCTTTGACATAATATCTCAAAAACAAGAGTAGTCAAAAACAAGAGTGGTCATTCTTGTTCATTGGCCAGACTGTGGATCCTAGGTAGAAATGCACTTGAGTTGTTTTTAAATGTCTGTCGGGTCACCCTGACGGTGACCTATGCCTTAGTGATCTCAAAACAATATGCATCATAGGATCATTATTGTTCCATGTGCAGCATGCGTTTTCATGTTGAATTCAAATTATTAACGGGCGGACGGACGGACTGACGAAGACAGATGTTTCAAACGAGCGTATGACAGTTATGTTTTGTTTGTAAACAAGCTAGATGTCGACATACATACGGATTGATTACTAACATACAGACGGACGGACGGACGGAATGGCGACGGACAAAGACAGATTAGATAGATATAAATATATATATATATATATATATATATATATATATATTTATAAACGCCCCATATCTTAGAGCTTTCTAAGAGCATCATTATAATATTTACTTACTTCGTATATTATAAGTAACCGGCCATATTCAATGTAACACCCAGATGGATGGCTATATAATCAAGAAGTGGATCTCTTGACTGTATAATCACTTCAGAGATAATTATGATTTTGAAGAAAATATATTACTTCAGACATCTTTGTAACCACCAGAGCACCAAACTAAAACAAGCAAATTCGATGAAATGATATCGCCCGCCGAATGATGTATTATCCTCGAGTGGAAGAAATGTGTTCGGATTGGTTTTTAATTAGTATAAATCATGACCTTGAGCTTTCATAAATTCGAATATCTACTAGACAGTATTTTTGAAATTCATCACCATGGTAGATTTAAAAAAAGAGTACCATATAAGGCATTGACTTTTATCGTCGGACTAAAGGGCTGGACTGGGTATATTATATAGTAATAAAATAATGTTATATACAAGCAATGTAGAATTGTATATCAATGATTACTTTTTAATTACCTGGCCATGTGATGTTTATCAATCTGTTTATTTCATCTCTCATTACATCATCTATCAAATTTAGCAAATACATCTTAGAAGTATTCTCTTTAAGACGTACCATGATACATATCTTATAATCTCGTTCATCCTCACTATAATACAATTGTTCTATTGTACCGTATTAGATATTAGATTTTGATTCCTATGTTATTTTTTTTTTATGTTATATCTCTTGTTTTTCATTTTTTTGTTTATATTAATTCATAAATTAATGAACCTGTACTACTTTTGTTATTGTGTTCAAATTATATTTGTAAAATGTATGTTTATATGATGAAAAGCTATGTAATAGTTTAAGTCAATACAATTTCTTCTTCTTCTTCTTCTTCTTCTTCTTCTTCTTCTTCTTCTTCTTCTTCTTCTTCTTCTTCTTCTTTACTACGACTACTATCAGATGATCTTGTTATTTCAGTTTGTCTAGCTTTAAAATAAATCATACTTTCATGAATATAAACACTCAAACCAAGTTTGACATGTGACCCAGGGGCAGAGCCAAATTTGACCCCAGTGTCACAATTTGAACAACTTGGTAGAGGACCATAAGCTGTGTGTAAATACACAATATTAAACTGTTGGCTCTTGTAGTTTCAGAGAATGAGATTTTTTAAGTTTTTCTCTATATAAATTTATGTAAAACATGTGAACCCTGGGGTGGGGCCAATTTGAGCCCAGGGTCACCATTCAAATAAACTTCTTAAATGGCCATAAGCTGAGTGTAAATACAAAATATTAAACCTTTGACTCTTGTAGTTTCAGAGAAAAGTTTTTTTAAATTTTCCTTATAAATAAGTCTATGTAAGACTGCGACATTTGAGGTGGGGCCAAATTTGACCCCAGGGTCACCATTTGAACAAAACTGGTAGAGGATCCATAAGCTGATAATAAATAAAAAATTTATAAGGACTTCCTTAAAAGAATTAAGATTTTATCTCATGTAGTTTCAGAGAAGATTTTTGTTTGAAGTTCTTCGGTATAACTATGTAAAATTGATCCAGCAAGGGTCCCTATGCTCCCCATTTAAGGAAAAATGAACCCAGGAACCAAGGCTTCTTATGAGTAAAAAAATATAATAAAAAACAACAACAAGAGGGCCAGGATAGCCCTAGATCGCTCACCTGGTAATCATTGGAAATAAGTCTGGTGTGTCTAGTCTGGCATGGGTATTGTTTAATTTGTCCCACTTTCTTATATGTATGAGATTTCATAAAAAATGGTTGGGGTGGGGGTGGGGAGTGGGGTAGTATATGGATGGATATGAATCAGGCAACTTGTTTAAGCTTTTATTGATGTTAACATTCTAAACATATTTGGTAAAGATTAGATTAAAATGAAGTAGCTACAGATTTAACAAAGGAAAATACAATATACCATTTTTAGATAAATCAAAGGCCATTACTCTGTCGTTACTAACAAGATCTAGCTGGTTTTCGAACTTGTCCAAGAATTCATCGATATACAGCGACTTGCACAACTAGACATCTTACAGGGTATTTAGGAGGAGTAGCGCCGACAAGAAATTTCAAGTAAAACTAAAAATGTCAAGGGCCGTAACTCCGTCAAAAATTAAAAAACCGGAAAAAACGTGATATGCAGAACTAAACAAATGCTTCCTGCTAAGTTTCGTCAAATCCAACAGACAGACAACGGACGAAGTGTAGCCACAATAGCTCACCCTTCGTGCTCAGGTGAGCTAATAATAATAAAAAAAAATAATAATAACAAAAAAATCTATGCAAAACTGAACCAACAGGGGCCCCTAAGGTGATTGAACATTTGAACCTAGGTTTCTCATGAAAAAAAGGAAATAATGTACTGAAAAAAAAGAAAGAAGAAAAATATGACTCCTATGAGATTTGAACCCACGACCAGGGCATTTATTAATTTAAGGGCAATAACTCCGGCGTTACTATGACGATTCCGAAATAAATTTGCCGTGTCACATCCCACTATTGGAATACACATTATAATTAAGTTAAATGAAAATCAAACAAGCATTTATCAAGATATGGCTGTGGACGGACAGAATTAAGCATTTTTAGCTCTACTGTCCGACGTCCGTCGTCCGTCGTCCGTTGTTAACTTTTGTCTCGTTAAGACGATAGGGCCTTCATTTTCCGTCTGATCTTTACCAAACTCTAACAGGTAGTTAATATCAATGAAATCTCAGATAAGTTTGAAAACCAGTTAGCTCAAACCAGTAACAACGGAGTTATGGCCCTTGATTTAGTAAAAAACGCTATATTTTGCCTCGTTAAGACAATAGGGTCCTTATTTTTCATTCGATCTTTACCAAACTTTACCAGATTGTTAATATCAATGAAAACTTGGGAAAGATCGAAAACCAGCTAGATCAAACCAGCAACAACGGATGACCCTTTAATTAGTTAATAATGCTATATTTTGTCTCGTTAAGACGATAGGGCCGGGCCATCCGATCTTTACCAATCATTATCAGATTGTTAATATCAATTAAAGCTCGAACAAGTTTGAAAATCAACCAGATCGGACAAGTTTCAGCGGAGTTGTGGCCCTTGAATTAGTTAAAAATGCTATAGTTTGCCTCGTTAAGACGATAGGGCCTTAATTTTTCATCCGGTCTTTACCAATCTTTAACAGGTTGTTAGTATCAATGCAAGCTGGAACAAGTTTGCAAACCAGCCAGATCGGACCAGTAACAGCCATTGATTTCGTTAAAAATGCTATATTTTGCCTCGTTAAGCGATAGGGCCTTCATTTTTCATCCGATGTTTAGCAAACTTTATCAGATTGTTAATATCAATAAAAGCTCGGTCAATTTTGAAAATCAGCCAGATCGGACCAGTAACAGCGGAGTTATGGCCTTTGATTTAGATAAAAATTATACATTTTGCTTCGTTAAGACGATAGGGCCTTCATTTTTCATTCAACCTTTACCAAACTTTACCAGATTGTTAATATCAATAAAAGTTCGGACAAGTTCGAAATCCAGCCAGATCAACGGAGTTATGGCCCTTGATTTAGTTAAAATGCAAAATTTTGCCTCGTTAGTACGATAGGGCCTTCAAAGTCTTTCAAAAAAGAGTAAATTGCAGTCACTCGCTTCATCGATGTTATAAGAGACATGTTAGCAAGTAGAGCGTCCACAGGCCCTCTTGGATCTCCTGTTTATAAATTAAAGGGCAATAACTCCGGCGTTACTACGACGATTACGAAATAAATTTGCCGCGTCACATCGCACTATTGGGATAAACATTACAATGACGTTTATTGAAAATCAAACATGCGGTTATCAAGATATGGCTGTGGACGGGCAGAATTAAGAAATGTTTAGCAATTAAAGGACAATAACTCCGGCGTTACTACGACGATTCCGAAATAAATTTGCCGCGTCACATCGCACTATTGGGATAAACATTATAATGAAGTTTATTGAAAATCAAACATGCGGTTATCAAGATATGGCTGTGGACGGGCAGAATGAAGCAATTTTTAGCAATTAAAGGGCAATAACTCCGGCGTTACTGGGACGATTCTGGAAAAGATTAGCTCTATCAGGATAAACAGTATTACCAAGTGTAATAAGAAAAGATCGAATATTGATTGTCATTGATTTGTCTTTTATTATATAAAACCAAAACAGATAGGTAGTTATCAACGTAACATAATCGAACGAAAAAGTTTATTTAAAGAATGTACTCCTCAACCGTTAGACACGAGTCTAAACTTGGTGCTGTTGATGAAAGCATAATGAAAGCCTTGGCAGCTACAAAATTTCAGTTTTTTTATGTGTGTGTTTAGCCTCAGCCATTTAACCAATAGGACATCCTAAATGTATAGACACAATATAATCTGAAATGGATTTCTGTGTGTATGTGTAGGGGGAGTGGGATACGGGAGAAGGGTACGGGGGTTGGGTGGGGTCGCAACGCTGAAAACAAAAACAATTGGTAAACACATACAATAGGCTTTACTCGTGAATTCCTTAGATCCCATTCCCCCTCACTAATACTTGTTCACTTATAATATAGTGGGGTATGTAATATGCTGCAAATATTCAACAAACTTTCATTTTATTTTCGAACTTAGTAAATAATTTAACAATTTCGAAGTGCAATATGTTTTGCATTGGTAGCATATGTTGTCATAAATGTCAACTGTAACTCTTAAATGTAAAAGCACAATTGTAATAACACCATGTAAAATTAACCTTTTGAATATTAATAAAGTCAGTTTGTAATCCTAATTACAAATATATTGAGAATTCACTTTCATGTAGGAAATCCCAAGCCAACTTAATTGTTTGTTCCTATATGTGTGAAAGTTACTTCCTATAACATGTGCTATGTTTGTCACCCAACTACTCTCGATTGTAAAGAAATATAAAAAGATCGGACAGGGAAAGTAGCATTCAAGGAGGACAGTCAACCACAGTTTATTGTTTGTACATTCATAATTATCAGTCCATTGTTTATAATAATAACTCAAACACCAAGCCAATGGTGTCACAGTTTTTAACTTTAGTATTTAAGATGTAAAATTTAATGTTAAAAAATATAAGGATTATGATAAGGATACATACCAGTTAGGAGTGCATAGTCAATGTTTGGATCTACCAAGCAGATATACATACCAGTTAGGAGTGCATAGTCAATGTTTGGATCTACCAAGCAGATATACATACCAGTTAGGAGTGCATAGTCAATGTTTGGATCTACCAAGCAGATATACATACCAGTTAGGAGTGCATAGTCAATGTTTGGATCTACCAAGCAGATATACATACCAGTTAGGAGTGCATAGTCAATGTTTGGATCTACCAAGCAGATATACATACCAGTTAGGAGTGCATAGTCAATGTTTGGATATACCAAGCAGATTGGAATTATCCGTCAGATTATTGTGACTCGTTTCAATATTTTAAATATACACATTGGACATTTTACGATCAACCTGAGCAACAGTGAATTCATAAAAAGTGTGGACTTTTAAATCAACTGGACATTACCGATGTACCACGTTTCATAGTGACTATTGATAGGATTGGTTCACCTTGTGTTTCTATTCGAACTGTGTTCCCAGTAATGTAGTTTGGAATTTAATACGTTAACATCTTTCTGTAAATATTGACAGATTGCTTTATTCCCAGTTCCAACCCAGATATAATGCTATTATCTCTCGGCAGCTATTTTACGCTTACATAAAGCCTTGCTTGTTACTTATTGTTACTTAAAGAAATGGTTTCGATATTACTATGCACATATTAATGCATATCCACAGGAACGGAGTGGGAGTAGGGAGGGAACTCACCCCTCTATAATATGACAGGGGCGTGCCTGGTGTACTTTCCCCCCACACTTCCCACCACATATTGTGCCAGTTTGTGTTTTGACCCAACACAAGATATTGTTTGCATTAAAATATGTGACAAGCAAAATGAAGGGGGTAGGGTTGGGGTGGGGTGGGGTGGGGGGTTGTGGACCATATGATGAGGTCTACCTGAAACCTTATACGACGGTAGCGTTTGATGTTTGTCTTTAATCTTGTCTTGTCGCCTGAATAGTTAGGTGACCGGGGCCAAAGTCGATGATTATTTTAAGGGGTAGGTGGTAACAAAAATAGAACAAAACATATTATATATCAAAATGTTCCTCTTGGTTTGAAGTTTATCAGACACTCAGCATACATTTTCAAAATTGAGGGCGAACCGAGTAAACCAATATGGCATCCAAGATGGTCGCCATTTTTGTGAAGATTGGTATGTAGCTTATAGGAAAATAAAATACCATCTGTCAATACTTGTGAGTATATTCTTACATAGTTTTAGTTTTATTTAATAATACATATTTTAACCTTTTGTTGTCATTAATTTCAAATAAGAGGTCAAAAAATAGGTCAATACTGCAAATTATTTTTAAAAAAACCCACATGTTGCTCTTACTTTGAAATTGGCAAGAAAAAGGCGTCTGATGTAATGATGAACAGTGCTGATGTAATGATGAACAGTGCTGATGTAATGATGAACAGTGCTGATGTAATGATAAACAGTGCTGATGTAATGATGAACAGTGCTGATGTAATGATGAACAATGCTGTCAAGGCTTAAAAATTATCTGTCCGATAAATGTATGTCTTTGAATACGTTGAGAATAAAAAAGGGTACTTGAAAACAAGAGTTTAAAACCAAGGTAGTTAGTTACCCCCACCCACCCTCCCCCAAAAAGATGATAGGTTTCATTTACTGATTTGGAGTGGACATGCTAAATTTGCCAGACCCAACAGAGTGTGGCTAAGAAATTGATAAAGACAAGGGTCCTAATATTATGAACCAGTTTTTATTTACGACCCGAATTACTGAGCGGGTTAGTCTGCTTCTGTAATAGTCCATGTAATGATATCAGTTCGCCAAATGAACAGCTGTATGCATAATTATGCATGTATGTGCATGATATTATGCAAGTGTTTCCAGGATGAATACTTCTAAGTAAGATAAGATCCGAGATTTAATGATGTTAGTTCGTCAAAAGAACAGCTGTGTAAATAATTATGCATATATTTGCATGATGCAGATGTCTGAAGAAGATAAGCTCTTTTTTGTGATTATATCACAACGAGATGTTACCCATACTGGTATAAAATCTTTAAAACGTAAATATTTGCTTGATTAGAATATTATTTTCAATATGTAAAAGTGTATACCAAATGGACCAAATTGCTCAAATACGCTGTGCAAGTAGTGTGCGTGGTACATATATATGGAAGTGGATCGCACCATAGACACATGCCATGACAAATCCAGTCACATTAAACTGACATTAGACCGACCAGTCATAGCATAATACTTATATCAACAGCGTCAAGCAATGGAGCTACTTGTTAAGGATTTGGTGTGATCCAGTCGGGGATCGAGCCCACGACCTCCAGTATGTGAGCCAAAGCCACACTCACTGTACCGTGGTAAACCTGTACTAATGGTTAATTGATGAACTAGATATCATATATTAATAAATGAAAGATTCAATCGTTGGATGAAGCGCGGGTCGCGGTTTAAATCAAGCCAGATCGAGCCCTAATTCCTAAGGAAAATGGGCTCATCGACTCCGTTGCATTTATATTGGACCAATGTATGAAACACATCCATATATTCCGCCATGTTGTCTCTCTAAGAAATTAGCGGCTATTCAATCAATGCCAGGTTTAAAGGTGTTGGGCGTAAGTTCATCACTTGAACATGGATTAATACAGTTCTAGGTATTCCATGTAAAAGTAATTAGTGGCCGTTTAAATAATGTAGAATAAATGTGACAGAGCTTCATTTTATTTCAATTTACTGATTTTATCATACGGTGTAATAAACTCTATTTATGTTACGTACATCATTGAAAGACATCGTACGTGACCTATGTAACTTTTTTTTGAAACCCAAAACGGAGATAAAATAGACCCTACATATAGAAATTAATGAACGTGATGTTTGATGATTGTAAAATAAACCCGATCAGGTTATATATCCCAAAAGGTGTTTTTCTCACAGAGTTCAAAATATTTTTTTTGACAATATTCCTTATTGCTGAAAACATGCATAATTATTGAATTAGCAACACAGAATGGTCTTGATGACGATATGTTGAAATGCATTTCACAGTTGTTGTTTTTTATCTATTTGTTATTAGGTCTGTGTTCATAAATATTTTCTAAAACGAACAATCATATAATTTATAAACGTTTATAACTTCGTAAGGGTAAAAGATAAACATATACGTTTATACCAGTTTCGAGGGCGAAGTTGAAAATGTGATGACGTCACTTCCGGTCGTCATATTGTTTGTCGAAATGTGCGCGTTAATACCTTTACGAAAATATATGGTTTGTCTAGGTTCGGAATCGAAAGTTGATGACCTACTTTTCGTGACCTGCTTCCGGTACGAACCCCGTACCGAATCTTACGGGTACTTCCGGTTCCTTACATATTAGGGCTACCTCCCAATTAACCATACTTCATATAAATGCCGAAATATCGGTACGTTTTTGCATTTGTGCCACCACCTATTTCTCTCTTTTAACACCGATAGTGCAACTCGAATACTTTTCAATAGGGGTTCTTAACCCGTTGTACACAATAGGCTTTTGACAACGTCAATAGTTTGACGCCGATAGTGCCACTTGAACACTTTTCGATAGGGGCTTACATTCTTTGTACACAACAGGCTATTAATAACGTCAAGTTCAAAAAGATTAGCCGCATAATGGCTTCTCTCGCTCTTGCGTTCTTGTAGCAGGTTTCGTATAATTAGGGATTTCCGACTCTTTGTTAGGGACATCAATAGGTTGACAACGATAGTTCCACTCGAATACGTTTCAATAGGGGTCTTAACCCGTTGTACACAATAGGCTAGTGACAACGTTAATAGTTTGACGCCGATAGTGCCATTCGAATACATTTTTAAAGATCGCTCGAACAAAAGCTTTAAGCCTTTCTCGTGGATATGCCGCATAACTCACTTCTGAATTTCAAATGTTCTAACACGAAGTGTACACACGTGCTGTTTCGGCAAAATTAATGACTACCCATTTTTTGAGACCGTTTTGAAATATGGTCACCTCTTTTTGTCACTCAAAACAATCATTTTCAAAATGGCGGCTACAATATAAATAAGCAAAACTGAAAAGCAACAAAGGAAACGTAAAACATGAATATTTTCATACTTATTTCCTGTCCTCAGATAAAATGCCAGTAAATCAGATGTACTGTCCTATGATTAAACACTATTAAGCATATTTACGCTTAAAATCAATAAACCGCAACTAGTCGGCTGTTGATGTGTTGTTGCGACATGTGTTGAATGAACTTGGATACTTGCAAGTCAATAATTAACAATTCCAGGATTTAGGGAGCAAAAAGACTTACCTGTTTCTGTGTTAACTATTGTTATGGTTGAATGATGTAACAAATACTTGTAGAACTGCTAGCAGTCTACAGTTGACCAAGATTAATCATAAATCAAGGTCATGACTCATCAGTACTGTACGACATCATGTCACGTTCGCCTGGATTACTGACATCTTTGGTGATATAACAAATTAAACGTGATATCTCCAAGTTTCAGCTCTGAGCCTAGCCCTGGGTAAGCTAAAGCAATACCCTTTAATATATTTGAACCTCTGTGATATAAACCTGGCATCAGCTCATTGCACATTGTCATCGAATTGATTGTATATCAATATTTCGAGCCACTCCAGAGAGAGGAATTCAAAACACATACCTAAACTAGTTGCTACTCTTACTATCGAATATTAATATTTCGAGCCACTCCAGAGAGGGAAATTAGGGACCGTAAATTTTACTACACTATCAAATGCATTTCTATGATTCTTTAACCTGATTCTTGATTTCTATACAGTAAATGTGGATTTTAAGCTTGAGAACAGTTAGATACCGATTTATTTGAGTGACAGAACCTGGTTTGTTCAGATTATCTTATTCTCATTAAAAAAGTGAGTGTTTTAAATGTAGTCTGTTAGGTTACAGTGAACACAGGTATTTTAGTTTTTGCCTATTGTCCCACTTGTAAGGCCAAAAAGAAATTTTGTATTTTATTTTTTCCCCTGTTTATTCTATTTATCAAAGAAAGCCATGGATGTTGATGATACAAGTTGAAAGCTTCTGTGTGATGTCATGGCTTTATCCAGGTAATTTAGGAAAAAAGACCCTTGTAAATTTGGGAAATTTCTATCGTAAAAACAACCAAATTGGGAATTTTTCATCGATAAAATGGCCAATTGAGAATTGTTTATGTAAACATTTTGTAAGTTAGGGCAAGGTAAAACCCTAAAAGGTATTATTAGGAACACTATTACATCAATACCGTACCACTGATATTGATTAGTATGTAACATAAGGGATGTATAAGTAAAATGTAAAATACATTTATTTTTTTTGAGATTGGGATTTTTTCCCCCCAATAACTGGGGAAAAATCTACACTGTTTTGCATTTGAAAACGGGTCCATTTTTTCGGTCCTGTGGGACACTTAGAAAAAGTCCAGGATGTTGTCAGCTTATCTCGATATAAGACCACCCAAGTTAAATTATGCGTTTCTCTTACAAATAATAGGACACTTTAAAACTGACATTAGTTTAACATGAATTTTACTAATGAGATAAATAGTTTATTAGCGTTGCATTGTTTACATGAAAGAAAAACATTCAACTCTGTTTATATCGTATAACATTCAGTAATAATTTACATAGTTATAACACTAGTGCCCAGTGAATTAAAGAAAACATAGAATGGTGTTAATGTTTCACTTCCATGATGTGAGGTATGTGATAAACCATCCTTCACAACAAATTGAAAAAAAAAGGCACTAACATTTTAGGTTGGTCGTTTAAAAATAGGGTCGGTCAGGCAATTGGGAACACACATCTATATTTCTGTTTGGCCTAACCAAAACATGCTTATATTGAAATATATATAAACAGATATACCATATGTATATAAAAATAATATATGGGCAGTTCATATCACATTATGTATTGCCCTGAGATGCCCATAAGACCTCGGACGAGTTCTATAATGGGCAAGATCGGACCAGTAACACCAGAGTTATGGTCCCTGAATAGAAAAAAATGCAGTTTTACATGTTGTTAACACGATACAGGCCACATTTCTTTAGCAATCTTAATCAAACAAAGTTACACAGTTAGTTTTTATTATTATTATTATTATTATTATTATTATTATGTTTTGTTTGTTTTTTTATTCGATTTTTTATTTTCATATTTTTTTTTAGCTTTTTATTGTTTTTTCTTAGCTTGTTTTTTTTAAACGCCGTGTTGGATTTGACGAAACGTAACAAATGTAGCAGGAAGCATTTGTATGATATCTAGTTGTGCATATTGCGTTTTTTCCGGTTCGTTGATTTTTGACGGAGTTACGGCCCCTTGACATTTTTACTTTAAATTTCTTGTTGGCGCTACTCCTCCTTAACTCCTTCTTGGATTTCGACGAAATTTGGCTCGAAGCATCGGTAAGATGTCTGGTTGTGCATGTCATGCTTTTGTTCCGGTTCGCTGGCTTTTAACGGCGTTATGGCTCATGGACATTTTTACTTTAAATTTCTTGTCGGCGCTACTCCTCCTAAACGGCCTGATGAATTTCTACGATATTTGGCAGGAAGCATCAATATGATGTCTCGTTGTGAAAATCTCTGTATATCAATGAAATCTTGGACAAGTTAACTTATATTGCCTATTGATGCTGCCTTGTTGGTTAGAGATTAGATCATGGCGGGGATTTCTTTATTTACACTGTCCTGTTTTAATGGGTTGACAGTAGGGTAAGTGTGAGGTTTGGTGCACCCTAGAACCGGTTTAAACCCCCAGTGGCCTACTTTGCCACTGACCGGTCCAAGGCGGTAGCCCTATTGTCAACCCTTTTGTGTTTGTGATGTCGTTTACTTTTATTATAACTTTTGCCTTCTTGTTTGTCTGTTTTTATGTTTGTTTCTGTGTTTTGTGGTTGACTGTCCTCCTTGAATGCTACTTTCCCTGTCCGATCTTTTTATATTTCTTTTTGGCCCTTGATTTATTGAAAAATGCTTTATTGCATTTTCCTTTGTAATGTTAAATCTGTAACTACTTATAATGTTAAATATGTAACTACTTCATTTTTTATATGATCTTTACCAAATTTGTTTAGAATGTTAATATCAATAAAAGCTTAAACAAGTTGCCTGATTCATAACCATCCATCTACTCCCGCCCCCACCCCAACCCATATGTTATATTATTTATTTAACTTGGTTATTGTACACATATATATATTGCTTCAGAGTAATCACATTTAAAATATAAGAACCAATCAATCGGATTAATTCTATAGTAATTTTTTGTATACACTATTTGAATATTTTAACGTAAATGGGATTTAAATTGTTTTGCAGTATAGGTGGCTAGCATCCTCAACCTTCAGGTCAATAGACAAATAGTAGAAGCCATTTGGTTAGTTGCAACATAAATCCGTATTAAATAGTATATAACAAATGTTACGATGTGTAAACTACGGTGTTCCGTTAGGGCCATCGTGCCATCGCACCATCGCCATCGCCATCATACCATCGTCATCGTAACACTGAACAATCGCGCATCGACTTGTAAACGTCGATACACGATTGTACAACTGGGTAACGGAACAATGTAGCAAACTGCCTGATTCCGATCATCACTGCTGTATGTAGTATCGTGTAAATGTACGTTAATAATGAGACGGCAATAAACTATTAAATCAGCTATTTAGATGCGGCATTAATTAAAAATGAATAAAAATAGTTTGTCAGTATATAGAGATACTAATGCATCGTCACTTAACTCATGTTTATTAAATGTCGTTTTTTTTATTGATAAAGGTACATAACATATTCAAATAAGATGTCAAAAGTTATGTCTATAGCTCGACTACTTCAATAATATGGGAGTTTTTGTTCGCATCCTGACCTTGATATCCTCGCGTTAATAAAGCACGCTTATTTTACTGGGTGAGTAGGAGAAGTGTTTGACAATCGAATGGGAGGGGCGGGAACATGCGGGCGGGTAACAGGTTTTTCTCCTTTTATTTGTTTAAATTAAGTCGAACGCAAGTAAATATTGATGAGTATATCTGTAGCTGTATGAGAAAAATCATATATACTAGACAAAAGCACTGCATACATCGCATGTACAATGCCAAAGGAGTGCAACTAACATAAGGGAGCAATGAAAAAGTCACTCATGACATATTATTGATATTACGTCCCATGTATACAGACTAGTGTAAAAAAATACAAATTTATACAGAATTCAAAACAAATGCATAAACAACAATATCCCTTCATGCAGACGTAAGTTATAGTCCAAAAACAAAACAGAGGGACGGAGAGACGTGGTGCAATCCTAGTTTTGCCGGTCAATATTGGGGACTATGTGTATGTGTACCACATCATGCATAATTATGCTATACATAAGAGAACGAAACAGTTTTACTAAACGTAAAAAAACACATAGATGAACCTAGGCGAAAGTTCAATTTATCACTCATCTTTAAAAACAAGAGGCCCAAGAGGGCCTGTTTCGCTCTACTGGCGTACACATTTGGTAGAATTCAAACGAAAATCAAGAATCCATGCCCAAAACAAGTCAAAATTTCTCTGAATCTTAAAAGATGAAACAATTGTCAAACAAGCTAATATGTACTTTCATAACCAAATGAGAACACACAGTCGATGGCCCATTAAGTGTATATGTGGTTATAGGATGGAGATCTCAACGGTGTCCAAGTTATGACTCAGGAGCTATTTACCCAGGGTTGGGGACAGGTCCCGGGCCGATGCTGATTGGAAGGCTGTATCCATCTGGTTATGTCCAGTAAGTGTATGCATGGTTATTTAGTGACAATCTCTACGGTGTCCAAGTTATGACTCAGGGCTATGTCCCCAGCGGTGGGGATGGGTCAGAGGACCAATGCTTGTTAGATGGTTCTATCTGTCTGTTCGTGTCTATTAAGTGTATATACGGTTATAGGGTGGAGATCTTAGCGGTTTCCAAGTTATGGCAGAGGGTTTATTTCCCTAGGGGTCGGGACAGACCTCGGGCCGTTGATGGTTTGAAGGTTGTATACATATGTTCATGCTCAGTAAGTGTATATATGGTTATATGTTGAGGATCTCAACAGTTTTCAAGTTATGACCCAGGGAATATGTCCCCAAGGGTGGGAATAGACCCCACGGCCGCTGCTGGTTCGGTGGTTGTATTTATCTGTTCAGGCCCATTAATTGTATGTATGGTTATAGGGTGCGATCTAAACGGTTTTCAAGTTATGTCCCATGGGGCTATGTCCCCAGGGGTGAGAATGACCCCGAGGTCGATGCTGGTTGGATGCTTGCATCTGCTGTCCATGCTCAATTAGTGTAAATCTGTGGTTTCAGGAAAGAAAATAGTCTAAGTATTATCCCAATATAAGTCTATTTAACACATGTGACCCTTGGGGTGGGGCCTATTTTGACCACATGATCTCGGATTTGAACAAACTTGTAGAGGACCGTACGCATATGGTAAATGCAACATATAAAACTATGGCTCTTGTAGTTTCAAAAAGAAGATTGCTTTAAAGATTCTCCTATATAACTCTACGCAAAACTGTGATCCCCGGGGCTGGCCGGGGCCTGACCCCGGGTCACCATTTGAACAATTTTGGTAGAGGAACATAAGCTAATGTAACATGCAATATATGAGAACTCTATGCCTTGTGATTTTGGAGAAGAAGATTTTCAACTTTTTCCCTATATCTCTTTGTAAAGCCTGCACAATTTCCATATACAAATTGTGGATCCCCGAGGCAGAGCCATTTTTGATTTCATGAAAACAAAACAAGATAAACTTGGTAGGTCAGTATTTAGCAATCAATTCTAAAATAGTTGTAGTCAAAATCTATCTTGGCGTTGTGAAGTTTGTTAAGGTTTTGGCTATATTTAATGACGGCGCATATTTTGAATGTCGGATCGCCGAATAAAATCTTCTGTAAGGTCCCAACCCACTCAGGAGAATCCATGGGAAATTTAATTAAAATTGGCTGAGCGGTTTCAGAGAAACTGCCGCTAACGGACGCAAACAAAAATTCCAACACCGCCGTAGAGCTAAAAATAAATCAGAAAAAAATGTGTACCCTTACCGTAAGTGCTTTTTGCCTACCGTATAATCCGTAATAAATTTGAGACCAAAAATACATAATTTAACTTTAAAATCAGACAATATTTGATATCTTCATCAAGAAAACCGAAGTACGCATGTCAATCAATCAATGCATCAGATTTTAAGTTTTCTAGTGATTTTGTGTGTTCCATTGTGAAAGAAACAGATTACCTTGCATCTTTTGGTAACTTTTAAAAAACACATTTCTGAAAGGGGTAGGGGGAGTGGGTATTGGGATTATACGGTAGCTTGAATTATCACTGTAAATATTGAGATAAACTGTCCATGTAAATATATTTTTTTACAAATCTACGTAGAACCTATTTTTGTTTCAATGCATCATGAAACACACATACTAGTTTGATATACTTATGTATGAATGAATTGAATTGAATTGGATTTTATAGTCGCACCAACAGCTAAGGTCATATGGCGACTTTCCAGCTTCCACTGGTGGAGGAAGACCCCAGGTGCCCCTCCGGGCAATTTTCGTGCACAGGCGGGCACCTAGGTAGAACCACCGACGTTCCGATGTATGAATGAACAGGTTATATTGGCGAACTCAACAAACAGTCATGCACTGATAAAAACAAGAAAGATGAAATAAAAAAAGTAAAGAGAACAACATACATAAATCAAAAAAGAAGAACAACAACATAACTTTTCCTTCTCCCCTTATGTTTCAACTTTTTTAGCAAAATGCATTTTCAAAAAAAGTCAGAAACCGGAAGTATTAAAACAATTGTGTAGGTATTTTCATTTTAAAGGCGGTTCATGATAACACAATCAAAATATGATGTTCGAACTGTATTGTTAAGGTTTAAAATTTGAAAATACCAAATAGCTAGGACTTAATCGGACGTAAAATGCTGACATTAAACCTGGGGTGCAACCTAGGATAGCACGTATTACTGTGCAGAATGAATTTCTTTGCAAATAAGGGATCATTTTTAGTCTCATTCATTACGTTTAGGCCCTTCAGAATAGAACATATCATTATTTGTAAATTTTAAGTCAGACACCTAGACCCCTTTGAATAGCTCGATGTATTCCCTTTTACCTAAAGATGCTAATTGTTTCAATGAAATCATCACTGCTTAAATCTTGATTTTTCAAAACACTTGTGACGTTATGCCAGTTTTTCTACATAAATTGCATTTGTTCACACATTAAGATGAATTATAAGAAGAGTATAAAGCGAATTGTTTTCTAATATTACTAACTGTAATAATTACATTTCACCAATAATATGCTCAAACATATGGTAGAGAAATGAAGAAAAGTTTACTTATAAAATTGTATTTAAATATATGCAAGCAGATTTAAAGTCAAAATGATACTTGATTAATAAATCAAGAAGCTAATTTTAATGCTTGATAAAGACTACAAGATTGCCGTGTGCCTCTTTAAGATACATGTAAAACTGCCTTTAGGCCGTGATTAAAAAACTGTCGGTTTGCTGTGCACCGACCAAAAGAGTTTAGGTGGTGGGTAGGTGAAAAAAAAATTGACAGTAGAAACCATAAGAAATGAAAGGAAAATATTATTAACATAGCAAAGTAAATTGTTTAAACAACTGCAATAAGAAGTTTTGGGTATGGCTCTTTTTAGTTCATCATACATGAATTAAGAGATAACCAAAGCATTTGTATCGAGATAACAATACTAAGATTTTTAATCTGGGACGGTATGTGAGTGATTTTACGGTCTGAAATAACGTAATTTAAGACCGTAAAACCAACTACATATCGTCCTAGATAGACAATCTTAAGAATGCTTTTCCATTCAAATGCTGCAAATATAAAATATAATCGTACTTACAAATTTGTTTTTCTATGAAAACTCAAATTCACGAATGCAAGCATTTTGTTAACGTCATGCAATGACATCGTTTGTATTGATGTTGATCAACGTTATGTGATGTCACCTATTTCTCATCCGGTAAATCGGGGGGGGGGGGGGGAGGGGTGGGGGGTGGGGGTTTACGGTCGCAAAGGAGCAACGTGTTACATAATAGTTGCATTAGAATCATCTATTTATGGTGTCTCATAAATTGGAAAATACTTACAAATTAAGACAGTACACATTAAACTGGGTATTGGCGTCATATTTTTTTATACCTTTATCTACATGTATTAAAGCATTTATATAGGCTACATTACACTAAATACAGTTCTTTGAAACATGATAAAAACTGTATTGGGTAGCGAAAAACACAAACTGAAACGCAATATAATTAATGAACAAAACTAGTAACTGTTCATAAACTTGTTACACAGACCAATTACCGCTTCAATGTAACAATTCTGCAGGCAATCTAACTCCATGATAAGAACACACTCTGTACGATACTTAGGATCGTGCATAAAAACCTGTATTTTGAAAGATTTAGAGATATAGAGATTTTTTTACATTGTATACAAATAAGTGCAGTCATTGTGTATGTATCATTGTGTATGTAACTTGTTAGAAAATGTCAACATGGTCAATGACATATCACTCATGATCTTTTACTTCTGCCATGTGTATAATTTTATACCAATAAATTGTATGATTTTTCATAACTTTTTATTTTATTTTACACAATGTCGGTGTTTATGTTTAATGCCATTTAACACATCATTTAAGTTGTATATGAGAGCCAGTTTTAAAGATCTCCGGCCATGTTTTGTTTCATGAACACGTTTGTGTTTATTTAAATCGAAATCAATACGCAACCATAGATATTAACAATTCACAAATTGCAATATCTGTGAAAAGCGAGAATAATATTTTATTTGTTGGCGTAGAAAACTTTGAACAGGTAAATTAAACCACAAGTAACTGTATCTATCAATTATCTGGCAATAGTTGTGCAGCAATACTATTCAGATTTACCTCATTTCCCTGTGCAGTCACGCAGTGGTAAAAGTAGTATCTACGTCATGCAAGTAATACTTATGTTGACATACAACTTAGTAGCGGTTTTAAATATATCTTTCTCTCCGGGACTATCAAGAAATGTTCATATGATGTTTAAGAGTTAAATTTGTTAATTGATAATACTACAAAACGGGTGGCCATTCATCTTTAATGGTGGAGGAAGCCTGTTATATGTGTTTTGAACTAAATACATAAATTGAACCTGTCACTGTCGTCCCACATGTAACCCAACAAACTGGATCTCACTACAATGAGTGAGTTCCTAATTTGCTCTGTGTTGGTGTATACTGCCTCTACTGTGTACTCATTGCGACATATAGTGTTAATTAATAACAATAAGGAGATGATTACCTTCAGAGGAAATCTGTCTGATGTTCTATCCATGACAGCAGTCATACTGTGAGGTATATGATCTGGCACAACTTGTTTCATTCACTTAAAAGCTGGACAGAACTTCACCAACAGTCTGCCAAGATATACTTTAAGAATACAATATTCAGGAAATAATTAATTTCTTGCATTCACCTTTTGATGACATTGTATAACTTCACTTAAATTGTTTAATTATAACGTCAAAATTAAATATATTTCAACACTAGAGGCATCAATTTAAACAAAATCTGTTTTAATGCATGGTCTCATTTGATTAATTCAGGTCATCAAAACAAAGTTATGGTAATTCTCATAAATAAATGTCTTATCGCATTGTGCTTTTACTAAATATGGTAATCATTTTAAAAGTAGCGATAGTGTAAAACCTGATCTGGTTTACACCGGTCCAGTAAATCATTACATACCGGGTAGTCACGGTCCAAGGTTTATGGTCTATGCAAACACATTTACTTAAACAATACATTAAATTGGTAGTCAGTCTTAAAGGCTGAATAAATTCTTTGTCGATATTAAGAACATGGGATTCAATCTTACCTGTCTGGCAAGTACATGTATGTGGTTGCTGTATAGTGAACATTCGTGTTGCCCCTATATGTTCTTATTTTAGCAGCAGAAATCCTTCCATCGATAATGTCTACTGTAACTTTGCCCCTTTTCCTGCTGTAAGACTGCTTGTAATACCTGCAGTGTTTCTCTCGATTGAAAATGGTAAAATAATTAGCAAAATCTATGACAAGAGAGATGATTTTAATTTTGACATTGTTAATTATCCCCACTTCGATGGGGATGTTTCCCGAGCAACTTCTTATGGGGTGTATGTGTCTCAATTTATTCGTTTTTCTAGAGCTTGTACTCGGGTTGAGGACTTTAATATTCGTAATCTTTGTATAACTAAAAAGTTACTCAATCAGGGTTACCGTTACCATAAACGTCGTAAAACCTTTGCAAAATGTTAGTATCTTAACCCTGATGTTCTTACCAAATATAAAGGTAATTTAAGGACTCTTCTGCGACAAGGACTATCAGAACCTGACTTCTATGGTGATGTGATTTATAAACTTCGTAAGATTCTTGGTCATGATCACTTTCATACTATCTTTGTTAAACGTGTTAAAAAGTTTATCAAAAGAGGTTATGACCCTATCAGTTTGCAACGTACAGCATGCTTGGTGGTGGACCCTTTTACAGTTCGCCACTATGCTTTCCTCTTTAATTGTACGATGACCGGACAGGCTGTGGACCCTATGATGACGCCTACCTAAAGCCCATTGGGACGGTGGCGTTTGATGTTTGTCCATGATCTTTCTTGTCGTGCCCTTAATGGTTTATTCTCTTACTGCTCTGGCTTCTGACAAGTCATTGAGTACCTTCATTGTGGCTTTCTAGGCTATTGTTTTTTGTATTATATTTACACGAGCATATTTGTGTTTTACTTATATTGCCTATTGATTCTGCCTTGTTGGTTAGAGATTAGATCATGGCGGGGATTTCTTTATTTACACTGTCCTGTTTTAATGGGATGACAGAAGGGTAAGTGTGAGGTTTGGTGCACCCTAGAACCGGTTTAAACCCTCAGTGGCCTACTTTGCCACTGACCGTTCCAAGGCGGTAGCCCTATTGTCAACCCTTTTGTGTTTGTGATGTCGTTTGCATTTACTATTGCTTTTGCCTTCTTGTTTGTCTGTTTGCGTGTTTGTTTCTGTGTTTTGTGGTTGACTGTCCTCCTTGAATGCTACTTTCCCTGTCCGATCTTTTTATATTTCTTGAAATGACCAACCTTGTCCAGAAACTGCATCTTATTTCCAACACCGAGTGTAATATTTGTCTTGTTTAAAAGACTTAGAAGATTATTATGACCATGGAAATTAATGACAGCTAATGTGTTCAATTGTTGAAGTAATGAAGTTGTGAATTTCTGCAGTGCATGGCCATAGCATACATCATTGCAATAGTATTTGAAACTGCAGGCTTACTAAAATGTGAAGCATTACAAACTGAGTTCAGAACATCTAATAAGAATGGGTTTGTGTTAGACATGTCCATGATGATTTTATGGAAAATGTCAGGTTCAACCATGCCTTTTATTGCTTCAGTATTTCGAAGTATTGAAAGGCCCGGTTCTTGCGTTTTACTGCACAGTTGAGTACCGATGGTATCCATCTGACTGAGAAGTTTATTCTGAACTATTTCTCTCACGTCTGGTGAGGAGAAGACGATATGTGCCACAGTGTCACAACTAGTGCTTGCATTAATCTCTCCAATAAGTTTTGAAAAATTATCAGCATTCATAGGTGTATGCTCATGTAGAAAAACTCTTCACCTAACAATGGAGGCAACTTGTTCACTGCGTGGTGTCTTTAAACTATATAGGTGTTCCTCTTCTTCTTTATGTTTCTTATGACTTTTCCCTCGAACTGGGGTGGGGCTCAGTATTTGTTAGCGTTTTGTTCAGTCCTGGAAGGAGTTACCAAAACAGAAGTGTTCTCTTTGTTTTCAATATTCAGTTTGATCTGATTGATCCTCTCATAAGCTTTTAAACATGTTACACAAAACTTGGCTGATCTGTTTTGACTAACACTGTTCATTAATGTTGAATCTAATGCCAATTCAAATGTCTTAAACTCTTTGGTAAATACCAGGTCTTTAAGTGCAACATTTCTGTACAAACTCTTTGGTAAATACCAGGTCTTTAAGTGCAACATTTCTGTACAAACTCTTTAAAGTGTTCCCTGTCAACTGTTTCTTACAAAACACAACGTACATCCTTCTAGTATGGAATCATCTGAAAATAGGAACAAACAAAAACATCTTAGCACTCCTACAACTAGGGGTACACTAGCACCATGCTGTTGCTTATAAGCCACTACTGAATTGTTAATCAAATTGAGCAGATATTTACCCCTAGTCGTAGGACTGTTACAACTAACAGAGCTGTAGATAAGCTGAGTTTTTGAGTATTTTACTCATACCTTTTTTTTTAAAAAAACAACAGTTTTTTTTTAAATTATGTGTATTTTACTCATCAACTTACTACAAAAACTTATAACTATAAATCATGAGTATTATATTTGCATGTATTGTTCTGTAGAACAGTTTGTTAAAGATTTACATGATGAAAATTGTTCCAAGCATGTGTTTATTATTATAATTAAGATCATACAGTGTTTCTTTTGTTATTATTTACATGTAACTTCCATTTACTTAGAATTTTTATTCCTATTAAAAAGTATTATTTCACATCCATTATGAAAGCATGAACTGTTTAAAGCAATTGTTTACTACGAACGAGTTACTTGTTACTCATTCATTTTTAATCTGATGAGTAAATACTCACTGCAGTCAAATATTATCGACAGCTATGCTGTTAGGTCGAGTAAAATAATATCTGTGGTTCCGGTTTCTAGGCCAACCCTATTGTAAGGAACCGACTATAAATTTTTAATGCTAAAATAAAAATACTATTATTATTTCTTTTTAAATTATTTTAAATCATGTCACAGGTTGACGATACATGTACATAGCGGCTTCATCTGTCCTGAATGCGAATAAAATCCCTTGACAGATTCCCTGAGGAGAGTGACACTGCCTAGCCCACTGAGCCACAGAAGAGCGGGTAAAGGGTCGTTGCTTTCTCTGTCCTCCCTTCACTATTTCCTTTTATTGTTTTTACAAAACTTGTTATTTTTAAAAACCTCCCACCCCTTTCTTTCGCTACCAGACCCCTTGTCTCCTGTACTTTTACTGCTACTGCTGCCAATCCGGTTTTCCACAGGCCATTTAAGCATAGCGCACCCACTACTCCTTAATTCCAAAAAGGAATGGCCCACTATCCCTAATTTTATAATTACCCTGTGACCCTTAAATCCGTTACTGCTATGTCTCAGTTCGTACCGACTGCATATTACAAGCGTGTTGATGCTTGCAGGAGGATGTCCCCCCCCCCCCACCCAACAACCCCCGAGTATTGGATACTCTCTAATTTATAGCTGAGTACTGAATACTCCATCATTTTAGACCCGAGTACTGAATACTATTTAACATGAATTTCTTCATAAAAAATGACCAATTTGCTATTTATTCGTCTAATTTTATGAAGATGTGATATAAATGGACATTTAAAACTGTATTAAAGTTGTATCTCACCGTTATGCTGTTTTAGGGTCAAATATGAAATCTGAATTTATTCATTATTTTTGAAAGAGTTCATAATAGTGTTATAGACACAATTTGAGCTTCAAATCTCCATCAATAAACCTGTAAATAGCAAAGGCAACCGTATCATAGTGGGGACCCCCACCCCTCCCCACCCAACCTAAATATATGTTGTGTGGTCAAATTAAGACTACAAATAGCCGAGAAAACAAATTTGCTTTATATTTTGAATGTTTATATTAAAGGTTGACCTTTCCATAAGTACTAATTATAAATATAGGCATCGGTTCTCATTCAAATTACAGGTCTTAAATGTGAACAATTTGCATAACTTTAGGTTATTTATACGTGGCTTGAATCACTGTAACCACTACCGAAAACTGAACGAAATTTCAATGATTAGTTTTGTTTCCAGACGCTCACGCCGTGTTTTACTAACGAGGTGAAGGTCAAGTCGGAATAGACCAGGTGACAACAGAAACATTTGGTTTCAGCATTTTGTCCATTTATATCCATTGTCATGGAAATTTAGCACTGCACAATAACGATATCAATGAAAAATGCAATAACAAATACCACTCACCCTTACTTTAATCGCGAAATAACACCAAAATCGGTCTGTTTCTGATTCAGCATGTTTTTCTCAACAGACGTGGGTTTGTTTATTTACACGGATTGTTACCCGGCTCATGCACAGAGCCGAAATCGGAACGAAATGGCCGCCTGGTAGACGAAAGTATTGTTGTCATGATGAGTATGTATTGAAATGTTGATGAAAAGATATCAAGAAATGAGAAAGTTATAGCCAACGTTAAGTTTTCGTGAAGAAAAAGATGAGTATTTTAACTCATATAATGAAATTCATTGTGACCTTGAACTTTACAATTTTGTATGGTCATATCGATGTTGTCATGATGAGTATATATTGAATTTTTGATGAAGAAATATCAATAAATGAGAAAGTTATAGCCAACGTTAAGTTTTCGTGAAAAAAAGCATCAATATTTAACCCATATAATGACCCTCAATGTGACCTTGACCTTTATAGTTTAGTATGGTCAAGACGATGTTGTCATGATGAGTATAAATTAAAATTTGTTGAAGAAATATCTAGAAATAAGAAAATTATAGCCAACGTTAAGTTTTGAAGAAAAAAAGGAGTATTTAACCTATATAATGACCGTCAGTGTGACCTTGCTCTTTATATTTTAGTAAGACCATGTCGATGTTGTCATGATGAGTATATATTAAAAGTTTGATGAAGAAACACAAAACAATTATAAAGCTAATACCAACGTTAAGTTTTCGTGACGGACTAACAAACGGACTGACGGCCAACAAGGTGATCCCTATGTGTCGCATTTTTCTTCGAAAAGGCGACACAAAAAGCAAAGATATTATTTCAGTGAACATGTGGTTTCCAAATTATCCCAATGCTGTAGTATGGGGGACATTGACAGACTTTCTGTGTCAAAATATTGTAAACGGCAACTTTATATGTGGATGTGTTAAACACAATTGAGTGACTATTTTACATAGAAACATTGCAAAACCAAACCATTTGATCATTAGGCATGTCTATATTCGCAAACAAACGGTCCAAACAAAATAACAATATGTAAATCCGATCAAATACACTGTTCTTTCGAATGTTTCACCATACCAATTGTTGCACGCGCAGGCACACGCACACACACGCACGCACATACGCACACACATTTAAAAGGATTTGTACGAGTGAAACCTTTCTTATATTCTTATATAGCTCCTCTCCTTGGTATTTAACAAGTGAAATTTGCGTTGGTGGTAAATTAACATTGATATTAGCAAACAAAGATAATAGGTTTATGTGAGATAAGATAAAATACTAGAACAAAAACAAAATGTTGAGTATGACGTCCTTAATAAAAACAAAATGCAATAAGTATTACGTTTCACCTATAAGAACTTAGGACTTTTCCATATTATATACAGCCTTACTACAAAACCGTATCAAAGATGCTTTTATTGTTCTCATTTAAAACAAAGGTACAGCGTCTCTGTGGCCAAGGGGTTAACGACGTTGCGTTGTAAACCTTCTCGCCTTTCACCGCTGCAGGTTCTAATCATACTGGGAGCTCGACTTGTAAGTGAGGAAGTGTCGATTCTTATAGATCGCGGGAGGTGTACAGTACCCAGGAAAAGTGGCTGGTCCGCCTCCACCACAAAAAGATCGATCGTCATATATACCTTTACATGTGTTGAAAATGACGTAAAACACCATACAAACAATACAATCAAAACAAAGCTAATTGTATTGCTCTCATGCAAAACACTGTTGCTAATGCAAAAACTTCAATCATGTTTGGCCTGTACCAATATTAAAACGTTTTTTACTAACGGCGATTTGGATAATTACACTATGTGGACTTGCCAAGAAGTTTGTGAAGCCCTTTTTTTCCTATTAGATAATATTTTCGTCGGGTATGGAATTACCGATATAGACAAATTGTTGGTATCCCTATGGGTAGGCATTGTGCACCTCTTGTCGCAGATTATGGTTTGTGTTGCTTAGTACTGGTTCTACCCAGGAAGACATCGAGAGTGTTTCAAATAAGTTCATAGAGCTTTCATTACACTCGATGTAAAATAAATGTTTAAACTTTTTATGTCTGTGAAAGCGATTTCATGTTGAGTGTTTCCCCAGATACTTAGGCAGATGTCATCAAATCCTTTAATAACCCCTCCCGGTATATAGATGATACTGAACATTGACAACCCTTTCCTTTTCTACTATGGTTAATACTACCTATCCTAAAGAACTTCAACTCAACAATGTGTATACGAGTTTTTTTCTGATACTGTCGCTGTCTTTACATCTCTCTATTGGAAATGGAGATATAGTAAGTAAAATACATGACAAGAGACATGATTTCAATGTTGACATTGTTTATTTGACGAGAATATTCCCCCTTTAAACAGTTTTCTTATTGTAATACCGATCTTCATTTAACAAATAAATGTAATTTAAAAAAAAGTTTCCGCAACAAGGTCTATCACAATCTAACTTACATTGTGACGTGATTTTGGTAACGATCACTTTCATACAAATAATCGTTATTAAACTTGTAAGAAATTGTGTCATAAGAAGTTATGACCCTAACATTGTTCAACGCACTGCAGGCTTAGTGGTTGACCTATTTACAGTTCTTCACTGTGCTTTCCTCTTTGATTGTGCGATGACCGGACATATTTGGGACCCTATGATGATGTACCTAAAAGTAGGTATACCAGTCAAACAGGAAATGTAGTATTCACAGAACACTGTCAACCAAAAACACGCAATCAAAACAAACAACAAGCATAAGGAAAAATACACACAAATATGCGACACAACAAACACAGAAGGGTTGACAATTGAGGTACTGCATTGCAACGGATATTGGAAATGACAATTGGGTACTGCATTGCAACGGATATTGGAAATGACAATCGGGGTACCGCATTGCAACGGATATTGGAAATGACAATTGGGGTACCGAATTGCAACGGATATTGGAAACACATGCCACTGTTTGTTTTAACATGTTCTGTGGTGCACTAAATCTCACTATTAACTATTGTTATCTCAATGAAACGGCCGGGACAATTCAAAGAAAGAAATCTAAGTTATATCCTCTCATAAAGTAGGCAGCATTAATATGATATATAAGTATATCACAAAGATGATCATGTATGTATATATATGAATATAAAATGAGCTAAAACATAGAAACCATAAAGCAAGTTATCATTGTCTTCGATCATCGCAACATCAAGGAGGAAAGCATAGTGACGAACTGTAAATAGGTCAACCAATAATACACATGATTTGTTTGTTTGTTTGTATGTGTTTAACGTGATTTTCAAGACAGGTAAGGTTATATATGAATACCGATTTTGTTGAAGTGCGTTGTAATATGATAGGGTCGCTTGATAAACATGTAAACACTTTTAATAAAGATTGTATAAAAGTTATTACGTCACCATATATGTTATGTTGTGATAATCCTTGTCGCAGACAAACTATTAAACTACTTTTATATTTTAAAAGCACGTCATTATTTTGAAAATGTTTTTCAATGTTTATAGTAACAGTAGCTCCGATGGATTAGCGTTTTAATAATACATAGCTTGCTAATTGTAAAGAACTCAACTCGACTACAAGCTCTAGAAAATACTTATATTAAGGAACCTTTACAGTACAGACTCAATTAAAACCAAGTGGAAATTAACATGGGGAAGCAACCAATTTAAATTGTTAGGTATACACTTTAATGTTGATTGGTAAAATAACAGTAATTAAAACAATATTATTACCCATTCTTAATCATTTATTTATTTCATTGCCTAACCCAAATGATTCAATTATTAAAAAAATAAATGACATGTTTTATGAATTCTTATGGCAGGGACCAGCAAAGATAAAGAAAAGCATTTTAATTAAACAGTATAATGAGGGTGGTCTGAAAATGATTAATCTCCAAGCATTCATATATGGACTTAAGGCAACTTGGATTAGAAGACTCATGTTTAAAGGTGGACAATGGCAAAATATATCAGAGGCTTTAAATCCAGAATTCACAACTTATTATATTATCAGCTTAAAAGACCTAATAAACCTGGGGATAGGTTTTGCAGAATTATTAATAATAAAAATGACTAACATATTCTGGAAGGATGTGTTAAAAGCTTACATTAATATTTTAGAACTAAATAAGGGCATTTTATGTGCTAACAATTGTTCAATAACTCCACTATTTTATAATCCTAATATTTTAATCGGAGGTAATGTAATATTTTACAAATCTTGGTATTCAAAAGGTATTCATCAGCTTAATGATTTAATAGATGAGAATGGAAACTTTTATTTTGTTGAGGAATTTAATAACTTGCATAATGTAAATGCACATTTTCTACTATACAATGGAGTAATGGCAGCAATTAAAGCTTAAATTAGAAAAAATATCTCCACAGAACAAATGGAAAAAACACAAAGTCCTATTCTTCCTTTTAATATCATTCCATTTATTAAGAACAAACATGGATCAAGGGACCTTTATAATATTATTAACCAAAACCCCAGCAAACCAACTTCAACATCCAAATGGGATGAAATTTATAACATAGAGGAAGAAACATGGAATGATATATACATATCCCCTTTAAATCCTCAACAAATACAACATTACAATGGTTTCAAGTACGGTTAAACCATAGAATTCTTCCAACCAGAAAATTTCTTCATAAAATAAACATCATTGATAGTCCAATGTAAGTATTGTCAAGAAGAGGAAACATTAACACATATGCTTTGGTATTGTCCCGAAACCCAATCGATTCTTAATAAGTTAAAAACTTGGCTGTCCAGCAATAACATATATTTACATTTCACAGAAGAATCATTTATATTTAATATTAGTAACACGTTAACACAAGCCGATTTGTACAAACTACTTGAAATGAAGTATTATATTTTCTCAACCAAACATTTACAAAGTAAACTGTCCATAGAGGCCTTTAAAAACAGAATAAGAAAATCGTTTAGTATTTTGGAATGTATAGAAACAACAAACAATGTACTCGAACCATTTGTTAAAAAATGGAGCAAATATAAGAACCTTTTTAGTTAGTTTTGATCTGTAAATATTAGAGACTTCACCCTTCCATTTTGTGTTTTCTGTAATATTCTGGCCAAGGAACTGACATAACGGTCTAATATTCTATATTATATAACGATGAGTGAGATGTGAAATGTGATCATGTGTGGGGAACATAAACAACACAATTTTTTTTTCTCCTTATTTATTATAGTTATTTGTTTTATCTTTTTCCCTAAAAAACAGTACTCTTCTAAATAGTGACTTTTTATTACACAAATAGAGATAAAACAACACAAACAAGCTAAATCTTTAAAAGACAACCATTTATACAGAATTCTCATATTGAATACAAATAATAAATAATTTTATTATGTATATCACTTGTGTATTGTATAATATTTTAGATGTGTTTGTTTGTAAGGCGTGCGGTGGGATGGTCCTCCCCGACCCACAACATGCCAAATTACAGGGAGAATAAATGGGTCACCATTGGTGACTGAAAAAAAAGAATTAAAAAAGAAAAAAAGAAAAAAGAAACCTTTACCCTATAAGAAGTCGTTCGGGGAACATCCCCCGTCTTAGTGGACATTATTTACCAGGTAACATTTTAAATCATCTCTCTTTTGATAGATTTTGCTTGCTATTTCTACAATTTACTCTTGTCTTCATTAGGGAGATGTGAATACAGAAAAGTTACGACAGTATCTAAAATGTTAGCTTTGTTGATTTGAAGTTATGTATGATATATATTATTAACCACAGTAGAAAAGAAACGGTGGTCAATGATCAATATAGCAAGCTTCGATGACATTTGTCGAGTATCTGGTGAAAGACGACTCGACATGAAGAATCTCGTTCAGAGTAATACAAAACAAAATGGCACAAGAGGTGCACAGTTCTTACCATTGGGATACAGGAAACAGTAGTTCCATACCTGACGAAAATATTTTCTAATATGCAAATAAATAGTAGTATTCTTTATTTCCTCCATGTATAGGAGAGCATATATATAAACAATAACACACAAACAATTACATACAGCTAATACATACAGAACAAACATATATAGTGAATAAAAAATCAACAAATTTACAAAATACATAAATCAATCATATTTACAACTATTAAAACATGTGTTGATGCTATTTCCACGAAAATCTGCTAAGTTTCTTGCAAAGGCGTGCACAGTTCGTACCCATTGGGATACAGCAGTTTGTGTCTATAAACAGTAGTTCCATACTTGACGAAAATATTTTCTAATATGAAAATAAGTACACTTAGTGTAATTGTCCAAATTGCAGTTAGTGAAACACTTTAAAATAGTGTTACAGTCCAAAATCTGTAGTATTTTCTCTAGAAAAAAGCCTTTTGTTGAATAAGAGCAATATGCTTGTTTGTGATAAGGTTGTGTGGTACGGTTGCATATAGTGTGGAAAAGTAATAAAGTATTTATAGATGAAACTTGGAGCTTATTACGCTAATTCAATCCGGAAAAAAATATAGTAGTTAGTAAGAACAAAAAATACACATTGGTAGTGTCTTTGTTTTGATGCGTGCAATTGTGTGAAATATGACATCAACATTGCCGTTATCCCTTTAAATATGTATAACATTTATAACGCGCTTCATTTATTGTTGTTATGACTAATTGTCAAAGTTTTCTTCCCAAACAATAAAATGTTTCCTTTTATTTATCTATATGTAAGTTTTAAATATCTAATCTAACCTGGTTTATTAAAATACATTCAGTGTTGAATGGTTATTAGGGTGGTCTTTAAAATGCTATATCTGACGTCATGAACGTCAACCGTTAAGACGTCATTTTAAACGCCAGACAATACGTTAACCGTTGATAAATACTGATAAAGGTGATCATTTGGGAGCAATACACCCAATAAAGAGATTAAACAGCAGATTCGGTTTTACTGAGTATGTTCATGAGAAGTAATGTGAGAAGCAACACCTCTCACGTCCACTAGCACCGGCCTAAGCGGTATTCTACTTCAAAGCCACCTATACTGGGATAGTTGTCCCAAAGGACCAGTAAAAGTAACACTACTGATTCGTAGCATGGGGAAACTTTTTACAGCCGCCACACTACACTAAACGAAAGCTAGTGTGAATGTTAATAAATACTGATAAAGGTTATTCTTTGGGAGCAACAAACACAATAAACAGAATAAAGCAGCAGACTCGCTTTTATTGAGTCTGTTGAAACGTCATTTTAAACGTCAGATGCAAAAACAACAATGCAATGCAATGCGTTATTTTAAGCGACGCTACGTTCCAGCAACACATTTAAATAGGATGAAGCTGTATATTCTTCTTGCTTGATGTTGAGAGATAGGTACAAAATGTAAGTTGTGAGAATTCATTTGTATTTTGTGTAATATCTCAAGAAAATGTGTATCATGAAACATAAAACTCCATGTTAGATAAGAAATAAAATATTTCCAGCGGGTTTATATTATGCGAGATCGAAACCTGGTGTTTGGGACTTGAAAACATCGAAACCGCGGCCCTGCGGCCCTTGTTATCGATGAACTTCGAGTTCCGCCCACTACGTTTTGATCTGGGACAATATAAACCTGCTGGAAATATTTTAATTTTTAATTTCACTATTTTAGCTCACTAAACCCGATTCCTGTACATTTCCCACACTATGGTAGGCTATAAATACCAGCTTATGTTAATTCAAGTATATTTTAAGGCTCATATATGTAATATTACGTGTTTAAAAGCATTACACGTGTTTACTTCCGAAATCATTCGTTGACTCCCCTCGCGGTCTGATAATCGGATATGCGTAATAAGCTAACGAATGCGTAATACGTGTCATTTATAAAACGAATGCGATTGGTCCATTGATCGTCTACTTCAAGCATATATTTGCTGTCAGATGTAATTCAGCAGCGCAGTAAAACAGAGATTCAACGTTACACTGTACTAATTTAAGGTAAGACTTCTATTAATCAAAACTACGTATAGTGTGCCCTGTCTTAAATTCATGTAAATTAATTATTTCTTTGGTTAAATATAAAAATATTACATAAACGTGAATATATTTTCTAAAATTTACTTGCTGTTCATTGATAATTTATATCATAATACACGTGATTATTATTCTGCATTCTGCATTTTGTTTTTCATTTCATTTTTCAATTACTAATTAAAGGCATTGTAAAGCTGTTCTAAGTCCATACATGTATGCAACATGTACCTATCTGAACATTTATAATGAGTATTTGAATTGTTTTATATGGTTGTAAAAGTTGTGAATTCTGGATTTAAAGCCTCGGATATCTGACATGTCTACACCTCGATGAGATCAATATGTGTTCATGTCGTACATATTTCCTCGATGTTTGCTATAACATATTTTATTTATCTTGAAGTTCATTGTAAATTGGTAAACTATGAATGTTAACCCTTAACCCGCTACATATATGTGTTTGTATGTATATATATACCGTGAGGGGAGTCCACTCTGTGGAGCGCTGTTGTCTAAGTGGTAGAGCGTTGGATCCATGATCCAAAAGTCGTGGGTCCGATTCCTGTCATTGCCATATGCGTTGTGTCCCTGAGCAAGACACTTTATCTGCTTTGCTTAGTACTGGTTCTACCCAGGAAGACATCGAGAGTGATTCAAAATAAGTTCATACAGCTTTCGTTACAATCGATGTAAAATAAATAAGTTTAAACTAAACTACATATATATATATGTATATATATATATATAAGGGTGAGAAAATACATACATCTACAAAATACCTTTCAAAAAGCACTGGATCCCCGAGGGGATACGAAAATGTTGGAATAAATTAATAGATGGGGAAAACCCATTTATACAGTGCTACAGTTTATAAAATCCCAAGCGCTTTCGGCTTACGCCTTCATCAGGGGTACACAAACACGAAAATAACAAATACGAACAAAAAAACATTAAAATACACGGCAGTTTAAATAAAACTCTTTAAAAAAAAAACTTATCGTTTGGTAGTGTTGCAGAAACTGGTTACTTTGAATAGACACTCTGGAGACAAATGTGATACTAATAAAAGAAAATATCTGGTTGGATGAGGGTAAAACTGTACCCTGACATTTAGTTATGATCTTTTTCACATTTTTACCCTCTCTTCATAAGAAGTTTCTGCCACACCGCCAAACTATAAGTTGTTTTTTAAAGAGTTTTATTTAAACTGCCGTGTAGTTTAGTGTTTTTTTGTTCGTATTTGTTATTTTCGTCTTTGTGTACCCCTGATGAAGGCGTAAGCCGAAATCGCTTGGGTTTTTATAAACTGTAGCACTGTATAAATGTTTTTTTCCCCATCTATGTATATATATATATATATATATATATATATGATGGACTGTTCTTTGTTTGAATTAAGACCATTCCATTTATGTGACAAAGGGGCGTTTCGGGGGAAATGACTGATTAGCAACCGGACACTGTACCTGATAAGCCTATTCGCAGGCTGATCTGGGTTTACAATGGACGCAAAGGCTATTATAGTCGTGCTTAGCGGATTATGGGTTAAGGGTTCTAGAGGAAGAAAAGCGGGGTCACATAACCGTATTTAGTTGTCTTTCTAGAATAGTCATAGTTTGTTTTTCTTGAAATATAGAGTCGTTTTATCCATTATCTACCTCAAAAACATAAGATGATTGTAAAACATTGGAATCTTGTCTCTGAAATAGAAATAAATTATGCCATAAAACTGCCAAAAACAACTGTTATGATTTACATTAAAGGAGAAAGCTGGAGACGATTCAATTATTGATGTCATTCCAAATGCGTTTAAGTTGTATATTCAGAGTGCATATGCATTATACTAGACCCCATGAAACGTCCGATTTAAATATTGTTATTGAAATAGTTTCGTCTGGAAAAATCGACGATTTGGCTAGATATATGTTGTAAAAATCGTCAATAATAATTCATATGATGCTTTTAGGATATAATAAGTTATTGCTTTGGGATTCAACAATACATTTATATAGTTATATGTCCAACTGCTATTAACATGAACCCCGTATGAATTACTATTTATGAATGGGTTTTTAATCGTTTATCAATGTTTCAGTCATATCACGACGGTGTCTACTTGCAATGAATGAATGGTGTTTTACGTCACGTCGACACATAAATAGGTCATATTGTGCGCAAAAACTGATGAAAGATGAAGAAATGAAGTAGTAATTAAAAATTAATGTAAAATATATAAAGATAAAACTATTCTCAAATAAGGGATGATATGATAGTAATATAAACTATATATGTAAATCAACAAATGCCCGTCAACGGGTATATAAACAAGTACATATATATAAGAACATATTATTATGATTTATATAGTCTGATTTTTTCAAAAAATCTAAAACATGACTAAAATCTATAGTATCAAATAACTCTTTCATAGTATTAATGATCAAAGTCTACACATTCCAACAAGATTTGTTTGACCAGGTTAACAGTGCAAAGCAGGGTATACATTCTTGTAATAACAATGAATGAGTATAACGTGTCTGCCCTATCCTGCATATACGTATCATTAACTTGTAAGTAATCTTAGGAGTAATGCTTTGTATATGAAATATCGTTACATTTAATTGCAATTAAATTCCACCTAATTCAGTATGAAATACCACCGCTAGATTTAAGCTATCATTAAATGTGCATCACGATGTATCGTTACCTTTAATTGTGACTAAATGCACTTAAATGCCAAATACAAGTTGCAAACTTTTAAATTTAACAATTAAATTTCAACTAAATCCAACACATGGAATTTAATGACATTTCAGTAAATTTAAGTTTTGATTAAATCCCTTATTTCATGCAATGCACTGCTTAACTTTATAGTGCTGCCACACTGGAATACCAGGCGAATGACACGATATCCCACCCAGTCACGTTATACTGACACCGGGCCGAACGGTCCTAAAACTACCATTTATATGCTGAACGACAAACACGGGAGCCTTATTATAAGGCCATTGTTTTAAACCGGCCAGGGATTGATCCCTGACTTCCCGCATGCAAAGTGGGCACTACTACTAGGCCCAGATGCGAAAAATACGCCAAGTCGTCGAATTTTCTAGACTATGTTCATAAATGATAATTAAGCAGAGGGTGATGTGTGACTAATTTAATACATGTGTACATTTCTTATGAATTTGCAGCAAATTATGAGATTTCTTTCGTATTTGACACCAATGAATTAATCTTCCATATTCCCTCCAGTCTCTTTAAAGTCAACCGCCGACTCATTTCAATAGCATAGCAAGCACAATATATATGACTGATTTCCCTAAACACCGTAGATGGGACAAAGTTCGTGGGCTTGAAACTGAAGCTATACAGTTATTTTTATATATAACAAGAGCTGTCGGAGAACAGCGCAGCTCGACTATTCGATTTTTCCGAGAATAATAAATTTATAGCCAGTATATACCATCAGAAAACAAGGCTACAACAATGTGGGGTGGGGTTGGGAGCACAACGAAACTATGTGTAAGAATTGACCAAAACTACACAGAAATATGTAAATTCGAGTTGAGTGGGGTGCAGGGTTGGGGTGGGAGAGAGGCGGGGTGGATGGTGGGGAAGTGGGGGTGGTGAGGGCAACATATATGTGTATGAAGCTATGTAATAATTCACCAAAACAACACAAAAATATGAAGAAAAAATAATTAAACAATCGAGTTTGAGTGGGGATGGGGTAGAGGCGGGGGGTAGGAGGGCAACATAGAATTGACTAAAACAACAAAGAAATATGTAAAAAAATAAATTCAAAAGTGTGTGTGTGGGGTGGGGGGAGGGGGGGGGTGCAACATATATGTGTAAGAATTGACAAAAGCAACACAGAAATATGTAAAAAAAAGAAAAAGTTTCAAGTGGGGGGGGTGCTAGGCGGGGGTGGCGGTGGGGGGGGAGGGGGGCAACATATATGTGTAAGAATTGACAAAAGCAACACAGAAATATGTTAAAAAAAATAGTTTCAAGTGGGGTGTGGTGTGGGGGGTGCGGGGGGAGAGGCGGGGGTGGGTTGGGGCTGGGGGAGGGGGCAACATATATGTGTAATAATTGACTAAAACAACAAAGAAATATTGTAAAAAAATAAATAAAAAAAGTTTCAAGTGTGTGTGTGTGGGTGGGGGTGGAGGGGGTGAGAGGCGGGGTGGGGGGAAGGTTGCAACATATATCTGTAAGAATCGACTAAAACAACACAGAAATATGAAAAAAATAAATAGATTTTCAAGTGAGGGTGGGATGGGGGGTAGCGGGGGTTAGAGGCGGGAATGTGTTGGGGGTGGGGTGAGGGGGCAACATATATGTATAAGAATTGACAAAAGCAACACAGAAATATGTAAAAAAAATAGTTTCAAGTGGGTTGGGGTGGTTGAGGGAGAGGGGGTGAGAGGCGGGAGTGGGTTGGGGAGTGAGGGGGGGAGGGGTAACATATTTGTGTAAGAAATGACTAAAACAACAAAGAAATATGTAAAAAAAAAAAAAAAAAGTTTCAAGTGTGGGGGGGTGGGGGGTGGTGATGGGGGTGTGGGGGTGAGAGGCGGGGGTGGGGGCAGCAACATATATGTGCAAGAATTTACAAAAGCAACACAGAAATATATAAAAAAAAATAGTTTCAAGTGGGGGTGAGGTGGGGGTAGGGTGGTGCGAGGTTGAGAGGCGGGAGTGGGTAGGGGGGAGGGGGGCAACATATATGTGAAAGAATTTACTAAAACAACAAAGAAATATGTAAAAAAAAAAAGTTCAAGTCTGGGGGTGGGCGGGGGAGGGGGATGAGAGGCGTGGATCGGGGTGGGGGCGGGGAGGGTTGCAACATATATGTGTAAGAATTGACTAAAACAAGACAAAAATATGTAAAAAAAAAAAAGTGTGGAGGGGAGTGGGGGCGGGGGTTGGGGGTGGGGGGTGGGGGTGGGGAGAAGGGAGCCCATGCCCCAATATGTGTGAAGTAATAAGATGCATAATGCTATAACAAATCCCAAACCAATATTATAGATATATACATGCTTACATGCAAACCTAAATCTGCCTTTATTTCACATTTTATGGGCCATCACAATTTGGGTTCCATCGGAGCCCAGAATTTGCAGAAGACAAGATTACTTATCCAACCCTTTACAACATACTATAAGGAAACCAATTCCAAAATTTAGTTCAGCTAGGACAAGAAATGTAAGAGAAATAGACCTGTAAACACAGCTTACACGCAAAATTTGATGAGAAACAGACATATTTTAATGGCCCAGAATTTGGGTTCCAAAGGAGCCCAGGGGTTCCAGGAAACAAAATTACTTAAGCAGCCCTTATGATAATGCTATAATGAAGCTAATGGCCAAATTTGGTTGTGCTAGGGTAAGAATTGTAAGAGATATGACTTGTAAACACAGCTTACACGCAAAATTTGATGTGAAATGGGGCACATTTTATTGGCTATCATAATTTGAGTTCCATGGGAGCCCATGGGTTACAGAAACCAAAATTGCTTATGCAGCCCTTAAGATAATGCTATAAGAAAGCCCGTGAACAAATTTGGTTGTGCTAGGATAATAAATGTAAGAGATATAGACTTGTAAACACAGCTTACACGCAAACCTTGATGGGGGACGCCGACGCCGACACCAACGCCGACGCCGACGCCGACGCCGGGGTGATTACATAAGCTCTCTTATTCTTCGAATAGTCGAGCTAAAAAACTATTAGCAAACTATTCAACTTTTGACGATTTCGCTGCATCTATGTGTGTTTAATTTACCATTTTGAAATAATTGGAATAGACAAATTTCTTATGCACATTTGCGATTTCGCGTTATTTATGAAGTAAATATAAAGTTACCAATGAAATCGGAAAAGTCTCGTGAGCCTACGCCGTAATATAGGCAATTCTTTTTTCTTTATATTTACATCGTATCCTCTTCGTTATTTAATTCATCTGTTTTTGCCCACAATATGACCTATGTATGTGTCGACGTGCCGTAAAACACCATTCATTCATTCATTCATTCGTTATTTAATTACATTTCTATAAGCTGAATAATGTGTATCCCTTTCGTTTTGGACAAATAAAGAAGGAGAAGAAGCCACTTGAAGAAGCGACTTGAAGTAATTATTGTTCAATATTGAATTAAAAGATGAACTCGTTTTAAATGCATACGAATCCGAACTTGTTTATTTTCACAACCAATTTACTTATCCCGGCTTTTGAGTCACACTTGCTATGTTAATTAATGTGGATAGGCATGACGAGTTTATGATCGTAAGCTATCGGTACGTGCGGAATATTGTTTGTGGCGTGATGTAAATTTACAGAATAGGCCTATACTTTTTTACCAAGCCATTATTTGTTTTTGCACTTCGCTGCATATGTAACCAGGTACAGGTAAATGGTGAATACTCAATTGCAAACCAGCTCAGTTCGTAAAGCGCTGGTACCGTAAGCCGATGATATCCTGGGTTCGAGATTCGGTTGCGGCACGATATTTTTACCACCTATTTGGGGGGCTTGTCAGGGACTCGAAGGAGGTAACCTCTAACGCCCCCATTGATAAGTATAATATGTGGACTTGTACTGATGTTTGTAGAGCCTTATCTCTCTTCTGGATAACATCTTTATAAGATACGGTAAAAACTATTTACCGCCAGGGTTGTTGGTATTCCTATGGGTACTAACTGTGCGCCACTTGTTGCAGATTTGTTTTTGTACTGCTATGAAAGAGATTTTATGTTGAGTTTGTCACCTGCTAGCCAGGACGAAATTATTGATGCCTTTAATAATACTTCTCGGTATCTTGATGACATACTCAATAATGATAATCCGTTCTTTGCTCATATGGTTACTAACATTTATCCACAAGAGCTCATGTTGAATAAAGCCAACAGTTCTTCGGATACTGTAGCAGCATTTCTCGATCTTCATCTCTCGATTTCAAATGATTGTATTCATAGTACAAATTTAATCAGGAAGTTCGTCAGAAAAGGATATAACCCTTTGGGTTTACAGCGCACTGCATGTTTAGTGATTGACCCCTCTACAATCAGTCATTACGCTTCACTTTTCACTTGTGCGATGACTGGACTACCTCTTGGGACTCTATGATTGTACTACTGAAACCCCAACTAAGGGAGGTGGGTGCATGAGCTTTCGTCCCTCTGGTTTTCTGGTCGTACCCTAGATTGGTTTTCTCTTTAGCTGTAACTACTATTGTTGTTCAGTACGATTCTGGATACATCCTGAGATGTTTATTATTCTGTATGTGTATCTTTAGTTAGTTTCTCTGGATGTGGACTTTATTGTTAGAGATTTCCTTTTGATGGGATGTAGTTTTGTTTACACTGTCTTGTCTATTTGGGCGCTGAAGACAGGATAATAGCGAGGATTGTGCGCATATAAAATCGATTCAAGCTAACCGGTAGGCCTTATTGCCTTCTGACCGTTCCAAGTCGGTAACCATGTCTTCACCACCCTTTTCTGTTGTTTTTTGTCTATTTCATTGTAGTTTCAAGTCCTTGTTTGCAGTACAGTGCGGACCTACGATGCCATTGCATTCTGACGCTGTGGTTTCTATAGGACCCTATATATCATTCTACACTAATATTAAGGATTATTCACTACTTATATGTAATGTTACAACGATAAACAATCTTAAAATACACCTAAATAGTTTACATGAAACTTGTAGTACATTATATTTACAATTATATCTATGTTTTACCATTTAATGAAAACAGGAACTTGATAACTGTATATATGAAATTGAATTAAATATTGTTTAAAGGCTAATCAACACATTATTTAGAGCCACCACAGAGAGAGGCGAGGAAACATAGGAATCCGGGAACCAGCTGGTCTTTTCTTACATAGACAAATACAAGCAAGCAAAGCAAAACAAAGTACAATATCAAATAAAAAATGCTTAAGTAAAGATACATGTATATAAAATGTATATAACAGGACTCCAATATACTGCATGCACAATATACTGCATGCATGTACTTTGGTCGCTCGACCTTTTGGTACTGTACTTTGGCATACATCACAGGACCGACAATGCTTAGTAACATCTCCACTAACACATGACCGATCAGATGAAACTCTGCTAATACTCTATGTGACGTTTACGTTACGCCTAAATGACCTCCCATAACTGACAGAAGAGCAAAATAATTCAAACAATATACATTGTTTTTAATAAATTTGCTGTTACTTTCTTTCCTAGAAATCAGTAATTGTATAATATTTTAAAATATAAATATATGGAAAACTTTAACTATGATGTCACAGTTTTCAAAATGGCGGCTTCCATATCCATTTCAGAAGAAAAATCATATCTTCTTTGTTTATTACCCGATTTTGATAATTATTTCAACATTTTCTTAGCATTTTAGATATATCAATAAAAAACATTGCCTTTAAGATGTTAGACTGGTCAACATAGTATCCGAGTAACGCATCAGTCTTTGGCTAACAAGACTGGGTACACACAGTATCCCCGCATCAAATCATTCTTATCGCAGGATGCTAGACTAGCATACGTATCGTCTACGTAACACATCATTCTTGCCTTAAAAAATGAACCTGTACAATACTATGCTACCAGAAAGAATGCAAAACAAACGCCAAAACGCACCATAAGGCAAGTATAGTAAAATATTGTTTTTTTTCATATTATTCAGATGGCGTTAAGACTAAGTCTTACTCTGTTGGTTCATTTGATTATATGTGTAACATGCACACACCAGCGAGTGCTAGATTGTGCCCTGGTGTTATGTGCCGCAGCTGAATGTGACAACCCGATACCGCCGAAACAGGGTACATGTTGTGCATTTTGCCCGAAAATAAGTAAGTAGTTATTACGTGGTTACAAAGGCGTTAGAGGTTCCGTTAAGCTGAAATTTTATTTCGATGTGAGACAAGCTACCATAATTTACCTCTGCATGGAGTTTTGAAGTTCTGACATCGTATTTGATTAATGTAAATACATATTACAAAGGTATCAATGTTAAAAGGCAACGATGAAAAGCCATGGATAGAATAACAGGCACCTGGCAGACAAAGGAGCTGGCACTGGTAGACACAGGAGCTACGTTATTATTTTATACAGTGAAAGTAATATACTTTATTAATTGTTTCTAGGTACATGTTCCTACTGTAATTATCTTAGTTTCATATGCTAAATTCGAACATGGGTAGGTGAAGAGAGTCAGTGTCCTTCAGCATTAGCAGTTAGTATACATTTACCCTTTGAATAGCTAATCTGGTCAAAGGAAAATAACGATTCATCACATACTAGTAATTAAAATATCGTAAATACTAGTCATCGGGAATGCCATTGGCAATTCAGTTTACCGAGATGATTAAGTAGTACAAGGAGTGTGAAGGTTCTGTCATGGTTTAGACCGTAAACTTATGAAGTATGACGGTTCTATCATGGTTCAGGCATTCAATGCATAGAGTGTGATGGTTCTATCATGAATTAGACGTTTCGTGTATGGCGTGTGACTGTTCTATCATAGTTCTGGCGTTTAATGCATAGAGTGTGATGATTCTATCATGATTTAGATGTTTCATGTATGGCGTGTTATGGTTCTATCATGGTTAAGACGTTTATGTATGGAATGTGACGTTATATCATGGTTAAGATGCTTACTGCATGGAATGTTACGCTTTTATCATCGTTAAGACGTCTATTGCCGGGATTTGTACGGTTCTTTTATAGTTTAGACGTCCATTGCCTGAAGTTTATAATGTCTATAATGTTTTAGACGTCCAATGTACAGATTGTGACTCTTTATCTAACTCGGGAGTGTGACGGTTCTATCATGGTTGAGACGTCTATTGCATAGAGTGTTATGGTTCTATCATGGTTAAATACGTCTAATGTATGGAGTGTGAACATTTTATCATCGTTTAGGCGTCTATTGCCTGGAGTGTGACGGTTCTATCATGGGTTGGACGTCTATTGCCTAGATAGTGATGGTTTTGTATATATCGTGTTCGGCGATTCCCAAATTTCTAATTTCATACTATTTTTAGACGTTTATTGCCTGGAGTGTGACGGGTCTATCATGGTTTAGACGTATATTGCCTGGAGTGTGACGGTTTTATCATGGTTTAGACGTATATTGCCTGGAGTGTGACGGTTCTATCATAGTCTAGGTGTATATTGCCTGGAGTGTGACGGTTTTATCATGGTTTATACTTATATTGCCTGGCGTGTGACGGTTTTATCATGGTTTATACTTATATTGCCTGGTGTGGGGCGTTTCTATCATAGATCAGACGTCTAGTGCATGACGTGTGACCGTTCTGTTATGGTTTAAACGTATACTGCCTGGAGTGTGACGGTTATATCATGGTTAGGCCGTCTACTGCATGACTTGTGACGGTTCTATCATGGTTTAGAGTATATTGCCTGGAGTGTGACGGTCTTATTATGGTCTAGGTGTACATTGTCTGGAGTGTGCCGTTTTTATCATGGCTTATACGTATATTGCTTGGAGTGTGACGTTTCTATCATGGATTAGATGTATACTGCCAGGAGTGCGACGGTTATATCATGGTTAAGATAGCTACTGCATGAAGTGTGACGGTTACCAATATGCCTATATATGTAATAGATAGAGTCTGATCTCAGGGAGTTGGTTTATTTAAACACCGAGATGGGCGTAGGATAAGGTGTAAATAACAGTGTAGTATAGGCAATTTTTTGATTATGCGTTTCTGTTATTTGACTGGACTCTTATAACCCAGCCCAGTGCGCTCTTTCTAATGCTGTAATTTTGAGCATTTATTAGAGTAATACATTACATATTTTAACTTAGAAACGATATTTTAACAGAACTCATACTATGAGACTGGAGTCGGATATTATTAAGACAGGTTAAAATTAATAAAGTGTCTTTTGAATTATATTGTTTTCATTATTAAATTAAATAATACAAATTTAAAGTGTCATTTGAATTATATTGTTTTCATTATTCAATTAAATAATAAAACAGGATCAAACTATGTGTGTAGAAAAGTTTTAAATAATTGTAGGGAAATGCATTCCTATTATTGCTTGATGTTAATATATTGCTGGAGTGTATGGAAACCAAACTGACATATCAGCCATGTGTTCTTTTCGTTAGATAAATGTGCGCGGGATAACGGCAGACATGTGCAGGAATAGGTGCCTTACCTTGCAAAGAACAAGGAACTGTTTGTGTTCTGGAAGATGATCCGTTAGTCGTGGCTGATGCCGGAGGAATATGTTGCTATGAAACCGGGAATGGTATGACCTTCATTCCACGCTTGTCGTATAACACAACATCCCCTCAACCCTGACCATAGGAAGTGAATACTCAATTGATCGAATTGTCGACGTTAATTAACATTACATGGTCCGAGTATTAACTTTCAAACCACACCCAACCCCTTCTCCTAGAAGGGGAAACGAAGTTGGCTGGGGTATGAAATAAAAGCTTAATTACGGGTTAAAAAGTTTGAATATTATAAGATTAAAAATTGAAATAGGTATTTTAAACAGGTTACCGTAGGTTTTTAATAATACATGTTTTTAAACATGTTTTATTGTCGAAATATCCGTTATAAAATCCTGCTAATATAAGCTTTCCCATCGCTTAATGGAATTAAGGCAGGACCACGCAATGAAACTACTTTAAACATATAAAATCAAATCATTTCTTAGAAAACACCAAAAGTTTTATATGGAAACAGAGCCAGCCTACTTCATTTTGTGCGTACACGTCTTAGCAGCCAAGAGTATTAAATGTGTACACATGAATTTTCCCGGGGTGAAAATAAAACACAGCAATATTGAATTTTTAAAGATCGCGATGTGCCGTTAGAATGTATATAAATTTAACAAATTGAATTTCAGTTTTGAACATATTGCACCAATAAGTAAACTAAACCTTGCATTATCTTGATTTCTCCTTGACCTTTATGACTTTGCCTTATAGGTTGTTTGCCACGAAAATCAGACGAAAATTAGACGAAAATCAGAGTAATACAATTGCCTTTTTACAATCATCTAGCTTGAATAAAAATAAAAAAGGAATCAATTTACGATCAAACTGGTCGTAGGTAGTTTCATAAAACGAGTCCCTGATATGTTGGATGGATACGAATTATTAATTTCATTATTAAAGTTTACCGCAATGTCATTCGGAATAGAAGAACAAAAGTCAGTTTTATTTTAACCGTATTTTACACTGTATAAGCCACCGCCATCGTGTTTTTTCCGACACCGTGACAGCATTTGTAAGAATTATAAATTCCATGTTTTAACTTAGAAAAACTCTTTCACCAGTACTATTTTTCCCCCGCTCATTACGAGCCTGGAGTTGGATTATAATAATAGTGCAATACTCTGTGTGTGTGTGTGTGTGTGTGTGCTTCTAAGGAGTATATAATAGAGTGTGGATTGAAACACAAGAATAAAAGTTTACTTGACCTCTTTATTTTCCGCGTCTGGAAATAGGGTTTGACAAGGATTATACACTGTCAATTAACGATATATGTCACAAAATAAATATTAGTAAGTACATCAAAATATATTATTAAATAAAATGTAAAAAGGTATGCAATTAGTGTGTGGAATATCCATTAATTGTAGGGAAATCTTGGTAGACGTTTCTACGAGGAGCGTTCAGATTGTAATGCATATGTATTTATACAAACATAATAACAACAATTCTTATCATTTTTCCCGCAAAGTAATCCCCATGAACAGATATACACATTTTTAAACGACAAATCCTATCCTGGAACGCTTTCTCGTACTCTTCTCTGGGTATACTGGTAAGGCACTGTTAAACTGTTAAACTGCTGCCCCGATGTGTTTCCGCGTTGTATATCTTTTCCCAGATAAATGTTTTTTATGTCGGGGAAACAAGAAAAAGTCGCAAGGGGCAAGGTCTGGAGAGTAGGGGGATGTGGTAGAACCGTTACCTTTTTATTGTCCAGGAAGGTCTTGACAATATCCGCCTTGTGTGCTGAAGCATTGTCGTGCAACTTTTTTTAACACTTTTCTCTTGTACAATTGTGCACTGACAGATTTTCCTTTCGGAATAGAAATTTGTGTGGCTGGACCTTGAGTAGTAAAGAATATAGCGTACCTTATCTTCTTCACACTAACGGTGCGTTTTGCGATACAAGGTCTTCGGCAATTTCTCGTAGCCCATATTTTATTAGAAAGTTTACGTTACGGCTCAAAAGAAGTAACCCATGTCTCATCACCTGTCACTTTGTCCGCAAATCGCCGTTTATCGCAAATGTGGAAACCATCTGGCACACATCTTTCGCATTTTCAAATGGTTTCTCGAAATGTTGTGCACAGCTCCTGATGAGATCCCAGCAAGCCTAGTGTTTCTGCGTCACCTTTCACGATATCTTTCACTTTTTGGATGATATTTGCCACGGTAACTGTCCGAGGTCTTCCAGAATTAAGGGCATCTTTAATTGACTGTATTCCACTTTTAAATTTAGCAATCCACAATGTACAGTTGCATAGTAAACTTGATTCTCTCCATAAACAGTACACACTTCACAATAAATGTCATTTGCACTAGCTTTGAATTGATAGCGAGTCTTAATATAACCCCGTATTTCTTTCGTATGTGTAGCTCTTTTTCCTGCCATGTTTACACTAGTGTATATGAGTTGGTGTTTCTAAATGAACAATGTATGAGGTTAAAAAATACATGCAGCTATAAAACTGGTATTGTTGGAAAGGTAAAACTTAGAATTATTCGTGCGTAAATTGTCATGTAAAACCCATGGACACTCACACAGCTAAAGGACAAGTTACTTTGTTATTTGTTTCTCAGTGATATAAACAATCATGTGTTCTTTCGTTATGAAACCAATAAAACTTATGAATGGCCTTCATACTAAACTTGCCGTATAAATCAATGTCCCCACTACCCCAACGAATCGACGTGATCGATGTGATTTTCCCCTACCCCAGTCCCGAAAAGTGAACATTTACTTAATCGAAGTGATTTTCCTCTACCCCAAACCCAAAAGTAAATATTTACTTGATCAAAGATATTTTACCGTACCCCAAACCCAAAAAGTGAATATTTACTTGATCGAAATGACACAGTTTGTATTTGCTTTCCCTCGTTTACATCTTAATTTTTAGGTCGGCCAAGATGTCCTGTATTAGCTATTGATGCTGTGGGTTCATGTATCCATGAATGTAATGAGGACGAGGACTGCGGGAGTGGCCAGCAATGTTGCAGCAATGGATGTGGTCATGTGTGCACAACTAAAAGAGGTAAACGAGAGCATTTTTTTTTTCATGTTTAATATACAGTAGACGTTTACAGGTATCGTATTTTATCGAGTTTCATTTAATATGTATTTGAAGGAAATAACGTTTACAAATCATTAGTATTATTACTAACTGGTCCTTTGTGGTTTTAAAGTATATACCGCTTAAGCATCCGCTGCTAGGGAGCGTGAGAAGTGTTGCACCTTATTTTACCTCTCATGAAGTGACTCAATAAAACCGAGTCTGCTAATCTTCTATCTTGTTGGTGTTTGTTGCTTCCTATGGATATCCTTTTCAGTACGTATATTCTTATTAAAACTACGTCATCTGCGTTTTGTTTTTGAGATGGTACTACATTACATGTGTTCACACAATAGTGTTGTTACAATAGTGTTGTTTGTGCCGTGTGGAGGCCGTAAAATGTCTCCCCGTACATCCAATCAATGTTGTTATTTTTACATCCCACAGAGATTGTATGACTTATTAGATCCAGTTTCATCCTTTAACACATGTGTTACTTATATCATGTTGAAGGTTTTGAGTTCACCGACATTTTGGCCCATTTTTAGTTTGGAGCACCCTAGAACCTGGTTTAAACCCCAACGGCCTTTTTTTTGCCACTGACCGTTCCAAGGCGGTAGCCCTTTTGTCAACCTTTTTTGTGTTTGTGAAGTCATATGCCTTTTTTATTCCTTATTAGCATTGCCATTCATGTTTGTCGTTTTGCGTGTTTTTGGTTGTTTGGTGCACCCTAGAACCTGGTTTAAACCCCCGGCGGCCTTTTTTGCCACTGACCGTTCCAAGGCGGTAGCCCTATTGTCAACCCTTTTTGTGTTTGTGAAGTCATATGCCTTTTTATTCCTTATTAGCATTTCCATTCCTGTATTCATGTATGTCGTTTTGCGTGTTTTTGGTTGTTTGGAGCAACCTAGAACCTGGTTTAAACCCCGGCGGCCTTTTTTGCCACTGATCGTTCCAAGGTGGTAGCCCTGTTGTCAACTTTGTTTGTGTTTGTGACGTCATATGCCTTTATCCCTTTATTAACATTGCCATTCATTTTTGTCGTTTTGCGTGTTTTTGGGTCTACTGTGTTCCGTGAAAGCTGCATTTCCTGTTCGACTTTTATTCTTATTTTCATTTACATTTAGACTAAAATTCTAATTAAACCACTGTAAGGTGATTGTGTGAAATCATTGAGTATTTACTTTGTGACTTTGTTTACTCTTGTTTTATATTATATATACATAATGCAGCAAATATTCCCACCATTTGTTGTCAAATATCTATACAATTTTATTTTTATTTCAAACTAAGTAACTAAATTTTCAATTTCTATATATAATATGCTTTTAGTAGCTTATGTTCTCATACATGCCAACTGTAAATCGTAATTGTAAAATGCCATTGTTAAAATTAGACTTTTGAATATTAATCAATTCGGTTTTAATCTTAATTACAAACTTATTGAGGCTTCACTTTCAAGTAGGTAATGTCAATCCAACTTAAGTGTTTGTTCCTGTACGTGTGAAAGCCTTTTCCTATAACATATGCTTTGTTTGTCACCTTCAATTCTCAGTTGTTATATGTCATCTCTTTGTTTATTGTTTGTCTATTCATCATATACAGCTAAGTGTTCCTAATAATAATAACTCAAACACCACGTCAAAGGTGTCGTATTATTTAAGATGTGAAATTTAATGTTCGAGACGAATTAGTTAGTTGACTGCAGTAGTTAGGAGTGCTAGTCGATAGCAGACTGAAATTCGTCAGAATACTCGTTTAAATATTTTAAATGCATGTTTTAAACAAGTTTACCATCAACTTGAGCAACAGTGAATTCATAAAAAGTGCGGACTTCTTAATTAAGTGGACATTACCGCTGTAAAACTGTTCATAGTGACTATTGGTAGGATTGGTTCACCTTGTGTGATCCTATTCGAACTGTGTTCCCAGTAATGTAGTCTTGGAATTTAATGCATTAACATCTTTCTGTCAATATCGGCAGATTACTTTGAAATAGTGTAATTTTGACAGGCACTAACATACTGGTGAACATTCGGAATGATTTCCCGTAATGTAGTTTAACTACCATTACATAGGCTATCAATATAAACTTTGTTTTAAATATTACCTCTGTGCTATTTTAACTTTAATAAACATACATAAACTTTGTGTGAGACTTCTGTGGGGCAAAATCTACAATTCCTCCACAACTTCAGGCATATGTGTAACTGAGTTTCAATTCCCCCATAAACACAACGACTCGTCACACTATAAATTCGACGACATAAAATATACATGATCATTTATTTGTTTTACTTATTTTGCCTATTAATGCTGCCTTTTTTGTTAGAGATTATAACCTGGCGGGGATATCATGATTTACACTGTCCCGTTTATTGGGATGACAGAGTAAGTGTGAGGTTTGGTGCATCTTAGAACCTGGTTTAAACTCACAGCGGCCTTTTTGCCACTGACCGTTCCAAGGCGGTAACCCTATTGTCAAAGTAGATATACAAATCAACAGGAAAAGTAGCATTCAAGGAAGGCAGTCAACCAAAAAGACACACGAAACAAACAACAACTATAAACAGGCATAAAAGGCAAGATATGACACCACAAACACAAAAGGGTTTACAATAGGGCTACCGCCTTGGCGTTTGTAATGTCATATCTTGCCTTTTAGTTATCTGTATAGTTTATGTTTGTTTCTGTGTGTGTTTGTGGTTGACTGTCGTCCTTGAATGCTACTTTTCCTGTTCGATTTTTATATCTACTGTTCTGCGATTGTTCACTCGAAGCCGACAATTCGACACATTTAGAAGTGTTTAGTTTTAAAGTTTGTTTTTCCTGTTTACATTCAATAAGCTATCGCGAGATTTGATATGTTTCCACTGCTAGAAATATGTGATATTACTAGCGAACGTGAAACTGGGAACCAGTCAAAACTAAACCATATTTACTTCCGACACGGAAATAAAAGTATGACAATAGGAGAAAGGAGAAAAGTTTAACTGTTCATTGAACAACAACTGCCTAGAATAAAACAATAGTGCACGAGAACATGGAATGTATGCTTCTAAACGTAAATGAGTATGAAACTGTGGTGGTTTTATATTCAATAGAATGCATGTTGTGTAAATAATTATAAAGCATAAATCTACAATTGAGTCTATTCTAACCAGAGACCCACAGAATCAGAGTTTGGCAGGACTATTGAAATATGGTTGACCGATGTCCCGGGCAAGTGGATTTTGGGTGCGGGCAGGTGACCTTCGTTAAACTGGTTGTCCGTCACTTGCCCGATGGACGTTTCAGTGTTTCAGCATTAGATAAAAAAAAATCAAGGGAAAATTTGCCTTGTCGGTTAACTTCATTTTCATAGGAATTAATCACCCGTCGCTTTCTCCGCGAGCAATTACTGATAATTGTTTTTTTTGGACAGGAAATTATGAACGACTATTTATTCATAATTTTCCATTGCAAAAATGTTGAGAATTTAGTTTATTTTCACTAGGTGATGATACAAATTGTGTTACTCAGTTTTTATCCAAAGTGCTTATGACCAAGGATCTTACGAAGTTTGTAAACCACGTCACCATAGAAGTCAGGTTGTGATTGTGAAGATTATACTTAAACATTTGCAAGTGTGAATTATTATATAATGGCATCTAAATTATGGTATAATGTATTTCTAGTATTGCAACTAATACTTAAAGGCCCAACTGCTGTATAAAAGCCACTAGATGGAGCTGGGGCATCTACATCTACTACTAAAGGTAACAGCTCTTACGCCACAGGTGCCAGAGTAACTAAAAAGAACCCGTTTACTCAAGTTTCATTGAGACTGTAGATGTTGAAAAACGTTTTTACCTATAATTATAGCGTAAGCATTGTTACCTTTAGCAAAAGAGGTGATTGTAACCTTTACTAACTTCAACCAATATTTAACTGTTTTTAGTAAATATTGTAGTAAACAAATGGTAACACCCCTACTTTATATGGACACCAGCATTGCTTGTTGTCAATGTATCTCCAGAATACTTTTTACAAAATTGAGATGAATTCTCTCAATATCATTTGATTTCACAACCGCAGTTCATTATAGATGAGTCAAAAGCATCAAATGGTTGGAGAGAGGTTTTAGGTTTTAATTATAATTATCTGATGTTCGCAGTAAAACAATTTATAGCTTTTAGTGTTTTTCCACACAGAGCATGTCGATTTAAAGTAAAATATCCAGTTTAATTAAGTATTAGTTGCAATACTAGAAATACAGTATACCATACTTAAGATGCAACTACATATAATTATATATATGAATATTTACTCGATCGAAGTGACACTGTTTTATTTGCTTTAAACCCCCCCCCCCCCGAAGTTTATCAAATATTTACAAATAATCAATATAAAAGGGACACACGACAATCTGGTTATTTTAAAGCTCGCGATGTCCCTTTAGTGTTAACCACTATTTGAACAGTTCAACGCTTATTGCTTTTGCATATTGCTAATTGTTGCTTATTGTTTTATTATTTGACCCAATAAATGTATTTGTACAAATGGTCGAACAATTACAGACCTAATAATGAATCTGTAAGTTATTAGGTCTGTGGAAGAATGAAGAAAACATGACAGCTGCAAATAGTAATACGACTATTAATTGAAAACACACATGCTTAAAGTTGAAAAAATTCTTGGATTAATAACTGAACTGCTTTTTTAACGTTTGATAAATAGCTCAAGATTATATTGCAGTTGTTCATTTGTTTATGATTCCTCATTTATATCTCTCCATATATAGTATGTTACACTTGTGTTATAAATATGTTATACTTATGTTATACGTATGTTACACTTGCTATATTGTTATTAAATTTATGCTACATTTATTTTATACTTATGCTATACTATGCTATACTATGTTATACTTATGTTATACTGTTATACTTATGTTATATTTATGTTATAATTATGTTATACTACTTTATACTTACGTTATACGTATGCTATACTATGTCATACTTATGTTATACTTATGTTATACTAGGTTATACTATGTTATACTTATGTTATACTTTTATACGTATGTTATACTTATGTTATACTTGTGTTATACTATGTTATATTATGTTATACCTATATTATACTATGTTATACTTTTTATACGTAAGTTATACTATGTTATATTTATGTTATACTTATGTTATACTATGTTATACTATGTTATACTATGTTATACTATGTTATACTTGTGTTATATTATGTTATACGTATGTTATAATTATGTTCTACTCGTTACAGGGCCACAAAAACCGTAACGCAGCAGTGTTCTTGATATGGACATCTTAATGAAGCGTAGATATTGTGTCCTGAGGTGTAACGATAGTGAAAAACAACAACATAGACTTTGCATATTTTAGGCAAATATACGCGCTAATTCATTTTTTTATTTTGCAGGACACTGCACTATTTCCATTTGCTTACATTTAAGTTATATCTGTTGTTTTCAATACATGACTACTTTGTGTCCGTATACGGATGAAGGCCTAAAACATAATAGACGAAAATGCTTGAAAATTAGTTTTTTGTTTAACATTTTTAAGCACTGTTTGTTTGATAATTTTCTTTATTTATGTTTAAACGTTACTCGTTATTCCGTAACCTCCGTGATGCAGTGTTTCAAAAAAGGGTTGTGTTTGATGAATACTATTCTTCGTCGTATATTATATAATTCCGGACGTTTAATGAGACCGATATTTCGCGCATAAATTTCGCTCATAAATATTGCGCTCCTAAGGTCCCGCAATATTAATACTCGAAAGAACTCGTGCATATATCCCAATACAATTATAATAACCTTTTTAAAGCATACGCATTTTTAAATTAGAACAATAAAATAAGTTGTAACATTAATTTTCAGAATTTTTTCTTTTTGAAACAAACATATTGTCGTTACATCGTGGAATTTTCACAATGAAATCAACATTTTTTTACATCACGTGACATACTTTCTTTGACATGAACAGTACATGTGTATGCAATAAATCCGTCTTTTAGTATTTTCTGGTAAATAATACGGACGCAGACAAAGTGGTTTACGGATATTTTATTGGTATTTTACTACACAAATTAGATGTAATTTTCATGGAAACAGTCTACAATTTTGTTCTGACATACGCATAGAACTCGTTCTAACTTTCGCCACTGATTAGTGACTGATGTTAAACTTTATTAAAGAAGCACAAGGCAATCTTGATAATTTTAAAACTCAACAATTTATTTATTTGTATGCAAGCAAGTTTATAGTAAAAACGAAAAGTCTAGATTAATAAATCGAGACACTAATTTAAATGCTTGACAACAACTTTAAGATTGCCGTGTGTCCCTTTAAAGTATATAGTTTATGTTTGTGACAATGTTATTGTAATTTCTTATTAAATTTATTTGTAAGATTCTTTCAATATCATAACAATTCATCAGTATTTTCGTAACATGTACACACTGTACAGATGGTATCACTACTGACTTCTACAAAAAGTTTTGGAACGACATTAAAAAATATCTCCTTAATTGATTAAAGCACTCCTCTCAAACGGCAGAAATGACAGAGATTCAGAAACAAAGCGTCATAACTCTTATTCCAAAATCAGGAAAAGATACAACCCTGTTAGAAAACTGGCAACCCGTAAGCCTTCTCAATGTTGATTACAAAATAGCTTCCATTGCAATTGCCAACAGAATAAAACCAGTTTTATCCTATATCATAAGTAATGCACAGACAGGCTTTATTAAAGGACGATACATTGGTGAAAACATTAGACTACTATTTGAAATATTAGAATACATAGACGACTTTGATATTTCATCCCTTTTTTGATTTTGAAAAGGCTTTCGATAGTTTAGATCATGGTTTTAAACAATTCAGCTTTGAAGAATCACTTATAAATTTGGTAAAACTATTTTATTCTGATTCAAAGAGATGTATTATTTATAATTGACACATGTTCTTTACTATTGCCAGAGGAGTACGCCAGGAATGTCCATTGACCCCTTATCTGTCTATTTTATGCATAGAACTTTTATCATATGAAATATATACTAATACAGACATAAAAGGTGTTAACATCAAAGGACATGAGGTGATAAATTCATTATTTGCAGACGATCAAAACAATCGTTTACAACTTTAATTAATTTTAGCTTAATTTCTGGTCTTTAGTTAAATACATCCAAATGTACCGTACTAAAAGCAGGCCGTCTAAACACAATCTACTTTGAGAACAAAAAGTTTGACTGGTCCTCTGATAATGTAAAATCTTTAGTAATTGTGTTTCATACTGACAAATCTAAAAACCTCCAAACAAATTTAATACCTAAAATAAATGCTTTGTGTAAAGTTTGAAACAATGGAAGCACAGAAAGCTGACCCTCCCTGGGAAAATTACTGTGCTAAAATCCTTTGCCTTACCCAAGTTGACTTACTGCTTGACAGTACTTCCGAACCCTCCAAAAGACTATATAAAAATTATAAACGACACCATGTTTAGATACGAAACTCCGAGAATTTCAATATAAATATTTCATGCGCATAGTACCGACAAATAATTTTTTATTCAAATGCAATATTGTTCAGTCCAACCTCTGCGACTCTAGCAGTATGCATATTGAATCTGTAAAACATTTGATCTGGGAATGTAATATTGCTCAAACGTTTTGGTCGGAGTTAAAAACATACATTTCCGGCTTAAACTTAACGACAGATTATCTTTTGGCACAACATATTTTATTTTTCTATCAATAACGCAATAAAAAACTTCTTGATTATTAGTGGAAAGTATTTTATTTTTAGAAATAAATGCACAAACACCATTCCTAAATTTATTTGTTTCAAGACTTTCTATATAGACGAATCGAAATTGAAAAATGTGCAGCCCTTGCGAAAGATAAATTAGATACACATGAGAAAAAATGGCGAACATTTATCAACTGATCTATCAAGTATAATTATTAGACACCAAATCTGTATTATTTGTTGGTCTTACTTCCCTTCCTTTCTTCTATACACTATTCCTTCATCTACCCTGTCGTACCCTAAATGGTTTATTCTCTTGTTGCTCTGGCTTCTGCCAAGTTATTGAGTACCTTCATTGTGGCTTTCTATGCTATTTTTTTTTGTATTATATTTACACGAGCATATTTGTGTGTTACTTATATTGCCTATTGATGCTGCCTTGTTGGTTAGAGATTAGATCATGGCGGGGATTTCTTTATTTACACTGTCCAGTTTTAATGGGATGACAGTAGGGTAAGTGTGAGGTTTGGTGCACCCTAGATCCGGTTTAAACACCCAGTGGCCCTTGTTACCACCGACCGTTCCAAGGCGGTAGCCCTATTGTCAACCCTTTTGTGTTTGTGACGTCGTTTGCATTTTTTATTACTTTTGCCTTCTCGTTTGTCTGTTTACGTGTTTGTTTTTGTGTTTTGTGGTTGTCTGTCGTCCTTGAAGCTGCTTTCCCTGACCGATATTTTTGTCTTTTTCTATACATAACTTTATAAGCTTTTTAACTGGAAACTTTTGTTGGTTAAGTCTATGAATAAATGATGAATAACAAACTGTTTCATAGATATGACATGTACACAACCCTAGAAACTAACCCTGCCTTATGATGTGCTGTACAAATCAAGTTGTATTTACTGCAAAATGACAACACATCTCAGGATTAGGCTCAGGAAAAGTATTCCTTAGTATATTGATAATATCGTTATGCATTACTGTATGATATGACTTACAAATGTAAATCTGGGCAAATGAAATATTAAATTATAACAAAAAACATGTACACTTTCTTATCATATTCATTTCCTTTCCTGTGTTCTTATGTAACTGTTCTGATCGTCTTGTGATACTTTGTATCACTGTTGTTTTATTGTATACAATTATAACGCACTTGCTAAATGTACTGCAATCCGATTGGTTCACGTTCAAACAATTGAGACTATTAAATAATGCCTAACCCGTTGCAAATCCAATGTGACGTTCAACCGTCAAAAAAGTGACGTCATTACGTTTTATTTAACGCGTTTGGATATAAAACTGTCAAAAGCAATGAAATGCGACAATATATCAACCGTTTAACGGTCGCAAATCTTGTTTAACGGTTCAGATAACGAGTCGCCGTTTTACAAAATGTTCGACCATTAAACGACTGATATAATATTATATACGTCGCAAAATTAAAAAAATTCGATGCAATTAACCCTATAATCTATCAAGGACTTTTTAGAAACATGTATAGATCGAATCCGAAGTCCATACTGTTTAGAGTTATATTCAATTATGCAACACTGAGTATCAAGAATAAAGGCATACTTCAGGTCTCTTATTAGCATTATTGTTAACAATTAATTGTCCAAAATAAAAAATCACCGATCATTTACGCTTTATTAAAATGAGAACATCTATCAATTATCACGTTTATGTAAAGTTTAATACCATGGCTACGAAATCTAAAAACAAAAATATTGGAAGCGCCTTACTGATAATGAAATTTAACCATACCAATAGTTGAGAAATATAAAAGTCTATACTCATGTGCAGGTTAGCAAAAAAAAAAAAAGATATCTAATTAAAATATATATATACTAAAGGCTTACAGAAAAGGCAGCCTTCACAAAACAGAGTAGCCTTCTATTTATACAACGGTTACTAATAGCAGTCCTGTCATAATTGAAATCTTCTATCTTGTCATACAGTTTGCTCATTGTTTCTTTATTGAAATCATGTGTCTTGTTATAGATATGGATAATTATTTCTAGCTTATTAATGGAGAGATGTAAAGCGAGAAAAGAAACGACGGAATCCGACATATTAGTTATATTGATTTATATGATTAAACTTGGTAGAAAGGGGATGGTAGCGCGATGTGTCAATAATAGTGGGGCGGATAGGTGAAAAATGCATTGTTTGACAAAAGCACCAAACTTTGCACAAAGCTAGACAATACCACACTGAAAAATTTGGCTATGGACCCACGTCAGAATTTTCAAAATGGCCGCCAAATACGTATTAAACAATCAGTAAAGCCATAGATATAAATATAAAGATGACTTACAAATATATGCTAGCCTTACATATAAAATAAACAAAGGGATAATGTACATTAGTTTGTAATAATAATTTGTACAACACTAAACGACTAATTTCTTTTTAGAACATTCACATCACCGTTGCAGTTCGCATACGATCAAACGTTATTAAGATATTAACTATTAAAACTAAACAGACATCGCTATAAATCTCTCATATCAGCTTTAAATGTCCATCTGACTTATGTATTATTCTCAAAACCAATATATTAACAACGATATGTATATTACGTTTTCTTATATTAATTTGATCAATTCGTAAAACGGTGCGTAACTTAGCGCAACGCGCCTGCGCGAAAAAACCTTATATGTACACGCAAGTATTCATGCGTAAATTATTATTTGGTGGATAAATTGGATTTACGACTTGTTTCGATTCCAGAGTATGTAGGTCTATGATAAAATCAATATGTGTGTCAGCTTTTAAAAAAATATATTATGGCAATCACAACACGTTCTGCAAAATGATAGACAAATCTCATGAAATATAATCTGGGTATATTTTAAGTTCAAAATGGCCGCCAAAGCATGTTGAAAATAGTAAAAAGTGTAATTTGTTTAAGAGTTGTTTGTTAGAAAGTAATTAATATGTTGAATTTCTTTATTCAGATTTCTTGACATAGTATTGTTTTGTCAATATTGAAATAAAAAGTTATTTATAGGCACCATATGGTTAAGGTGTTAAGGGATTTGCACGTTTAAATCAAATTTCACTTCGGATTGACTCTATGTTTGTTCCCGCCTTTGACATTTCTGAAGTGTACTAAGCTAATTTTCTTATCAGAAACTGTTGATTCGTTATAAAATGTATTTATAAAACCCTAAAAATAAGTATAAAAGTCAAACAGGAAATGCCGCTTTCACAGAACACAGTAAACCCCAAAACACGCAAAACAGCACACATGAATTAAATAAGGAATAAAGGCATGACGTCACAAACACAAAAAGGGTTGACAATAGGGCTACTGCCTTGGAACGGTCGTTTCATTTACATTATTTCACTTATTTATACTTTATTTACAAGACAAAACCAGTAAACAAAACCCGAACGCGAAGAAATGTTATGCTAACTGGTTAATTGCGTCTAAACTATATAGTTGCCAAGCAAAAACAATGGAATTGTCCTGCAACCCAATGTGAAGATCATAATGGCGCCTTCATATTTAAAATGGAGGCGCTTGAAACAATCGGAGACTTCCAAGGCATCCACTTTTCAGTATTTTTTGTTAAAGACTATAGACTGACCAGTGCATTGTGGCAAATATAAAATTAGCTGCATATTCCTTTCTAAAATAAACACATTAGGCCTTGAGCCAGGACCCAACATTTTCGATATTGTTACCAACTCAAGGGACAAATTCTACCATCCCTTTTTGAAAAGAGCAAAGTATATAGATTACATTTTTCCGTGATAGCAATCTGGAACAGGTAGCTTATATAAAAAAAAATCGACATTAATAGGTTATCATTGCAGCGCTTTCATATAAGTTTTTGATGTTCATTTTTGAATGTCATGCTTGTGTGAATATTTATTGATATACTTGTTATAGATGCACTTAAGTTAACAATTCATTAAGTTACATAAAGCGTAAATAAGCCCTTTTTTAGCACTGAATTCAGTTTAAAATCTCTATTTTGCTTCAAATTAGAAGTCAATTTACCTGACCTATTATTGACACATTTTTATGCATTTAGTTTAGTCAATAATTTTTACATTATATGTGTAAACTTGTAAGATTCAGTAATTTACAACCTATCTACACGATTTAAATAATATCATAATATGAATAAGGGATTGTTATGATAGATTGATGAAATTAGGTACTAAGCAATGTTCATGGGATTGCACATATGTATTCAGTAAGCCTGATAAGTTGAGACACATGCCAAACTGGAAGTATAAGCCGTCCTCAAAGTAACTGCAACATAAATAGTATTAACAGGTTCTGATATATACATATATTGCACAGACGACACACAGTCCGAAGGATTCTAGATAAAGGAAATGTGCGGTTTAACGTGTTTTTTTTTAAATAAAAGTCTATTTTAGGTGTATGCGTCATGGCAAACTTATTATGATTACACATTTGGATTACACATTTGCACATTTGGATTAATGTATTACACATAAACACATGAATTAATCATTGCATTTTGCAACGCAAAATCCTAACAGTTGTCTATTTTAATACTTTTTAATTACAATGTATACATATTTTAAGGATGTTTACACCTGAATTACCCAACCCATATACAACACATTGAAGAATTCTGCATATGAAATGTAAAAATAGTAGATTATGCAACCATTTTTGTGTTACTGAAAAAAAAATCGACGAAGATGAATTGATTTGAATTGGAGCTTTACGGCGCACCAACACAAACATGTTATATGGCGCCAACAGGAATGAACATTCGATCCGGCCCAGTCTTCATTCACTAGATAAAATATGCAGAATGTGCCTATAACCTTCTTACCTGAAGAACTGCAGAGTTGCTGAAAATTCTCTAGTAAACACTGCATTTTTCGCTGGAGCCACGATCACTGCCACCACTGAAGTAGCACCTGAAACAATACAGGTTTCGTGATGATAATAATGAACAAAAATGACAAAATGAACATGAATTCGGGGCAATTTAACCCCTCTGTCTGGATATGCAGTAGTCATATTCTTGCCCAGGAACCACACGGCGTCGACGAAGAAATATATTTAGGAAGATACCCAGATCACTGTACTAACTACTTACCATGGCAACTATTTGTTAGTATCGGTGCAGTTGTTACAATATCACCTGCTTAGGATATGTATCTAAACATAGGTTGTGATGTTCTCCTTACTTGATTTAGAGCATATAATTAACCTAGAATTGGGACTGTCGGTAAGCATCAACCCTACTTTTGCGCATGCAAGTGCAAGTGGAATGATTATTACCTAAAACAGAAGGTGTATTGCCAATGAAGATAGATAGGGAGTGTGTATGGGGTGGGGGGATGGGGTAGGGGGATATATAGGCATTTAGTAACCTGCCCTACTGACGAATAGACACCTATCTTTCTTTAACATGATGGAAGGAAAAAGACAAGCGATACACGGGATCCACCGTGCCATCCACTGCATCAACAGGCTGTATACGCTCAAGCAGGATGACTGCATTAAAATACATACAACGAAAATGTTAAGCCGTCATTAAGGTTATATACAAAAAGCTGGTTTCACAACGGTCTCTCTTATCTAGAAATTAACATTAAGTTCATGTATGTCGAGTTGCAATATGCTTGCAAGCCTAATATATGCCCAGCTCATTACTGTTTTGATAAACTTGGCAATTAATGCCTTGGTATAAAAAATGACAATTAAGAATACTCAGTACATATTATCTCATTTAAATAATATAACTTAATGTGACAATATAACATACATATAAGATAAAAAAATAATTAACCGCTTCCAGATAAGAATCGGTACAAACGCATCGAGATAGATTACATTTAGTGATCACGGTTAGTTTACTGATGTTTACTCTAAAAGCTATATCCGACATACAGGTGCTACTGCAGTTAAAGTAGCTATCCCGCCAACAACAGCCACATTTTACAACATATGTACTTCGTTTCTAAACCTACTGACAACGAGGTATATATACAGTTTGAGAATCAAAACTCTATAGATCCAATATAAAAAGCTTTAACCAGCCAGGCAAAAATAAAATACAAACATGGATAATTCATTTTACACTTACTCAATCACGGGTATTATAAGAACCAATGAATATATACTTTTAAGCGACACATATGCATTATTATATGAGCTGAACACCTGGATAGAGTTTTGATAAACTGTTTTATAGTGTAATTGTGTCGTAATTGGGCAGGTTATTTTAAAATGTGTATAACAAACACCTAAAAATCAACAGTTAAACCGTAAAATGCCTTTTCTTTTTCTTTCTGTTTTTTTTTTGCAATTAGTTGAAAATGTAGTTGTCTACTTTGTGATTTTAGTTCGTGGATTTATTCAATATGCGATTTATAAACATGGTTAAGTTTTCATAATGGAATATCTTATCAAAAGACATTCTCTATATATTTCAGTTCGCTTAAAACTTTTGAAGTTGTTTTATGAAAAGTGTACAATTTCAAGCCATAAACAAGAGACCTACTCGCCTTGTCTCAAAGTGCTCTTATGTTTTAAGAAACAACAACAATTTCTTTATATAAATCTGTAAAACTGTGACCCGCGTAGTGGCCATATTTGACCACATTGTCGCCATTTGAACAAACTAGGTAGAGGATCGTAAGCTTATGGTACATGGGAACTATTATTTAGCTTTTGAAGTATCCGAGAAGCTGTTTGAATATGTATTCCTATATAATTCAATGTTAAAGTGTGACCCCCCGGGACAGGGCCAAATTTGATTCCAGACCTAATTCAAGGGACACCATTTAAATTATTTGGTAAAGGACAATAATCTTAAGCTACATGTACCTTATTAGACTTCTAGCTCTTGTAGTTTCAGAGAAGAAGATGTTTATAGACGTTCCTACATAACTCTATGTAAATATGTGACCCCCGGGACCGGGCGGAATTTGACCATAAGATCACCATTTGAACAAAATAAATTGGTAGAGATCGATACTCTTATGCTACATACATCGTATTAGACCTCTAGCTCTTGTAGTGTCAGAAAAATAATATTTTTATGGACTTTCCTATATAACTCTTTGTAAATCTTTGACCCCAGAACCGGGCCATAGTTGGACACAGAGTCACGATTTGAACAAACAAAATTGGTAGAGAACCATAAGCTTATGCAATATGCAAAATAGTAGACCTCTGGCTCTTGTTTGTTTTTTAGAAAAGTGATTATAAAGATGTTTCTGTATGACTCTATGTAAATATATGACCCCTGGGGCGGAACCAGATATGACCCCAGGGTCAACATTTTAACAAACTTGCTAGTGGATCATAAGCTTAAGCGTCATGCATAATATGGGACCACTAGCTCGTACAGTTTTAGAGAAAATTATTTATTTTTAAAGATTTCCTATACAACTCTATGAACAATGTTTACCCCCGGCGCTGGGCCATATTTGACTCTGGGGTCACCATTTTATAAATACTTGGTAGACGACCCCAAATGTATATTACATGCAAAATATTAGACCTGTAGCTATTCTAGTTTCAACGAAAACGATTTTTTTAAAGAAACAAGAGTTTTGCTTAAAAGGGGGAGATAACTCTAATAACAGGAATCACCTACTCTGTTCACACTGCTATCATGGATTGTTTGTTTCTCTACAAGGTAATCAATAACATGGTACTAGTAAGTATTTGTCCCTTGAGATGGTAACAAAAAAGTGTATGGCTCAAGGTCTACATGTATCAGGGAATGCTCATCAAGTGATTACCATACATATGGTAAACAAGGCTTACAATTATTTCAGTGAAGTGAGCTCAAGGCATGCATACCATTGAGTATTGCACATAATTATCATAAAGAGAAACCGAAAGTTCTCAATTGCAGTACTGTTCAGTTACACCTTAAATCTTAGTCATCTCTGTGTGTGAGATAAACTTCATTTCCACATTGGAGTTTCTGTTAATTTCAGTTATTGCAATAATTCATCCGGCGCTGCCAAAGAAAGGACTCTAATATTTGCCATCATGAATGAGTTAAATATGTTCATACGACAGGTTGAGTGAAGACAGTAGAGGAATTAGAGAATATATCTCAAGACAATATTGAGGATCTACTGGTGCTTGACATATGCTACATAGAAGACTCTCGTGTGACAGAATTTGCAAATATTTAAAATATGTCATGCAAAGCATGTAACGTAAAACCTTTGCAAAATTGAATTATCGTAACCCTGATCTTCTTTCCAAATATAAAGTAATTTAAGGACACTTCTGCGACAAGGACTATCACAACCTGACCTCTATGGTGATGTGATTTATAAACTTCGTAAGATTCTTGGTCATGATCACTTTCATACTATCTTGTTCAACTTGTTAAAAAGTTTAACAAAAGAGGTTAAGACCCTATCATTTTGCAACGTGCTGCATGCTTGGTGGTGGACCGTTTTACAGTTCGCCACTATGTTTTCCTCTTTAATTGTACGATGACCGGACAGACTGTGGACTCTATGATGACGCCTACACAAAAGGGTTGACAATAGGGCTACCGCCTTGGAACGTTCAGTGGCAAAATAGGCCACTGGGGGTTAAACCGGTTCTAGGGTGCACCAAACCTCTATACCACTATTACTATGGTTTACAACGATTATATTACTGTCCGGTGCATACCCCCTAACCCAGGTCCTGTTTCCTCAAATAGTCATTCTACACGGTCGTCATCTTCCTCAAGCAATTCGTCCTCTATCTACTCGGATATGTTAGACATTTCCAATCACCTGTCACTGGTCCATTATATAACGTGCAAAGTATTCAGCCAAAATTAGATAATAGAAATGCTGAACTGCATAATTTTGACATTCTATTATTCTCCGAAACTTGGCTCAATCACTCCATTTCTACCGAAGGTATTCCCAACCTTTAATATCCCTGAACGCCGGAATCGCCCAGGTGACAGCCATGGTGGCGTAATAATATACGCTAAATACTCATTGCACTACTCGCGCAGGTCCGATGTAGAAATAAGCCAATTAGAATGTATTTGGATTGGGTTTTCCCTGATCCAAAAACATGTACTGATAGTTGTTTTTTTAGAGACCAACTAATTCAGATGTTACGTATATTAATATGATAGAGGATTCAATAAATCTTTCTATCGACACAGGAGTTAAACATATCATTATTACGGGTGATTTTAATTTTAATATGTTAAATCAGTATACTTCCCGAAAGGTTGATATGTTTTGTCAGCAATTTAATCTAGTCCAGTCTATTAAAGACATCACATCAGAATCAAAAGATCACGGATATTTTACAGCTAGAGACGATCACAAACTTATTAATCCTCAGCTGTGGAAAATATTTATTGTGGTCCTGACATAATTTTATATAAGACTACAATGTGCAATGTTTCTTACAATTGCTAAAAGTGTATTTTTTTTCTGCTTCGAATAGAAACATTTAAATATGGCGGATTAAAAAGGTAAAATCTGATTTTTTTTTTTTTATTATAGCAAATAAGTATAGGCTAAAATAATAAACAAGAAACAACATTACAATCATGGCAAAATATCCTTTCTTGTCCCACAAATGTCCCATGTATGGTATTTTCTCTAAATTAGGATACAATATTTTTCATTTGGATATCACACATTCTGGCATAATCTCTCGTCGGTGCCATGTATTGTCTCCCTGTCCCGCTTGTGCTTTCTTCTCCACGTACCGAGGATCGTTCCAAGCACCGCAGTTGTACAGCATAGCCAAAAAGCGTCGATATAAGAGTTTTCATGTCGCTGGGTTGTCGACTTGTGTCTGGCTACCTCTGTTGTCTTTTTATTTCACTTGCAATACATGGTGCACAAAGCAATATATATACACTCACTTTCTCCATCCACTTGAAAAAAAATTGAAAAACATATCTTCAGGCGCTAAATGTAGGAAGGACAAAAGCTGGTCTGTTCAACTGTATGACAAGGTTGGACCTGTAAAAACTAACGTGCAATATGCAATGAGAAATTGCAAGGGTGATAAAGACAAATTAAAATCTATGTTAGAGAATATTGTGCCACACTATGAGAACATCCATGACAAGTGTAAACCAGCATCCAGATGTAAAACAGATAAAACATATGAGCCAAGTCGTATTATCATAACAAATTAAAATCTATGTTAGAGAATATTGTGCCACACTATGAGAACATCCATGACAAGTGTAAATCAGCATCCAGATGTAAAACAGATAAAACATATGAGCCAAGTCGTATTATCATAACAGACCCTTTTTCAAAATACCTTTATCAGTATTTATTTTATTATCGACAATCAAAAGTTTTGACGTTTACAAAACTCCCAAGAATTACATTTTCAGTATGGACTTTTATTTAGTGGAATCTTTTAATAACACACTAAACATTTTTCAAGACAAAAGGATAGGTTCTTGTGGTGATATACAGTACATTTTAAAAACTAACTTAGCAGTGTGTCATTGGAATGAAAACATTCTCACGTCGATCATCATTTGGATACCAAAATCGAAATTGGTTAAGATGGGTCAGTTTATTGTTCAAAGACTGTATTTGTAGACCAATTTAGAAGACAATTAATGTAAGTTTACACATAATTTTTATTAAATTAACAATATAATTATCTTAAACTTAACCAAATTCAATACTCAAAATATTGAAATTAAATCATGCTGGTACTGTTACACATAAAATTTAGAAATTATTAAATCGGATTTAAAATTGTTTGTCGGGGCCTCATAATATAACAGTACACACCAATCTCGACTATACTTTCAGAAATTATGCGCCCACTATTTCTATAGGATGGATTAGGCTGGTGTGATGTCTTTAACGAACCCACTAATTTTCCTGAGACATCTGCTTCTCTAATTGACATCCTTTTACTAAGTAATATAGAATCCCCTTATTACATGCGGTGTTGCCGAATCTTTTCATAACCAAGATACCAGATATCACTGTCCTGTATATGGCATCTTTAAATTTACAAAACCCAAATTTAAATCTTTCACCAGGAAAATTTGTAAATATAATGAAGAAGGGGACTACGAACTCCTGCGACTAAAAGTAAATCAAATTAATTGGGATGAATTAAACAATAATGATGTTAATATTTATGCAAAATATATTTCTGACAAAATTCTTTCACTTAGCGAAAGCTGCATAAATAAAATCGTACGAATAAGACCATATGAACCGCCGTGGTTAATTAAAGATGTCAAGACAAACATAAGGGTCAGAAAAAGGGCATATAGAAAAGCCAAACGAACGAACCTTATCCAACATTGGGACAAATTTAAACGTTTAAGAAACGATACAATTACAAAAATACGTGCAGCAAAACAATCGTATTATGAAACCTCTCCAATAATCTTAAATGTTCAACTCTCTCTTCTAAAGATTGGTGGAAGACTCTTAAAACATTTATAAAGCATAATGAAACTTCATCCATTCCTTTCTTAAACAACAATGGAATTATAATAACTGATAACAAAGAACAGTCAACCCTGTTGAACGATTTTTTCCAAGAACAGACACTTCTAAATGATATAAGTATTCCCCCTCCTATACCGACATACTGTAATACCCAGTCATCTCTTGAACTGTCCGCACTAACTCAACTAGAAGTTTCCTCAGTCCTTAAATCACTCTCGCTAGGCAAAGCTATGGGCCCTGACTAGATTAACAACCGTGTCCTGCGAGAGTTAGCCGACGAACTAAGTACCCCCTTGTGTAATTTATTTAATTCTGCGATATCAGCTGGAATCTTTCCAGATATCTGGAAAGAGGCCTATGTATGTGCTGTCTTTAAAAAGGGTGATCCATCGCGCGTTACCAACTGTAGACCGATATCTTTCTTAGTGTCGTAGATAAAGTTTTCGAAAGGCTTTTGTTCAAACACATCTTTAACTTCTTTCGTGACAATAATTTTCTGACTGCTTTTCATTCAGGATTTATTCCTGGTGATTCAACTGTTAATTAACTAACATATCTTTACAATGCGTTTTGCCAAGCTTTAGATGCCGGTAAAGAAGTACGTGTAATATTTTTCGATATCAGTAAAGTCTTTGACCGAGACTGGCATAAAGCTCTTCTTTTCAAGCTAAAAGCAGCGGGAATTTTTAAAGATCTTTTAAAATTACTGTCGAGTTACCTTGAGAACAGGCGCCAACGTATTGTAATTCCTGGTTCAAAATCCAACTGGAATAAAATAAACGCGGGTGTCCCACAGGGGTCAGTTTTGGGACCACTTATTTTCCTTGTTTATATTAATGACATAGTTGAAAACATCACATTGAATACACGCTTATTTGCTGATGACACTAGCCTCTTTCTTATAGTCGATCATAATAGTGACGCCCAGACTACAGCTAATCTATTAAATGAAGATATAGTGAAGATAACTGACTGGTCAAACAAATGGCTTGTCACTTTCGACACATCAAAAACCGAATCCTTATTGATATCAAGAAAAACCAACAAACCTTTCCACCCCCACTTATAATGCATACCCAGGAAAGAGAAGTTGTTTCCTCGCACAAACACCTAGGTGTTTATCTTTCCGATGACTGTTCCTGGCACACACATATTAACTACGTTTTAAAAAAAGCATGGTCCCAAATACACATAATGAGAAAACTAAAATTCCAGCTAGATAGAAAATCTCTAGAAATAATTTACATATCCTCCACAAGACCTATTTTAGAGTATGCTGATGTTATTTGGGATGATTGCACAAACAATGAAAAACAAGAACTCGATAAAATTCAAAACGTAGCTGCTAGAATTGCCACAGGCACTACTAAACTTGTATCGATATATAAACTTAACCAAGGATCATGCTGGGAAAGTCTTGAATCTCGTCGATCTAAACATAAGCTGATTATCTTTCACAAAATGATTAACCATCTTACCCCTCCTTACCTCTTCAATTTAGTTCCACCACTAGTTAGCGAGTCATCTCGATACAATTCAAGAAATGCTACGGACTTACAAACTCTTACCTCAAGAACTAACCTTTATCTCAACTCCTTCTTTCCAACTGTAGTTTGTGAATAGAACAAGCTCCCACTAGAAGTAAGAAATACTGAATCACTCAATTCATTTAAACAATATCTGAAACGTGACATTAGACGGTCTCCTAATTATTACTAATATGGCAGTAGAAAAGCACAATTACGTACGAATTGTAGTTCCCTCAAACATGATCTGTTCTTAAAGAACATTGTTGATTCCCCACTATGTCGCTGTGGACGAATTGAAAATACTCACCATTTAATCTTCAATTGTCTGATATACCGCCCTTATGCACAGTTTCGCTCAAAACAATTATTTTTGGAGATCCACTGGTCTCTAACCAAACAAATGTGGCTATGCATATACTTTTATTAGCAAGTAAACGTTTTTAATTTTATCAGTTTTCTTCTTCCCTTATTGGGGAGCTCAATTTTATTTTTTCTTAAAATGTTGCTGAGTGTCAGCTTGTTGTCAACTATAACACATTCTCTACCTTAGGCCTTCTCCACTTCGTCACCCAAGAGTTCCATGTTGTTGTCCCTCCCTATACCCCAATGTTTTTATTTTATTTTCTCTAAGACCTGTTTGTATCGAGTTATTTTTTCTTCCCTTTTACGCGAAATAAGATATGTTAAAAACAATTTAACCATTTCGATGTTAAACTGTATTAACCGCCAACATCAATTGCATTTGCTAAGGTGAAAATCAGCCCATTGAACACAATGCAATATAAGCTATATTTGGAGATCAGTCATAAGTTCCACTACATTCGTTCGCTTAAATACACTTTTATTCTGTGTATTAAACATCTGGAATAAAACACCGATTCAGTTTTTCAAAATTTCGCGTCATTCATTCACACAATGCATATTTTGAAATAAATATCTGTCACAACCACATCTCTGCCTAACCTCTGTGCTCATACTCTCCAAAGAAATAATCCTGACAAACACAGTAAAATACTTACTATTCATGACAACTGACTTTAACCTCAGGTTAGATTTAACAATGAAATAGAAACTAATCTTGGGAAAAACACATGCAAACTAGAAACTTTGGATTCTTTCAAGGAATTATTTCAGCACCCTACGACCCGGAAGTACTTCCTGACTGGACTGACACCTAAATGAGTAGAGACATTTGTCAAAAATAGTTATTGAATACATCTAACTGACCAATAGGATTGACCGAATGGAAAATCAGATGCTTTTGCAAGGACCTATTATCTTTTAGGTTCAATTCCTGCATGCAAAGAGCCATTCGGCTAATAAAAATCAAGGATTTTAAGACGCGTTATACAAAACTAGAAAATAATGACAAAATAAATTAACCATTTGGTATATTTCCATCAAGTAAAGTTTTCAAACATTGCCTTCTATATACCAAACTAAAATATACACATAATGTGAGGTGTAGATATCAAAATCACTCATGCATGAAATTTCTTCATTTTTCATGGAGAAAGTGATCTTCTGTTAAATTCCGACAATTTTGATGCACAAAATAGACCATAAGGCTGCTTTGGAGCATATTTACATAAACAATGTCCAATACAATATACAGTTTGGCTATAAAATGCCAGAAAAAAAGAGACAAAATTGAAGTATTGACTCAAAAGCTAAGCCTACCCCATATGCCTGTAGCAGTTTTAAAGGCAACGAATACATTCAAGTCTTGGGCAACAGCAATACATACTGAATCACACACCAGAATAGTATATATTTCAGTGGATTATACCATTATCTCTAATAAAATACCAAATTAATGTGTTAAATTACAATTGTATGCCATTGCATAGTGATTTAATCTGAATTAATGAAGAAAAATGGGTGGGATTTACACCATGTTTAGCAAAAGACTAAAATAAATGCTGAATTCCACAAATTTCTGTATATTTCAGTTTCAGTTGTAAAACTCATCATCGCGTACAAAATTTACAGGTTCTCAGGCTTTCGATACAAAGTAAGACTCCTCTTAGAGTCACATCATGTCAAAATGTCAGTACCGATACATTTTCAGATTTTAGCCTCATACGGTACCTTAAAATAATAAAATTGCCATTTATTGTAGGAATTGTGACAGATCTATTACCTTTTGCCACTAATCCACTTAAAGACACTTGAGAGCCTACTTAAAGTGCTTCAGGGCCACTCCAAATCATTAGGACCCCCAAATTCCCCCTAAAACACACACATTCTATTTCAATTGCAAAAAAAACATGTTCTGTTGTGAAATTTAAAAAAATAATATCAGCGTTTTTTTTCTCACTCAGCTGCAAGCTTTCACAGGACAAATCAACTGGATTTGGCCATTAATAAGAAAAATGCATTTTGTCTATCTAGGTGTCAGACCGGTGAAAATCAGCCAATTGAATACAATACAATATAGGCTATATTTGGAGATCAGTCACAAGTTCCACAACATTCGTTCGCTTAAATACACTTTTATTCTGTGTATTAAACACATTTGGCTAGCAAACGGTCCCATATCTGGAATAAAACACCGATTCAGTTTTTCAACATTTCGCGTCATTCATTCACAATATGCGTATTTTGAAATAAACATCTGTCAAAACCACATCTCTGCCTAACCTCTGTGCTCATACTCTCCAAAGAAATTATCCTGACAAACACAGTAAAATACTTACTATTCATGACAACAGACATACTACTTTAACCTCAGGTTAGATTTAACAATGAAATAGAAACTAATCTTGGGGAAAACACATGCAAACTAGAAACTTTGGATTCTTTTAAGGAACTATTTCAGCACACTACGACCTGGAAGTACTTCCTGACTGGACTGACACCTTAAATACCAAGGAGAGAAACATTATAAGATTGCTTTCTTTCGTTCCAACCCTATTAACTCTGTACTATATTTTTTAAAAAGAATGACTTTAACATTCCAGTATCGATACCTTTAAAACCATTTAGTGTAAAATATTCTTCTAAATCATTTATATACATAGAAAATATGAAAGGCGACAAGCAATCGCTCTGCGGCTCTCCGGGAAAACAGCTAAAACTGTCACTAAGCTAGTCTTGATACTTTACTCTTGATTTCATATTCGTATAAAATGATTTAATAATATTTAGGATTTTACCACTCACTCCATAATGCATCAGTTTATAGAATATGTGTTGTCTAACCAACAAATCAAAAGCTTTAGTGAAATCTATGAAAGTTACATACAACTTTTTTTTCATTCAATATATGATTTATCAAACCATGGAGAACGAATATGTTATCAATAGTTCCCATATGTTTTCGAAAACCTGCCGGTGCTTCAATATAAATATAATAATCCTCAGCCCATGCAGTTAACCTGTTGTTTAAAATTCTTGTGAATAATTTACCGAATGTACTCAGTAATGTTATCCCTCTATAATTTTCTAGTTGGTTTATATCTCCTTTTTTTAAAAGTGGTACAATATAGCCTTCCGGAAAATAACCCATATCAAAAATCTTATTAAAAACGTTCACTAAGTAAAAATCTAAATACATGCAACCATATTTGAACATTTCATTTATGGCATAATCCGATGCGCCTGATCGGTTGTTGTTTAACTCTTTACATGCTTTATGAATTTCTGCTTGACTGATTTCAATATTAACTTGTAGTTCATTGTTTAACATTCTATTATTAAAATATAAAATATCATCATCTGGTTGGAAAATGTACAGAGTCTGGATCATTTATTGATTTAAAATAATGAGAGGTCGTTATATTTGAATTTGACACTCCAGTGCTGGCCCTTTTTTGGAGTTTCCAATATTCCTTTGCATTTTTATATCTCCGTGACTCTAATTTCTGAGTTTTTTGTTTACCAAAGCTTGTTTTCTTATTTCTAATGACTGTTTTATAATGAGACCTAGACTGAGTCATAGCTTTTCTGTTTTCTGTACAGTCAGATTTTCTATAATTATTTAAATTCTTATAAAACTGATTCCTACTTTCTTTGCATTCATTATTAAACCATGGCTGATGTTTCATTTTTGGTTTATATATAACATTATTATTAACCTTTTTCCTACAAATTGGGTCACACACCTTTTCTGTCATGTTATAAAAACAAGAAAGTTTTGATTCAAGCTCGACATGGGATTCAATATTCCTTAAGTTATCTGACAAATCTTCTAGTTCTAACTGAAAATCGTTTCCAATCACGGAAGTTTTAAACCGTTCATATGTATCATGTCCCCATTTATAACAATAATCAATAGAATCCAATTGTTCAGTTTGAAGTATATCAGGCTGACATTAATACAGTATTGTTGTCCAAAGAAAATGTAATAGCACAGTGGCCGGAAAGTATTTTTGGTTCATGTACTCTGAAGCTAGTAAAACATGGTAACAAAGCAAGGTTACATATAACATAATCTACCACGCTACACCCAGCATCCTTTACACAAGTAAAATTATCTAAATATTTATCCTCTGCGAACCTGCCATTCATAATTCTAAGCTAAGTCTTATTATGAAGGACTAGTGCATAACCTTGCACCAGGTTAATTTTAAAAAATTACGACAGTTCCATTCAAATTATGTCATCAATTCAAACTTAAGACCTGAAAAACGCAGTGCTAACAACATATTTTGCGTGATTTGACATTTTTATCATGTATTTGAAACATTTTAAAAATGTTTGATGCTTCTAGAAAAGCCTGATAAACCCCCTATAAAATAAATACATTTGATGTAATCATTCATCACATAGTTCTAGTGTTAAATAAACTATTTTCATATTGTTTATATTAAATATATGATATCTGGAATGTTTTCACTAGATGATTTATGTATAAGATCTATATCTTGCAATAAACTAACCCTCATGTCAAAGGTGTACCCTAATGTATGTGGATTGGAGAAAAAATATATACTTGCAGACCATATAAGCATAATTTAACAATATATCAAGTACCATGGACGTCAGTATGGACTTCATGTGTCATATCTTTCTTTGTTTTGTGTTTTATTAATTGATTTCCTGATAAGATATCAAGTTCCTTTATGCATGCAGCTGGCATATCACTCTCGACTGACAAAACAGTAAACAATCACTCCCAGAATATGATATAATCATAATTCCAGTGTCTCTTCATCCGTTCCCTTCAAATCAACCGTAATATTAAAGTATATATTTGGAAAACTCAACAAACATGACAAATGCTTCGAAACTATCAGTCATTATATGGAACGAACTATTTGAGACCGAACGAACTGTTTGGGGCCGAAACGTCTTGATTTCAACTACACATATTTTGGGATTTATTTTGTTAAAAGGTATAATTAGTCGATTATGGCGATAAAATATCACGAAATTGATCAAAATCACTCACAAATCTGCAATTACATTATATAGAAGAGCACTATTTTGCGGAGAGCTGCAATCGAAAACCGAACCAAATTCATCATTTTGCTTCCAAAAATCATTGAGCGGCACCCAATACTTTCCGAGCCACTATTACCAAGTACGGAAATTGGCGAAAAGTTCCGATCGACCACAAGCGTGACAAATCGTATACAATCGTAACTAATCGGTTATTTCCGTATCACTCCGGTAAACATTCAGGCTAGGTGGTAACGTACTGGATGGAGTAATAATGACTAAATGAGTAACTTGAATTGAATTGAGTCTTGTTTAAAGGCTCATTAATACATTAAAGGTTATTTAGAGCCACCCCAGAGAGAGGTGAAGGTGGTATTAAAGCGTAGTGAGTTGTGAAATAATGACTTAATAAGGAAATTAATTTGAACTGGATATTGTAAAACGGCTCATCAACACATTACAGGTTATTTAGAGCAGCCCCAGAGAGAGTGGAATGTTAGTTCTTGATTACTATGGTGTATAGTACAATTATTCATGTGTGTGAAGTTGGCTCGGTGTCCGATGTTCGACATTCAAACCCAGTTCGAAACCAGTTCGGAGTTCAACATTCAAAGCCAGTTCGGGGTTCAAAATTCAATAACAGTTTGGAGTTCGACATTCGAACCTAGTTCGGGGTTCAACATTTAAAACCAGTTTGGGGTTCAACATTCAAAACCAGTTCGGGGTTCAATATGCAAAGCCAGTTCGGGGTTCAACATTCAAAGTCAGTTCGGGGTTCAACATTCGAATCCAGTTCGAGGTTCAACATGCAAAGCCAGTTCGGGGTTCAACATTCAACACCAGTTCGGGGTTCGACATTTGAACCCAGTTGTAGCGGCTACTCCTCTGAAACTATACTTGGTTGATGTTTTGAAACATTACAGGAATGCTGCCCATAATGTCTAGTTGATCCTTGCAAAATTTCACGTTGACGACAAATCTAAGATGGCCGCCAAAGCTGAAAAATAGAATTTTAAAAAGCAAGTTTTTAGCAACTACTTCTTGAAAACTATAAGTGATATTGATATGAGACTTTCTGAAAAATATTTTTTATATATGTTTTGCATTGCCTATGTATGACTTTACATAGGGCCCCAAGTGAGATTAGTGTTGGCTAATTGGGTAACACTCTATAAATAAAGACACTCACTCACTCACTCTTGAGACTTTCAATTTTTTTTTTTTATATATGTTTTGCATTGCATATGTATGACTTGGGCCCAAGTGAGATTAGTGTTGGCTAATTGAGTCACACTGTATAAATAAAGACACTCACTCACTCACTCACTCACTCACTCACTCACTCACTCACTCACTCACTCACTCACTCACTCACTCACTCACTCACTCACTCACTCACTCACTCACTCACTCACTCACTCACTCACTCACTCACTCACTCACTCACTCACTCACTCACTCACTCACTCACTCACTCACTCACTCACTCACTCACTCACTCACTCACTCACTCACTCACTCACTCACTCACTCACTCACTCACTCACTCACTCACTCACTCACTCACTCACTCACTGTTTCTATCATACAATCGGCCGTCAAATATAGCCTAACATGTGTTGAAAACGATGTAAAACACTATTCAACCAACCAACCGATTATTCGTTACCACGCGTTTTCTTATGGGGTTTTAATAGGAGTTTGAGCATGAATATGTCGCGATTTAGACTGTACCTGAGAAAAAATGACTATTAAATAATTCTAATTCTTCCTAATTTGCATGGTATTAAAACCCATTCACAAAATAGTTTGTGAACGGAGAAACACTTGCAGTTTTAATTGTCTTCTGGAATAGATTCAAAATAAAAGGATTTATGGGGGATATTTCACACATTTAATAACTATTGTCTTCAGGTAATGCTTCATGTATATATATTCATTCTTACATGTAACTGTTATACAAATGTCGCGAGAGTCCTTGTAGCCCTTGTATATCGCCTTTTAAAATCAGGTTTTCACACTAATTAATTGTCAATAATCAATATTCAAAGTGAAAATGAAATGTATACTGAAATAAGATATGGAACTAACGTATAATCTTTGTTTATTTTCAGTGAGGCGTTTTTAAAATCCTTTTAAAATATCTTCCTGTATATAATCCTCATTGTCAACTGACAAAATATTATTTGGTTTAAACATATTGTGTACAACATATATACATTGTATAATCATATTAAAGGATTAGACGCTTCATTGTTCTATTTAAGTTAGAAAAATACAATTAAAACCGTTTACATAACATAATGTATCTGTGCACATAGCTTCGAATATAGCATTATTTGTTTGGATTGCGAGCGACTGATCTCCGTATAAAAGTATATTTAATGTGGTGTTAATGTATCCAACATTTCCGTACGAATGTTGTCATAAAGAGGACAGTTAAAAAAGAAGTGGTGTGTAGTTTCGATGTTTCCACATTGACATATCGATGACTGCGCAATAGAATAACATGGTATTATTTATATTATATTCGTTTTAATAGTAGTATTGTATATGTTACATTCATATGTGTAAGTATTACCATTCTTTTCATAATTATTTTCAATGAATGAATAATGAAAACGATTATTAAATTTCAAATGTATGGGTTACTAAAGTCCTTGCCTTGATTCTAAGTCAACTGACAGCGACATGTTAAGTTGACTTAGCGATGTATATTCATTTTTTTAAAAATATTTATTTAAACTTATTTCTTTTTACATCGATTGTGAAACAAGTTCTTGCAACTAAGATTAATCACTTTCGATGGCTTTCTGGGTAGCATCAGTACTAAGTAATTTGGATTAATTATCTGCTGAATGATAAATAACTTGGCTACGGCGAGGATCGAACCCACGACCTCTCGATCTGTCCGACTCTCTACCATCGGACAACGCACTCCGTATATCTATTCATACGCCAAAGCTCGTGCGTGTGTGTGAAAATGCTTTTTTTTTCTCGGTATTTTATAAAATAATATCTACTCGAAAATGATTATAATATTAATTATATATCAAAAATAAATGATGTGCTCTAATAAGTTTATCACTAATAAAAACAAAGTCAGTTTCGGTAAATCTTTTTGACCCACTCTACCGTATGCGATATACTTATTATTTAAAGACGTTATAACATATGTTTTTAAAGAAATAACTACTCAAAAAGCTCGTTTGTTTGTGTGGTGTTTTACGTCATTTTCAACGCATGCAATGTTATATATGACGGTCGATTGTTTGTGGTGAAGGCAGACCACCCACTTTTCCTGGGTAGAACCAGTACTGCATGTACTCCTCCCACCATCCGTAAGAATGGTCAATTCCTCACTGACAAGTCGAGCTCCCAGTGGGATTCGAACCCGCAGCGGTGAGAGGCCAAGGTTACAATGCAGCGTCGTTAACCATAAGCTTACTCAAACGAGGATTATACTATTAATTAAGACTAACAAACAAAACATATATGCGCGCATTATTCGTTATATCATCAAACAAACTGCATTTTGGTAATATGTATCTCTGTTTCGGTCCGTTTCGGTAAATCAACTCCGTTCCGGTAAATCGTGTAGCGTTAGCTCCTCCCATAAATTTGGTACCGCACCTGATTTTGAGGGGAGTCCGATTATCAGACCGTGAGGGGAGTCAACGAATGATTTCGTACACGGATATGGTTAACGAATCAATTAAATGCAAACGTAAACAAGCATAGGATGTGTGCGTGCGTGCGTGTCTGTTATGTGTACAGTTCCAGAGTACATTAGACGTTTCTCTGTGAGTGAGGGTGGGAGTGCTATGGGTGGGTGGTTGGTAGTGGGGAGTGGGGGAGGGGGGAGTCCCTATATATTTATTATGAATTAAGCGTGTTATTGTAATGAAGTATTAAGTAAGAATTATACTGGACTTCGCCACAAAATCCATCAACTATCGATTCTTACACGAGCATATTTGTATTTTTCTTATAATGCCTATTGATGCTGCCTTGATGGTTAGAGATTATATCATGGCGGGGATTTCTTTATTTACACTGTCCTGTTTTAATGGGATGACAGTAGGGTAAGTGTGAGGTTTGGTGCACCCTAGAACCGGTTTAAACCTCCAGTGGCCTACTTTGCCATTGACCGTTCCACGGCGGTAGCCCTATTGTCAACGTCTTTGTGTTTGTGATGTCGTTTGCATTTATTATTACTTTTGCCTTCTTGTTTGTCTGATTGCGTGTTTGTTTCTGTGTTTTGTGGTTGACTGTCCTCCTTGAATGCTACTTTCCCTGTCCGATCATTTTATATTTCTTTACAGATTCTGGAGGAAAAAAATACTGGCTCTGCCCAGGTAAAAAGTGAATGGTCTGCAACCACTACAATATCGACCCTCATATATAGCCTTACATGTGCTAAAAATGACGTAGAACATAATTCAAGCAACCAACTATAAAGCTTCAACTGTTCTTTCATTTCCAAACTATAGCTTAGACTCAAGTTAACATGTTGGCTACGTAAATTAATTACAATGTTTAAAAAAGTTCGTCCTTTTTTACAAGCATTGGCAAATAAATCATGATATTGTATTTAAGGGCTATTGGTCAGCCATCTTTGAAAAGAAAATCCAAAATGGATGGGGTATGGTTAATTAAAATTTTCATCCAAATGCATATTATAGGCATGAACATTGTCAATGATATAATAGATGACATTAATGCAACACTATTGATGTGAACATAATATCAGAAACAATATTTATATGGCAGAAATAGTGCCCTTTATATTCGAAAAGTTTAGTGCAATTTTACTCTAAGATGTTTTGTTTTTTATGTTAAATAAATTTGTCTTTAGAATTGTCCATTTATCTAAAAATGGCACACGAGACATCATTTCTTAATAAAGTAAGCCATGTTATCACATCATCCAAAATTCGAAGTACACCATTGTTAAAAATGAAGATTTTCTTTATACGCCATGTGCCTTCAACACACGCACATGATACAAATGAAAATCATGCAGGTGAATTGTAAATTGAAACATGCTGCATGGTGAAACATTCGGATAAACAGGTAATTTGATCGTATTGATATGTTATTATTTAGTTTGTGCTGTTTTTATAGGAATATAATAATAAATTACTCTTGTGTTGCCATGTTTCTATTCACAACAGTCACTCAGTTGTGTTTAATACATCCAAAAATATAGTTGCCATTTATAATAGTTTGACAATAAAAACCCGTCAGTGCCACCATACTATAGCATTGAGATTATTTTGAAAGTACATGCCATTGAAAGAATAGCTTGTTGTTTTTTTTACAATGATTGACTTTGAAATGTGGATGATGTGATAACTTGCCGTATTTTATTTTAGAAATGATGTCTCGTGTGCCATTTTTAGATAAATGGACAATTATATGGACACATTTATTTAACATAAAAAACAAAACATCTTAGAGTAAAATTGTACTAAACTTGTCGAATATACCTAGGATTTTGAAAATAATGGTAGTAGTCACTTGAAACCATTGCCTGACAATCTTATACTGGGTAATGTTACGTCTGGTTGGACCAGTGTCAGACAATTGTGACTGGGTGTGTTATCATGTACTACGGCGTGGTATTCTAGTGTGACAGCACTATATCTGCTACAAGTAGACACTACAAACACACACATTCAAAGAAGTCCAAAATCAGTTGTTCCTATACCTTTGGGATGTTTTATCGGTTCACAAATACGCACGCACGCACGCACGCACGTGTTTTTGTATATTTCAGACCTCTCTCTCTCTCTGTGTCTCTCTCTATTATTTATTTGGTGTCGAGTTATCTCATTTCTTCACATTCGTTTGCATGTTCGTGATAATACATTATATATACATATATATATACACATATCATAGATAACATAACCATGGATAAATAATACCCTATTAATGTTAAGTTCATTACTCTTTTATTTAGGCTTACGTTTAATCAATAATTACTAGGTTTGCACATCCAATAGGATTTCATGACTGAGAACATGTAAGTGAATCTTAGTTTGAATTTCATTTTGAAAAATGGCTAACTAGAAAGCTTGGACAATATTGCATTGGACTCAGTGGGATTTGATTTTTTTCCGGTACACCTATAAGTGCACCAATACTTTAGTGCGCACGTCTAATTATGGGAGGTCAAAAAGAAATTATAGATGCACCTATATATTTTATAGGTGCACCTATATATTTTATAGGTGCACCTATATATTTTATGGGTGCACCTACACTTTTATGGGTGCACCTACAATTTTGCAGGTGCACCCATAAAAAGTACCTATATTTTGTATAGGTGCACCTACACGTTGAATTTAACACGTTTTAACTTCAATAAACCTGTGACTGAACTCTTGGGATTTTCAATGGAATACGCTAGAAGAAATAGTCTCTCATGCATGCCTTTAATAAATTCGATATTATGTGAACACTGACAGAAAATGACGATGTGTGTTCGCTTACTGTGTAATTAACATATATTGTCTTGTGTGTTCGCTTACTGTGTAATTAACAAATATTCTCCTAGTAAATCCTTAGATTGTTTATGTATTAATACGCAAGAAAAGAGCGCTTCTCCGAGATTATGACGCATTTTGACAGGCGATCAGTCGGTGTTTGTAAACAAAAGGTCGCTTATTCATTTGATGCCATAAATAAGAAACAATGTTCAGAATAAAGTCAATTTACTATTTATTTAGGTCATTACCTATTTTATCAAAATGTCACTAAGTCAACTTTTTATCATCTGTTTAAAAGGTTATAAATCGAGTTATAATCGTGCTACAAGCAGACGGTCTGTGTATCATGTTATTAAAAATAGAACAGTCAGTACTCGCTGAAGAGCTTACTCAGAAAAAAATCTACGGAACCTAATTTGGGCCATATGAGTTAGCTAAAATATGTTTAAATATGAAATTGAATATCAATCATCTGAAACATCACTGAATGTAAAAAACAAACCATGGAAGTTATATTTACAGCACTTCCATTTCCCATCCATTCCATCACTTACAAAAAGCACCGCCCATCAGTGCCTTCAGCACTTTGATAATAAATGCAACTGGTACACTGCGAAATATTCATTCTTTGAAGCTTGTCTAATTATTAAATATCTAGGTATCCATATGTGTCAATGATCGTTCCAATTCCAATTTCATTTATCCAAAGACGTTCTGAATTACTCACTTAATCCGGTCATGAATATTCAACTTCGTCATTGACCTATCAAATAGACACTGTCAGTGTGTGTAAGTAATTGAAAAGGTCACTCCATGCTGCATGCTTTGTTAATGCTGTTTATGTATACTCGACTATGGATAACTGAAACTGGCACACACGAGGCAAAACGGATTACTCCAAATGAATATTGTAAAGATGTATTATTTATTTATAGTTACGATTTGATGTAATTCAAATGAATATTGTAAATATGTAGGATTTATTTGTATGTGTTCGCATGGTCAGTACATATATTGTTAACGATGCAATAGAAAATATCAAATCCCTGTTGTTCGACGTCTATTTACAACAAAATCTATAAATCATAATGTCAAAATAACGTACGATAAATGTACCTATTTCAAGGGATAAACTTAATCTGAAAGTTGTTCTCCCATTTTATAGGTATATAACGGTGCTCAAATTTAGATAATATACAACTGAGTGTTAACTTGGTAGTAATATTATTTATATATTTACCCTTTTTTTGTCATAAATATGAAAGTACTTGTATAATTTTATATTATCACACACTATCATGAATTATCTCTTTATCTTTTCTGTCGCTTACTTGCCATAATGATTGTTAAATGTGATGTATTTCTATATATCCATTGCTGTTTACATATGTAAATCTTGGAATAAACGTTTTTGAATTGAATTGAAATAAAATTTACACCTACTATAATTAAATATTGTAAAGTGTACATACAAATTATAACAAGAGGCCCAAGAGGGCCTGTAGTTGCTCTACTGGCTTGAATGGCTCTTATATCAAGGGTTGTCATCACAAAAAACTATTATTAACAATCTGGTAAAGATCGAATGAAAAATGAAGGTCCCGTCGTCTTAACAAGGCAAACTATAGCATTTTGAACTAAATCAAGGGCCATTACTCCGTTGTTTCTGGTCTGATCTGGCTGGTTTCAAACTTGTCAAAGCTTTCATTAATATTAACAATCTGGTAAAGTTTCGTAAAGATCGAATAAAAAAATGAAGCCCCTATCATCTGAACAAGGCAAAATATAGCATTTTTAACTAAATCAAGGGTGATAACTCCGCTTTTACTGGGTCGATCTGAATGGTTTTTGAACTTGTCCGAGCTTTCATTAAAATTAACAATCTGTTAAAGTTTGGTAAAGATCGGATGAATAATGAAGGCCCTATCGTCTTAACGAGGAAAAGTTAACGGACAGACGACGGACGGACGGACGACGGACAACTCATCCCATATTAAAAGCATCTAATAAAATGTACTTTAGGGTCACTTTAGGTCACTTTAGGTCACTTTAGGGTCACTGAATTTTGCTATTACTATTAAAAACAATCTACATGTAACTTAACATATACCGTCTTTATGTATGCACGCTACCAATTTGGTTATTACTCATACTTAATGTAGTTTATAATGATACTTGCAAAGAAATGCATAGTATACGCGTAAAAGCGGCATTTCTAAATGTAATGTGTCGAAATATTTCGTGAACACATTTGTCTTAGCTTAATATTGTGTTGTTGTATGTGACTTTATTCTGTTTAGCATTGCTGTATTGAGGGTAAAAATAGCTTAACAACTCTTTGTAATTTACTTTAAATTCATAATTTAGCTTTTGAACAAAAAACTTATCTGGTATTTCTTAATTGTTTTAGACCAAAAATCAGAGCACAACACAATAAATATACAAACTTCACATCTCAGTTGTCAATCTCACCTTGTTCGACCCATCCTGCGACATTATTATTAATTGTATTGTTGCGAATAGTGTACGTTTTGGACGAAACAGTAAACCATTAACATTAGCTATTCTACCTGCAACAACGAAACGTGATATGGGCGGACGCATAACAGGTTATGCTAGGTTCCCACTATCACGATTCGCGGCACGATTGAAATCGTGGTCTTAATCGTGGACTAATCGTGGTGATCCTATCAGATCTTATCAGATCTTGAGGTCAGTCGTGGCAATCGTGTTAATCGTAGAACATTTTTGAACGGTTCAAAATTTTTCTACGATCAACACGATCAATTGTCAATCGGGATCATCGTATCAGATCGTATTGCATCGTAACAAAGCGCGACAGATCGCATCTAATCGTACTTCCAAATCGTGGTGATCGGGATCGATCTTAGACAAGTCAAACACCACGCTCTGTTGAGATGTGTTGCGATCTCCCACGATCTGTCACGATCTGTTACGCTCTGTCGGGTCCCATTGCTCAAGACCTGACACGAATGACTCACGAGCAGATAGGAGTTGATACGAGAAGATGCGAGTAAATGCGAGTAGATACGAGTAGTTACGTTTTTACACGAACGCTCACGATCTGTTACGATATGTTACGATCTTCTTCTCTGGCGATAATGTAAGTATACAGTTATACTGCAAATGCCACGTTGTCATCATCCGCAACTCCTGCCATCATCAATGATTGAGTGTTCATTCTGTAAATGTTCAAGAAACAATGAAGTCCATGGTCAGTCGGGCTGTATATATACCCGTCGGGGTCCAGTCGTAGCTCAAATCGTGATCACCCTCGATCATGATCGTGAAAGACATGGCGACCACAATCGTATCCTATCGTAACAGAGCGCATCGGTTCGTGATGAACGTATCGGAACGTACCAGATCGTCCCAATTCGGGGAACCCGATCGTGATGATCGTGTCAGATCGAGACCCAATCGTGGACTCGATCGAAACAATCATATTGGAACGTATGTGATCGTATCTGAACGGGAGATCAGACCGTGACAGATCGTGACACCTGAAATTGACAAATCGTGACCAGATCGCATCCGAGCGCGACAAATCGTATCAGAACGTATCGACTCGCATCACCTCGTATCCAAAACTGAAATTTCAGAGAAATTCCACGATCAGCTACGAATGGCCAATCGTGGGGTTCGTAACGGATCGCACGACAGTGGGAACCTAGCATTACTAAAGTATTTTGTAAATACCGTAATACATTCACTGAAGCGCTTAGGTACGCGTAGGTACAGGAGGCTCGGGCCTGCACATTAATTTAAACATGCTGGATAATGCAATAAGCAATGAAAAGGGGTATACCGTATTCAATGTTAACTTTCTAATCTCATGCAATGCAATAACAAATAGGTTAAAACAAACCATTCTAAATCAACAAAACATTATTATATGCCAATTGAAGTCCGCTCATGGATTTTGTTTGTTTGGTGTCAAATGGTATTTTATGTCATTTTCAGAAAATGTTAGGTCATATGTGACAGTCGATTTGTTTGTGGTAGGGGCAGACCATCCCATTTTTCTTCTGGGTAGAACCCGTCCTGCCTACCGCCCGTCATCCGGAAGATTTGTTTGGTGGTTTAGGGCTCATTCAATTCATTCTTATTCATAAATGTAATACAATACTTAGGCATTTATAAAATATGAAATTTTGACGAACCTGATGTATCCAATATATATTTTGTATGAAAACACAGAGTTGTACAGTACAGTACAGTGCAGTACTCAGTTATATCTCACCGTGGTGTAGAATGGTCTACCAAGAATAGATTAAGCCCTTCACAGTTATTATGCGACATCATTTTACTTTCCTTATTTAATGCACCTTTCAATACATTTATGTTTCTGAAACATACGAGAGTAAAATATGCTGTCCAAAGGGAGATTATTATATTACGATGCAGATAGTTAGTTAATGTAGATATCTGCTATTCGCCCCTACACTGTATTGTTGGAGGGATTCCTACAATTATAACACACTGTACACGTCAATCTCATTAAAATCAGATCTTTATTCCGTTTCCCTGAATAATGAGTTAACTGCCCACCATAACAGTTGAAACAACTGTTTCACACACACACATTACAATGTTAACAAGAAAAGTATAACGCATGCGTTATATGTAGACGAATTTTAATAATGGGTTAGTTTGTGGAGGCTTTGATCAAGTCACATACCTGTAGTCGTCGATATGGAGATGACAGGAAGGTAAAGTGAAGAATAAAATTATACTGTATGAATACAGATAAGTTTTTATTTGGTCTTAGGTATACATTATTATACATGTTAAAGGGAACAAATTCGAGTATTTTCAATTAAACGATTTACACATGAGCTATAACAAAGGGAATTTCAGTGACCATGCTACAATATAATATAAAAGTCATATTTACTTAAATTTTACAAGTGATTATAATATGGGCCCTATTTATGTTCATGTTTTAGTTGTTTTCAGACTCAAAACCGCTTCGAAGTTGCCGTTAAGGCAATCAACTTTGCATTGTAAAGTGATCTTATAGAAAATATTTAAATTCTTTACTTCATTACTTCATTATATTAGTAAAATATAAATGGGTGCCGAAAGGTCTAGGGTAAAAATTAAAATAGATACCGAAACGGTTTGATGCCGAAACTTCTAGGTTCCGATTCGTCTAGGGGTCGGAAAGGTTTGGTGCCGAAACGTCCTGAATCGATCTTGATCACACAGACGCAAAAACTTGAGATTTCATGTAGGTTACATTGCACCATTGCGTTTGTGCTTCCGTGGTGTATAGTCAAATAGTGCCTAATAAAAAACGTTTACCTGCCTTACTAGTGATACAAAATGCATACTTTTGATTGCTTTTTGTTATTATTACCTATAATTCAGCCAAATGATGTATTGTGAACATTGATTAGTGTTTGTTTGAGATATTGAATTATAATTGACATAGACAGTAAAGCGAAAGTAGAAATGAGGTAAATCTATCTGTGACGTGTCAAAATAGAACGTGACGTCATTCAACAGATTGGCTTGTTCTTACATGATACATGACCCCCTGTTTTTATTGCATTTTTATATTGGCGGACGCTCGATCGTTTGATTGATATGTGTTTTAAATTTTCTACGGAGAAAAATGCGCGTTTTTTATCTCTTGATATACATTCGTCCTATATAAAACAAAGAAGGAAAATCAATGGTGCAATGTAACCTAAAGGTTATAATAGCGTAAATGAGTCTCCATTGCCATAGTAAAGTTAGAATGTTGACAACCTGTTAAAAACTCAAACCTCGTTAGAATTCTGGGAAACTTACTTTATCATGCAAATAAACATGTCTGCTATTAAACATCAACAAGGAAATAGGGGGTTTAATACCTTCTAAAAAACATTTCTTCAGTTGTATACTAACACGGGTCAAAGGTCAACACTATGTTTACCCCTTGCAATTTCATACCCTGTCTACTTTCACTTCTCAAATTTATATCAAAAAGTGTCAAAAACATGAAGAGCTGCATTTTCAAATATCAACAACATGTCCAGAATACAGTTACAGCCAAAAAATAATAGGAAACTGCACTAAAAAAAGTTTTAAAAGTAAAAAAGTTTGCACTCTTTAATACAGAACTACTTTTGACTACACCAGGCGAGCACATCCTGTTGATTTAGTGGAATTAGACCTATAAGGGATTTTTTTCTGTCATGTTTTTTAATTAAACTGGTCGAGTCAACCCAACAACTTAATAAAAGAACATTTTGACTTGTTTCGCAATGCCGAATGACTTCGTCTTGAAATCATTGCAATTTACCTGCATTTGACCATGCACTAAATCGAGTCGATTTTGTCGCGAAATTAAGAAATAATAAAAAAGCAATATCTCAGCAACCGTGCAACATTTTCTCATCAAATCAACTCTGGTGGCTTTGTTTCGCATCCTTGAGTATGCATATCACACATTTTGCCATATATCTTTCACAAAAATTCCAAAAAAAAATAAAAATATCACAATTTTAGAGAAAATCAGAAAAATTGAGGAAATGTTGCCAAAAACAATCTAAAATAGTCTAAAAGTCTGAAAATGATATTCTTTTCTCTGTTTCGGAGTTCAACTCACCTATTCAAACAAAATACATGCCTAGAAAATCATTTTTTAGTCTCCATTGCCATTCCATAGTAAAGTTAGAATGTTGACAACCTGTTAAAAACTCAAACTTCGTTAGAATTCTGGGAAACTTACTTTATCATGCAAATAAACATGTCTGCTATTAAACACCAACAAGGAAATAGGGGGTTTAATACCTTCTAAGAATTATTTCTTCAGTTGTATACTAACACCGGGTCAAAGGTCAACACTATTTTTTACCCCTTGCAATTTCATACCCTGTCTACTTTCACTTCTCAAACTTATATCAAAAACTGTCAAAGACATGATGAGCTGCATTTTCAAATATCAACAACATGTCCAGAATACAGTTTCAGCCAAAAAATAACAGGAAATTGCACTAAAAAAAGTTTTAAAGAAAAAAAGATTAGCACTCTTTAATACAGAACTACTTTCGACTGTACCAGGCGAACACATCCTGTTGATTTAGTGGAATTAGACCTGTACTGATCATTGGGACCCTGCTTTAATTAGACTAATATACTATATACACCAATAGTTTTTGTCTAGAAAATGCCGCCCACGCAATGCATTACAGCAGTGTGCATTATGGGTTACAATACTGTTTATCTTTTATAGACGAGTATATATACCAAATATGTGAAAATATGAAAATAATTACAATGTGTTTAGTGTATTTTACCTTTGGCGCTACTTTCCACGGGCCCAACGGGTGACTTAGGAGGTAAAACAAGTATAATGTGTCATCTCATCATCTTAGTGTTTCATTTGAGACAAAAACTAAAAAAATACTAACAGTAAGTAACAACAGTGCGGTGGCAAAACAGTGTGAACTGTTATTCAAATATGCCAACCAGTTATATACATCGTTTTTCCTTTTATATATTTCCAAACCAATACAGGTTTGTTTGCCATTTTGCATATCCCAACCTGGATAATCCAACAGTCATATATATATAAATACCTATCCCCTTTACAAAACCATTGATCGGAATTCAATTTCGTAATTGTTTTGCTATAGTTAATAAGTACAAGATCTGCAACACAATAAGCGGCCAGTGTCGAAAGCTGCGACTAACTGGAGCTGTAACACGCCCATTGATTGTTGCATTGAGTCGTGTGTGAATTAACATTTAAATGCAATGTTATCATTCATATCTAGGCCCAAATTAAAAATGAATAACTTACATTCTCATCGCAAATGACCCATATGCTGCCAAAAAATCCACAGAAAAATGGGGGTCATGTATCTTCTAAGAAAGAACTTGTCTCATGAATGAATGGTCCCTTTAAAAACATAAACACTGAGATGCCATAATATTGTATTCATACACTCATTTCCATATAAGAAAAATAAATTAAAAACTCACAATTTTAACATGACAATGCTTTAAACATGTAACAAATAGACCAGCAATGTGATATAAACCAAAATAGCACTTTAAATTAGTGAAAATGCCTTTTTTTACAAAAAGAAATGAGAATTATTTATTGATGCCATTATACTACCCCAGGCCGACACTTCCTGTGTTGCAATGGGCGTGCTACACCTGGAAATGCTACCCCAGGCCGATACTTCCTGTGTTGCAATGGGCGTGCTACACCAGGAAATGAACAGGCATAAACATAGACAGACGGATGAATAAATAAAATGATGAATGGACGGATGGACGGAAGCACGCGTGCACGCACTGGCGGGCGGGCGGGAGAGTAGGCATGTTAGATGGATGGACAGATATTCATGAAACAAATAATTACAAGTATAAATACAAAATAAGCGACACAACAAAAACAAACGGATTATCAATAAGGTTACCGCCTTGGAACGGTCAGTGGCAAAAAACAACAGCAGCACTTAAACAGTTTTAATTTTTGACAAAACTGATTTGAACAACCTTCCCTTAATTAGGAAACTGTCGCAACGGGTTTACATATTACAATTATGCACCATGGATGCATATTTAAAGTCCTAGTAAAGTTTTTAATATGGCTGTAAACTCGTTTATAGGTGGGACCGAAACCGCTTGGTGTGTTCAATGATGTAATAATTACTAGACAGTAAATAATATCATGATCTTGAGCAAATAAGATTGAAAATAAAAAAGGTCTTATATTTGCAGTTATATTATCAGTTCAATTTTCAAACCCAGGATGGGTAGGACCTGTAATCATAACACTAACCGCATTTTAAAATGTGATATAATAATTTATAAAACATGTTTTTTTTGTTGTTATATTCAAAACAAATGAATCGCACAAACTATCCTACATTTTACCTGTGTACTTTTTAAAAAAAACATATTATCCGACAACCCTTTTGTTAACATTTTCAATCCTAACCAGAGATAATAATCTGGAATGTCTGCTTTCAAAGTTAATAGAGCAACCTGAGATATTCGATATACACTGCGTGCTCAATGACTTTTTAAAATGACCTGGGTGCGGTACATACCAAATAACGCGTGTAATATTGAAAGTTGGTGTAGACGCCGGTAAAATACCAACAAAACATTTGCCACTTTAACGAGGTTATATCTAATTATATATTCAATTCAGTTAACAAAATAATACATTTCACGATGACTTAAACTATTTGGCAATTAGTTCAAAGTAACATTACCTATTTTGACAACTGAAAATCAGACGAGAGTAGACTGACGTTACTCCTGCACGTCGTGATCTAATAACATCCCATCATTTCTTAAGAATTAACTGTTGATTTATTTTAATAAAACATTTATGGGATATTAGATAAGTTTCTATAATTGCAATTATAATACAAATATCACTCCCGTGTTTTAACTCTTTTAATCTGGCATTTAATTTTAATCCTGTTTTATCGGACAAAATAAAAAACATTCCAATCTGATCTGAGTAGACCACTGATGGTTTCCGAATGTTTTTCTGAACCTATAATTTAAAATTAAGTCCGAATCCTCCAATGATCGGATCTGGGCCGAGTGAGCCGACATGTAAAACATACGCGACCTTTTGGAGAAACAACTCATTAACTCGTTACTTTCTACCGCAGTACTGTACGAGTTTGCCCCCTTTTGAGCTATCCCTGATTCCGATTATGTTGAGAAGTTTCATCCGATTAGATAATAGTAGACCTCAGGGGATAAAGGCTGTCCATGTTTACTAAGTAATGCGAGCATCATCGTAACATTTATACATTCCTATTTCCAGTAGATAATATATTACGCTTGTGTGAAATCTTTCTGAACGATGCGTTTTCGGACAATGAACTTAGATTAGATAAGTTCAATCTATTTGAAACGGCAAGAATCGCAAATGTTGGTAGCTCATTTACTTTTTATCTGTTATACATACAGACCTTCTTCAAAGGCTGACTGGTTCACAAAATACACAACTGCATTAGCAAAATCATTTGCAAAAGAACAAGTATATTTTGTACTTGGTAACTTTAATTTCGATTTATTAAAATCAGAAAATAATTCTAAAACATTGCTTGATCTTATGGGGTCTGTTAATCTTACTCAACGGGTTTCACATTCCACCACAGTATCAAATGATTATGCTACACTGATAGACCATGCGTTTTCGAATATGCCGCAGAACATGTCTGAAGAAGCTATTCTGATGTATTCAATAAGGGATCAGTATCATATTTGTTTCAACTCGTAAATCTTCGGCTAAGTATATCAAGGGCACTATGCATAAAACTATCATTTTTAGATAGAATTATGAAACATGTTGATGATGCCAGATTCATCAATGATCTTTGCGAACAACCGTGATCAATAATTGACCTGTTTGACCATCCAGACGACTCCATTGATTTACTTATTGAGATTATTTCCATAAGATACCGACCCTGACAATTACAAGATATGGACACAGACAGTTAAAACTCGTATTCTTTAATATTTCGACAATAAAACGCATCTAAAAACATTTTTTATTGAAAATATGTGAAAATTACCAATTAAATGTTAATTTTACTATATGCAAACTTGTTAAGCCGAAATTAAGGTTGTATTTCATACCCAAGCCAACCCCGTTTTCGCTTCTTGGAGAAGGGGTTGGATGGGTATGAAAGGTAATACTCGGACCACATAATGGAGTAATGAATTTCTCGACTTTTTGATATGGCAAATTTTAAACAAAAAAATAATTCTAAAATATTTCATCGACTGCATACAGTGAAACAGTAAATTCAGAGAAGCCAAATCCGAAACAACTTACACGAATGATTTGGATTTAAAAATCAATTTTAAACCAATTATTTACTGATATAAATGATGACTAAATCCTACAATGAATTCTAATTTTTTTTATTATTATTAGCTATTATTATTAAATCAAATTATTCAATGAATACAATGGGTTAAAAGTTGATCACATGATTAAAAATAAAAAGGTATATTGACCTGAAAAACGTATATTGACTTTTGTACCTGTGGGCGGAGTCAAACATAATTCTATGAAAAATAAGTATGAAATGAATATTCAAAATTATAAATATTCAAAATTTCAAAATTCAAAAATTTCAAAATTCTCAAAATTTCAAAATTCTAAATTTTCAAGATTCAAAATTCCAAAATTTCAAAATTTTAAAATTTCAAAATTCAAAATTCCATCAATAATTTGAATAATAATAAAAATGAATAATGAATAATAATAATAAAATAATTGTTGCCTTTTAGGTTCGGTCCATATGTGTATTAATCGACCTGAGAAAAGTGATATCGCCTCGGTCGATATCACTTTTCTCAGGTCGATAAATACACATATCGAGCTCACTAAAAGGCAATAATTTTATATTATTATTATTATTATTACTATTATTATATATAATATAATATAATACATATAATATAATATAATAACTTTTACTATTATTATTATTATTATATTATTATTATTAGCAGATGCAGTAGTAGTAGTAGTAGTAGTAGTAGTAGTAGTAGTGCTAGTAGTAGTAGTAGCAGTAGTAGTAGTAGTAGTAGTAGTGCTAGTAGTAGTAGTAGTAGTAGTAGTAGTAGTAGTAGTAGTAGTGCTAGTAGTAGTAGTAGTAGTAGTAGTAGTAGTAGTATAAGTAGTAGTAGTAGTAGTAGTGCTAGTAGTAGTAGTAGTAGTAGCAGCAGCAGCAGTAGTAGTAGTAGTAGTATTAGTAGCAGCAGCAGTAGCAGCAGCAGTAGCAGCAGCAGCAGTAGTAGTAGTAGAATAATTATTATTATTATTATTATTATTGTTATTATAGCAAATCAAAATTTGTTATACATATTCAAATCATTATTTTTCTAGACGAAAACAATTGTGTACATGGCCCAGTGATAAGTATATGAAACATGCTTATTAATAAATGCAGACAATTCGCAAGTTTTTGCGTCTGTGTGATCAAGATCGATTCAGGACGTATCGGCACCAAACCATTTCGACACCTAGACGAATCGGCACCTAGACTTTTGGGCATCAAACCATTTCGGCTTCTATTTTAATTTTTACCCTAGACGTTTCAGCACCCATTTATATTTGAGTATTGTAATGAAGTAAAGAAATTAAATATTTTCTATAAGATCACTTGTAATTCATTTAAAATGCAAAGTTGATTGCCTTAACGGCAACTCCGAAGCGGTTTTGAACCTGAATACACCAAAAACATGAACATAAATAGGGCCCATATGATAATCACTTGTAACATTTAAGTAAATATGACTTTTATATTATATTGTAGCATGGTCACTGAAATTCCCTTTGTAATAGCTCAGGTGTAAATCGTTTAATTGAAAATACTTCAATATGTTCCCTTTAACATGTATAATAATGTATACCTAAGACCAAATAAAAACGTTTCTGTATTCATACAGTATCTTTTAATTCTTCACTTTACCATCCTGTCATCTCCATATCGACCACTACAGGTATGTGACTTGAATAAAGCCTCCACAAACTAACAGATTATTAAAAATCGTCTACATAAAACGCATGCGTTGTACTTATCTTGTTATTTTTACTATTACCAGAAAAATAAGATTAAAACAGTTCATTTCTATGAATTATTTGAGAGTGCCGTGTTCTCGGGAAATAATGCGAAGCAGTTATTAAACATATTAAAGGACAATAACATTACAAAGTTGTTTTCAACGCAAAACATTGTGTCATATTTAAATTTAAAAAAAAATACGTCATTCAGCGATGCTGAACTACACGATTTGTTTGTGTTTCAGAATTCCGAAATGAAGCGACTAAAGAAACAAGATATGATTGTGGTAATAGTGTTTGTGACGTTGCAATTATGTCTAACATCAATAACTGCCCAGTGTGGTGATAACTCATCAGCTTGTGTTACTAGTAGTGATTCGTCAACACTAACACTGGCGTCTTCTGCTACATTCAGTACGGATTCATCAACATCAACACTGGCATCTACTGCCACATCCAGTATGTATTCGTCAACACCAACACTGGCGTCTACTGCTACATCCAGTATGTATTCGTCAACGACAATACCGGCGTCTACTTCTACATCCAGCAAGGATTCATCAACACCAACACCGGCGTCTACTGCTACATCCAGTACGGATTCATCCACATCTAGCATTGAAGCGTCATCAACAACACCGGCGTCTACTGCCACATCTAGCATTGAAGCATCATCAACAACACTGGCGTCTACTGCCACATCGAGTATTGAAGCGTCATCAACGATACTGGCATCTACTTCCACATCTAGCATTGAATCGTCATCAAAGACACTGGCGTCTAAGGCCAAATCTAGCATTGAAGCGTCATCAACGACACCGGCGTCTACTGCCACATCTAGCATTGAAGCGTCATCAACGACACCGGCGTCTACTGCCACATCTAGCATTGAAGCGTCATCAACGACACCGGCGTCTACTGCCACATCTAGCATTGAAGCGTCATCAACGACACCGGCGTCTACTGCCACATCTAGCATTGAAGCGTCATCAACGACACCGGCGTCTACTGCCACATCTAGCATTGAAGCGTCATCAACGACACCGGCGTCTACTGCCACATCTAGAATTGAAGCGTCATCAACGACACCGGCGTCTACTGCCACATCTGGCATTGAAGCGTCATCAACGACACCGGCGTCTACTGCCACATCGAGTATTGTAGCGTCATCAACGACACCGGCGTCTACTGCCACATCTAGTATTGAAGCGTCATCAACAACACTGGCGTCTACTGCTACACCTAAAATTGAAGCTTCATCAACGACTTTGGTTTCTTCTGCAACATCGAGTATTGAAGCGTCATCAACGACACCGGCGTCTACTGCCACATCGAGTATTGAAGCGTCATCAACGACACTGGCGTCTACTGCCACATCGAGTATTAAAGCGTCATCAACGACACCGGCGTCTTCTGCAACATCTGGTATTGAAGCGTCATCAACGACACTGGCGTCTACTGCCACATCGAGTATTGAAGCGTCATCAACGACACTGGCGTCTTTTGCAACATCTAGTATTGAAGCGTCATCAACGACACCGGCGTCTACTGATACATCTAGTATTGATGCGTCATCAATGACACAGGAGTCTTCTTCCCCGACAGCAACCACGTCGTCAACTACCACTTTAACACCGACTACAACAACAGCTCCACCTACTACTGCAGCACCGACAACAACAACAGCCCCATCGGAAAGCAATGGTAAGTGAAGTAAATTTGGAGCATATATTTTTAAAAAAATTGATGAATGTTGTTTTAGTCATTTTCAGCACATTTTTAAGGTTATATATGACGTTTAATTTTTCGTGGTGGTGCAGACAACACCCTCTTTTTTCCGGATTGGACCAATCCCGTATACCTCCCGCCATCATAGATTGCTACGCAACGTTTATACATAAACTTGTTTGAGAGAAACGGAACATGTGCAGTGAAGCAGTCTACGGCCATTGGCGAGAAGTTTTCGAATTTAAACGCAGCGTCTTAATCATCCCGGCCAGGCAGGCGATTTACACATATGTCTGACAGTTAGCATATATATATATATATATATATACTAACTGTCAAGCACCGTTAATGATGCATTTGTTACGATAATACCCCGTTACATGTAGTGTAAACAGGTTTTCCATATTAACCCTTAAACTGCTGTGATAGATTTTGGATAGCTGAATATTTGAACTGGTTTATTAATATTGTCTTGGACTGATGTGATCTCAATAAGTATTATGGTCGAGGAGTGGGGTGGGGGAGAGGGTTGCAGTCCAAATCCAAATATAATCATCATAATGCGTTTAACATCCAGTTCCGTCCGGTTTAAGTATTGTTAATAGAATTGTTTGGTCTAAAAAAAATCTAACTTTCCTTATACGAGTCTAAATCAGAATATAAATTCACGTTGTTATTTAAAGGTTATGAAATGTACGTGCTTTGTAAATGACGCACATCGTTACTGCTTTATAAAAAATGGCATCTAAATTAAGTATAAAGTTATAATTTTATAATTGTCTCGCCTTTTCGAAGGAAAAAAGGAGACATAGGTGTTGCTTTTCCGGCGGCGGCGGCGGCGGCGGCGTCGTCAACATTCAAGTTTTGCATTTAGGTCATTTTCTCACAAACAGTATACACTGGACCTTTCAAACTTTTCTTATAGTTGTATCTTGGGTGGTACATCGCAACGCGACAACGCAAATGTGGAAGTGACCTTGGCCCTCCAAGCAATGGGCAGATAACTTACTAATGTTTAGGTTTAACTTTTGCGTTTATGTCACTTTTTTACAAACTGTGTGCACTAGACCTTTAAAACTTTGCTTATAGTTGTATCTTGAGTGATACATCGCAACGTGAAAAAGCAAATGTGGAAGTGACCTTGACACTCCAAGCAAAGGGCAGATAACCTCATAATTGTTATCTTTAACTTTGGCGTTTAGTTCACTTTTTCACAAACTGTATGCACTAAGACCTTTCAAACTTTGCTTATAGTTGTATCTTGAGTGGTACATTGCAACGTGACAAAGCAAATGTGGATGTGACCGCATCCAAGCAAAGGGTAGATAACTTTAATTGTTACATTTACATCACTTTCTCATGAACTATAATTATGCACTAGATGTTTTAAACATAATTTATAGCTTAATCTTTGGAAGAAAAAATATTCTATTTTGACATAACTGTGTCTTGGGTAGTGCATCTTTTTGGAGGCATCGATTTCATCTACGACCTTGACCTACTTTTTGGAGCTGATGATTTTTAGCTCTACTGGCCAAGGGCCTTCATTTTTCATCTGATCTTTACCAAATTTTAACAGATTGTTAATATCAATGAAAGCTCGGACAAGTTCGAAAACAAGCTAGATCGGAACAGTAACAGCGGAGTTATGGCCCTTGATTTAGTTAAAAATGCTATATTTTGCCTCGTTAAAGCGATAGGGCTTTCATTTTTCATCTGATCTTTACCAGACTTTACCAGATGTTTTGCCTTTTTTTTATTATTAGTATATTTTTTTTGTTTATTTATTTTTTTAATAGATATTTATTTTTTTTATATTTTTTTATATTTTTTTATTTTTTATTATTTTCTTTTTATTTTTTTTAGATTTTTATTATTTTTTTTAAATTTTGTCTTAATTTTTCTCATTTTTTCATATTCATTTATTTATTTATTCATTTTTTTTATTTTTTTTATTTCATATTTTTTTAATTTCCTTTTTTTAATTTTTTTTTGTTAACGCCTTGTTAGCAGGAAGCATTGCTATGCTTTCTGGTGGTGCCTGTTGCATTTTTCTCCAGTTCGTTGATTTTTGATGGAGTAACGGCCCCTTGACATGATTACTTTTAAATTTCTTGTCGGCGCTACTCCTCCTAAACGGCTTGTTGGATTTCTACAAAATGTGGCAGTCGGTATATCGATGAAATCTTGGACAAGTTCGACAACCAGTAGTAAAGACAGAGTTTAATGGCCCCTGATTTGTTGAAAAATGCTATATTGTATTTTCTTTTGTTAAATCTGTAGTTACTTCATTTTGATCTGATATTTACCATATTTGTTTAGAATGTTAATATAAACCCCTCCCCCAACCATTTTTATGAAATTTCATTTGTAGAAGAAAGTGGACCAAATTAAAAAAATACCCATGCCAGACTAGACACAGCAGACTTATTGCAAATTATTGCAAAGGATTACCAGGTGAATGATCTAAGGCCATCCTATCCCTGTTGTTTTTGCAATGTTTTAAAAGAAGTACTGATGGGAATTTTATGTCGACATCCCTTGATATAAAAGCCGTTTTAGCCAGTAGAGCGTCCACAGGCCCTCTTGTGCCTCTTGTTTTTAATAGAATGGCATTTTGTTTTTAAACAAATGCACTTAAAAGTCATCTCGGCAAAATCCGTTGTTTTTAGTTACTAAAATGTTTACATACTTTCATTTAAGCATCATTGACCTTTTTTGGACAATTCTCGCCGGGCGCAGCCCGGCGCCCGGCGTCGAAGTTGTCCACTAGTAATCACTTTTTCGGTCATGGCGGCGATTACCGTAAAAAGTCAAAAAAATCCACAAAGTAAACTTTCGCGAAAGTCGTGAAAATAATACGGGCGAGCAAAGCTCGACAAACGAGCCACAGAGCTTCGCGCAAAGCGCGAAGCCCCGAAATTAAACAACACACATTTATATTGTCACTAAGCTTCGCGCAGCGAAGCCCCAAATTATTCATATTTACGACATTATGTCGACCGCGTTCTTCATGTCCGGAGTTTACCTCGTCCGACCTGCTTCATATTTTTCAGAACGGCGTATGGTACGCGGATTTAGACTTGCATCAATAAGCGTATAAATGTAAATTTCTTACTTTGTTCTTGTGAGAAGCAGCATGTGAGAAGGGGTAACTGGTGCATCAGTGACTGACGTTAAACATGACGTCATGCGATATGTTAAACATGACGTCATGCGATATTGTAAATATGACGTCATGCGATATTGTAAACATGACGTCAACGGTCATGTGCATGAACATGTGCTAATTGGTCTACAATAATGCCAATCTGGCAATGGGGAAGGGGATGTGGGTATTTTCAGATACACATCTGTGACAGTTTACTTACCTAATTAATGCATTTTAAAATGAAATAAAAAGTCCGGAGGATCATGCCTCCACGCCCCCAACCATAGGACTATACTGTCATTTGGGCCTAGCTATGTTACAGTACATGTAGTCCGGAGTAAACTGATGTAATTCGTGAAAATTTAATAATTAAAAAGTATTGAGCTTCGCCCGAAGCGAAGCCCCGAACACTAAATAAAACAATAATATGTTGGTATAGGCCATGATTCGTCCTGTTCTTCAATTTCGTAGTTTGACCTTAGTTGACATTTTCAATTCGCTCGAAGCGAGACCCCGAAAATTAAACAAACTCATAGATCACATACTGACATAAGCTTCGAGCCCCAAATCGCTTACAAATTCATATGTTATAACATTTTTATGACAGTGTGGTAAACATGTTGAAATGGTGCTGTAAACGCCAAAAGAATGCCGAGCGCAGCGAGGTGTATAACAACAATTTAACAAGATGTGTGTATCTCACAAAAGGTTTAATTATTTACATTTGTAGTCTCCATCATCCAAACACACACAAGATGATTGCGAGCGCAAACGAGCGTCTAGTCTCAATTTCATTAACATGTTTAAAGGAATATTTTAAATACCGCTTCATAATTTATAAAGGGGCTGGCGTGGCCCTATAAATAACCGCTGAACTTGAAATCCGGTGAACCCGGGGTCAAACTTTACCATCGCCACTGAGTTTCGTCTTTGTGTTCTTCAGCAAGACGCTTTTCATTAGCCTCGTCCGACGGATGGGGACGTAAACTGGGAGGTTTTGTATATTGGAGTCTATCCTCCAAGCACGTTAGTTTAAAGAACTATATATAAGACTATATTTTTAGTATAGTATGTCAGGTTCCAGGTTCCAGATTCCTGTGTGTGATCTCCTCTCTCGAATAATGTGTTGATGAGTCATTAAACAACATTCAATTCATACCAAGAACCTTTAGGTTACAGATTGAATTGGCTTATCCGCAAATAACAAGAGCCAACCAGAGGCTCTCACCGCACCCACCCACACCATCACACACCTAAAATTCGACAAGCAATGTTAGCCTATGCTTGTCAGATTTTAAGGGCCTCGCACGGGGTCATTATCATAGGATTTAGCAATTAAATGTTTTGGACATGCATTTGAATTCACATTATGTCATGTAGAAAACAAAGAAACTGCGGTAAGAGTAAGGGTATGGGCCTATACACGTATCATTACCCTCTCTCAAGGGCGGCTCTAAATAATCTATAATGTTTTGAGCCGTTAATGGCATTCATATTAAATTCTCTGATAATGAATATGACCACTCAAAATTAAAATTAGTAAAACATGAAATTAAAAAAACACTTTAATTTGAAATGAAACAACAGGCCTAGATATATCATATATTTAAATAAAAATTGACAACATATATCAATCATTCATCCAGTTTTATTAAACCAATATAAATAATTGTGAATTTCCCACTTCACTGTACTCTCCTTCTCCCCTAGCTTGACCCCTGAATTATTAATATTATGTTCAGAATTGTCCAACATTTTTTCCAGCAGCTGTGCTGCAATTTCTTGTTATTTATAAGTCCAGCCCCCGTTATGTGATACATGTGAATCCGCGGATTTCTTGTTTATAAAATATCAGATCATCCAGCGGGAATAACTCCTTATTAGGATGTTATAATATATATAAATAATATTATAACATACGACAATTTTTTTCTAAATTTACTTGGCTGCATCGGATACACCAAACATGATTCAATGCTTTAACTTTGCATAAGATTGGCCACCGAATAACGCCGAGTCAAAACTACTTTGCTTCTAGAGCATTTAACTTATCACATGTTTATTTTTTTCTAGCTTGTAAACTTCCCATCCTAATTAATCAAACCTATATGGAACCGTCCGCTCATAATAATGACCTCGGTCGGCCAAAACCAATACTGTTAGCTAAACATCCATTTATCATGCAGATATGCACTTTTCTGCCTAATAAAGCGGTGACCTTATACATTTTGCTTTATTAGGCACTGACCATTAAAACCATTCGCAATATCTCGTACACTGCTTCGCAGCATGACTCGAATGTAATTACGTAGCCTCGGTCACCCGGCCCGCTTCTGATTTCTTCGTTACGCTATGCTACACGGATCCAGAACCAGGGCCTGGGGAAACTACGACGTTTAAAATCGCCCTCTCGTTTTGGGCGATTTTGGCGAGATTTTGAGAGATTCAACGAGACTTTCAAAACACTTATTTCTAAATTAATTCCATAATAAGTTCTTACTTTCAACTTTTGAGAAGCAGCATGTGACGTTAAAAATGGTAACAGGTGCATCAACAATTGACGTTGTACGTTTATTTACAACATGACGTCAAGCAAACGTCAACTTTATGCACGTGAAAAAAACGCGCGAGTAAATTGGACTAATCACTAGTGGGCGCTTTAATTAGCCTAATCTGCCCAGACCGATATCTGCAAGTAAGACATATGCATGATACGGTCTGGCTGGCCGAGACTAGTAATTACGCAGTTTTCCATATTGGTTACGTCTTACTAGCCAATCGTGAACGCTCGGCCAATCCCGTCATTCCTCGGGATCCCACCTCGTGTGTATCACGGCGCTTCGGTATGTTCAAAATCTTGACATTCTGTTAGCAGGAAGGCAACGGCACAGAAAATAGTGCACTTTTGCTAAGTTGTTGCTACATAAACAATATGGCCGCTTGCCACACGTGGTGATGTATGATTTGCGTTGCATGTTTGTTTTTTACCATACAGATGAAGGTTTTATCACTATTTTCACGTAAATAAACTATAGATGGAACAATAGGCTAAATGACATTGCAAACTGTTGAAGATAACTTTGATTTTGAATGCAAATTCGTTTTGGCGGGAATCTGACGTGCGTCACGCTAGTATGACGTAACCAATATGGAAACCTGCGTATTACATTCAAATCATGCTGCAAAGCAGTGTACGAGATGTTGCGAACGAATACTAGCGTGACGCGCGTCAGATTCCCGCCAAAACGAATTTGCATTCAAAATCAAAGTTCTCTTCAACATTTTGCAATGTCATTTAGACGATTGCTCCATCTATAATTTATTTACGTGAAAGCAGTGATAAAACCTTCATCTGTATTGTAAATAACAAACATGCAACGCAAATCATACATCAACACGTGTGATAAACGAAAATGTTGTTTATGCAGCAACAGCTTAGCAACAGTGTACTATTTTCTGTGCCGTTGCCTTCCGGCTAACAGAATGTCAAGATTTTGAACATAACGAAGCGCCGTGATACACACGAGGCGGGATCCCGAGGAATGACGGGATTGGCCGAGCGTTCACGATTGCATTAAAGCAAATCAATGCGGAATGCTTCGACGTTTATTGTACGTAACGTTATCTGACGTCATGCACGAAACGTTGCCTGACGTCATAAAACAAACAAAAAACAACAACATGGCGGCCTCCTCGATAAGCGTAACATTCTGAGAAATAGGTAATAATAGAAATCCATACAGAAAATGTGGATAATTTCATGAGGCCTAATAAATAAAACAGTCATGTTTCCTGTAATATGCCAAAAAAAACGGGGGTCATTAGGTCGGATTTCTTTTGTTTTGTTTTTTAAGACCTCAGTCATGCGTTTCAAATTATATATAACACCAGAATTAAAGACTTTAAAGGGACACTGTCCGTAAGTAAGCAGATATTGAGCATAACCAAATAACTGGCTGACTTTTATTCAGTGAAATGTATACATGAAAACATGAGGATAGACCCTAAGAAGTATGTAGGAATACATTCGTGAGTTTGAAAAAAAAAAGTTTTAATTATTATATGTAAATAAAGTGGGACCCACAATATTTACCTTTTCTGCGATCACGTGACTGCCATTAGCGCATTAGGTTTTCACCACAGTTTGTATTGCGCAAATGTATAGCCCGCTTAGCTCACTTGGGAGCGTGGTCGACCACTTTACGCTCACGCACACTATTATTACGGTGAGTGTAATTTGAGTTTGGGCTGCGAGTTCAAACGCACAAAGCGGATTTACTTTTTTTTGTACCGCGATTGAATTCCGTTAAACAATCTTGTTTTTAATTAGTAAATATTCAATAATGTTTAGTGTGTAATGTTTGCGAACATAATTATTGTGTGTTTTATAAGCTAAACGTTACGGACAGTGTCCCTTTAAGTTGACTGTTGCATAAAACAAGTCTATTGTTTGTGTTGTGTTTCTTTGGTACACATAAAGAGCTGCAGATACAGGATCCTATCAAAACTTCCAAATTCCTACCCAAAATCGTCTTGGTGTGGCTGTCGAGTGCATTGCGGTCTACAGTAGCTTATGTAAACTTTAAGCGATATTCGCAATAGGTCAATCTGCGCTCAAAATAGAGGTATCACGTGATATGTATTCCGGGGGAAACCCCTTCCAAAAAATAGTATATTTTCATCCATTGAAATCTTCTGAATCGTAGAACATCCATCATCTATCTTAGTTTTAACATAATATTTAACCTTCGAAACTTCAAACAAACATAATATTTGTAAAAATTATACTTATGGCTAGGCGAAATATGCTGTGCAAAACAACAACATCATGATATCAGATAAATAGAAAAGAATGTCAGTGTCAGAGCCTCGCCATTCTTCTCGTTTTCTAAGCCTCGCCTAATAAACTTGATATTCTCTATTTTTGCCAGCAAGCAGCAACACAACAACACAACAACACAACATTAACTTTTATTTCTCAGATCAAAATACATGTAGTATGAGAAAGGAGGAGTCGTGGTGAGAATTTCATAATATAATTTAATAATATTAATGATAATAAATAAAGTCAGCTAAAGGGGTAGGTTAATGATGAAAGAACGGATTTATTTATTAATTCAGACGATCGTAGATGTAATTAATAAATAAAGAAATAAGGAAATAAACATACAGCGAGCTGGCAAGCAAGCAAGCAAGCGTGCGTGCGTGCGTGCGTGCGTGCTTGCGTATGTGTGTGTGTGTGTGTGAGAAAGTGAGAGAGAGAGAGAGAGAGAGAGAGAGAGAGAGAGAGAGAGCAAACAACAACAACAATATAAACAAACAGCCATATGAACATTGAACTAGTAATAGTTCCTATGCAAGACAATTAAAGGGGCAGACGGCAATTTTGATGTTTTTGAAAACTCGCGTCGTCCCATTAGTTCTTCTGCAAAGCTTGAATATATGAAAATCATTAATAATAAGTATTCTTATTAATTCTCTGTGTTTCTCCATTCACATATCACTTTGTTTTATAAAAATGAAATGTTCAGTAGAATGATAACATATTCCTAAAAAAATATAAATAAATGTTGCTCAATTATTAGTAGCCATACTATGTACATTGTAGATAAGTAGTATGTAGGAAGGGGACGTAGTCAACTCGGCCGTAATAAAGGATTAAATTGAAATTGAATTAGCAAGGATAAGTAAATTAACTTATCGGCATATAATTAGCATTAATATCATGACGATAAGATTTTATGGAAAATTGTAATTTTCCTTAATGATTGCTTAATTGATAGTTGTTTTACTATCATACAAGTCTGTTGTTTTACTATCATACAAGTCTAAAATAATGGACCCAGTTTTTTAATTTAGCAAAATTACTTTCATACAAGTCGGCACGCAGCTTTTTCAATTTGGCATAATTACTGTCATTACAAGTCTAAAATTATGGACGCGGTTTTTTATATTGCATAATTACTTTCATACAATTATTGTAATTGCATAGACTTCGGTTTATATATCTTTGCTTTGGTCTTTTATTTTCACAAAATAATCTGATCAATCTAATTAATTCTCTGTGTTTCTCCATTCACATATAACTATTTTTTAAAAATGAAATGTTCAGTAGAATGATAACATATTCCTTAAAAAATAGAAATAAATGTTGCTCAATTATTAGTAGCCATAATAGGTTACGTTTTACTGTTTTGTAATAAAAAATGAATGTGTTATATTTAACGTAAGATATAAGTGGAATTATTTAATTTATTTTATATGTATATCTTGATTCGTTGAAATAGATAAGTTGTACAAGACTGAGTGTGTTCTACTGCCAGCAAGATATCAGTAAAGTTAATAGTATACATGTATAGGCTTATACTGACATAAAACTGAGTCAGTGAGTGTGTTATATCTTAATTGTTATATAATACATTCAGTTTAGACAACTTATTGATTTAAAATAAGAAGATATACATATAAAATAACTCTTTTAACGTGTCTTGTATCTAACTTCAAATATAAAATACTCAGTTTTTACAACTAGTAATATAAATCTACACATCAAGTAACTCTCGGAACTTCACGTCTTTCTTCCTTCAAATATAACACGCTCATGTTCTAGACGAAAACTATTGTGCATATAATATATTAGTCTAATTAAAGCAGGGTTCCAATGATCAGTACATGAAAATGCTTATTAATAAATGCAGACAATTCTCAAGTGTTTGCGTCTCTGTGATCAAGATCGATTCAGGACGTTTCGGCACCAAACCATTTCAATACCTAGACGAATCGGCACCTAGACGTTTCGGCATCAAAACATTTCGGCATCTGGTGTAATTTTTACCCTAGACATTTCGGCACCCATTTATATTTGAGTATTATAAAGAATTGTAGTTCATTTAAAATGCAAAAAGTTGATTGCCTTAACGGCAACTCCGAATCAATTTTGAGCCTGAAACAACTAAAACATGAACATAAATAGGGTCCATATGATAATCACTTGTAAAATTTAAGTAATATGACTTTTCTATTATATTGTAGCATGGTCACCATGGTCACTGAAATTCCCTTTGTAATATCTCAGGTGTAAATCGTTTAATTGAAAATACTTGAATATGTTCCCTTTAATATGTATAATAATGTATACCTAAGACCAAATAAAAACTTATCTGTATTCATACAGTATCTTTTAATTTTTCACTTTACTTTCCTGTCATATAAATATCGACAACTACAGGCATATGACTTGAACAAAGCCTCCACAAACTAACCCATTATTAAAAATCTTCTACATATAACGCATGCGTTATACTTTTCTTGTTATAACTTATTTATTTCCGTCTATATATACATTTTCAAAACTACTAGATATATTATAATTATGTTCTATAAATAAAAACTTCAGCTGAATTTTAGAGGGGTCAGAATACGTTTCCGTATACACGATATGTACTCGTGTTTATCTCATGTACCAATACGGGCTAGAGTTTAGTTTTAATCTCTATTTGTGTCACACATATTAAACAAATTTGCATATATCAGTACATTTCCACTCAATACTGAGTTATAATAGACGGTACACTATACAATCTAAAAATATGTTACGAGTTTAAGAACAAAATGCGTATACTAAGTATACGAGTGGCTAGATTGTGGACTGTTCCTCTACCATAAGAGCCCCAAGAAGAGTCGCTTGTTGACTCGGCATTATATCTGGAAACAAGATGATAATGCGTGACTCCGCCACAGAGTTAGCAAAATTACTTTATGTGTATCACATATCTTTGTAAATATTGTATAATTTATATTGTTGAGGGCCTCATGGAAGATTGATTTGTTTGAAATGAGTTTTCTCGTCAAATAAAGTATTTTATTATGCAACCACATACATCTACCTGGTACTAAACATAAATACACTATATTGAACTGTGCGATTCGTAATAACGTTGTTTTTTTTGTGTTTTTTTTTGTTTGGTGTTTAATGTCATTTTTTTGTGGTGGCGGCAGACCACCCACTTTTCCTGGGTAGGACCAGTACTGTACACTTCCCGTCATCCGTAAGAATCGACACTTCCGGACTTACAAGTCGACCTTCCAGTGAGATTCGAACCCACAGCAGTGAGAGGCGAAGGTTTACAACGCAACGTCGTTAACCATTCAGCCGCGGTGACGCTTTGTTTGTTTTTCATTACTCTGTCTTGTTATTGTAATTAATATTCAACATGTGTAAAACCTGTCGACTTTATATTATGTACAACAATTCGTAGGTAACAAGAAACATTATATGTTTACATTACTTAATAAAATATATTGAATCTCTTGAATCTAAAGGACGCAGCTGTTTTAATTTAGCATAATTATTCATTGTCACACAAGTCTAACACTATCAAACACTAATATGTATAAACTGTTAAAAACAGATTTTAAACAAATTCGTTATATAAAATTAATTTCTGAATTCTTATGCAAAAAAATGTATGGCTTTTATAACTAGGAATAATTGGTTGTCTATTGAGAGGGGTACCCGATAATGAAATAAAATGTCTAAATTGCAATGATATCCGCGACGAATTTCATTATCTATTAATTTGTCCCGAATTTAATGAAATGAGAAGAAGTACAAAAATAAATTATATTATACGCGCCACTTAAATTTACATCATTATTGTCAGCCGAGAACTATGTAGAACTACTCAAACTTTGCTTATCCATAGATATAATAATAAAGAATGTAAAATTAAAATATCTAAAACTATGACCAAACGCAGTACTACATTTCGTTTCAGTAGAACAATGCGCCATTGTCTGGAAACTGACAATACCAAATTACATCCACAAAACTAAATCGCGCTCTACATTTTGTTTCTGTAGGGCTTGACAAATTCAACTCAAGGTGTTATATCGGAATGTTGTACGCGTGTGCACGTGTTTTTTGTCCGCACGGCGCTTTTTGTCCGCACACAATTTGAAAAAGTGACGCTTTTTGTCCACCTGGCGCTTTTTGTCGGCAGAAAAAAATGAAAAAATTATGCCTTTTGTCCGCATGGCGCTTTTTTCCGCACAAAATTTGAAAAAGTGACGCGTTTTGTCCGCGCGGCGCATTTTGTCCGCACACAATTCGAAAAAGTGACGCTTTTTGTCCGCGCGGCGCTTTTTGACCGCAGAATAAAAATGATGCCCTTTGTCCGCATAGCGCTTGTCCGCACAAAATTTGAAAAAGTGACGCTTTTTGTCCGCGCGGTGCTTTTTGTCCGCAGAAAATATGATGCCTTTTGTCCGCATGACGCTTTTTGTCCGCACACAATCTGAAAAAGTGACACCTTTTGTCCGCGCGGCGCTTTTTCCTCAGTAAAAATCAAAAATTCATGCCTATAGTAAACGTTTTTGCTTTAAATTGAGTGTAATGCACCAGTGGTATTACTGGTATGCTGCATACTTTCTACTGTGATTGATAGTTGATGAATAGTTATGGGACTTGTGGAAGAGCGACACTAAATCTTGTTCTGGAGAAATTTATTGATTTGACAAGGTGACAGGTTGTGTCGAGATACGGGGTGTCGTTAAATATACGGAAAGTGTCTGGTGTAGTCGTAAAGCTTCTCCAAGAACATTGGACATTAAGTTGAATATGTATATATATATGTCAAGTTCATTCTCCTTTGTGTCTGTTTTTGATAAAACTGAGTATTATTAGTATAGTGTTTAAATACTAGTATATATTATGTTTTCGTATATAGGCGTCATACCGCTAGGTGAGTTCAGTTACATGCATGGGCTTAAAAACAACTGTTTTCCACAAAGTAACACATGCTTGATAAATTTAACTTAAACCATTAAAACTAGGATCGTTCGTTATATTATGGAGTCATAAGTTTAAATTTAAGAAACATAGACTCAAAGTATGTATTATACCCACCCCGGAGCTTATATTCTTAGGACTAGTTTACGTTGCAGATATATTCATACATCAGTACAAACATGTGGGCAACTAATTTTAGTTTTATTTCAAATCACAGGTTTTATTATATATTTTGTAGGATTGCAGCTTATAATAGATGTATTAAAAACCTGATATTTTAGATCAGGAAATAATCAAATACTGCCCCGAAGTCACTGAGAAACAACGTGGTACAATCTGGCCAATCACAGCACAGGGATCTGTGGCAAAAAACGATTGTGACACGGGATACACAGGTAATATTACAGTTATATTTATGATACGGGATACACGGGTATTACTATAGTTATGTTTGTGACACACGTAACACTCTTATTACTATAGTTATGATTGTGACACAGGTAACACGGGTATTACTATAGCTATGTTTGTGACACGGAAAACACGGGTATTACTATAGTTATATTTGTGATACGGGATACACGGGGTTTACTATAGTTATGTTTGTGATATGGAATACACGGGTATTACTATAGTTATGTTTGTGACACAGGTAACACGGGTATTACTATAGATATATTTGTGATACGGGATACACGGGTATTACTATAGTTATGTTTATGATACGGGATACACGAGTATTACTATAGTTATGATTGTAACACGGGATACACAAGTATTACTATAGTTATGTTTGGGATACAGGATACACGGGTATTACTATAGTCATTATTGTGACGTGGGTAACACGGGTATTATTATAGTTATGATTGTGACACAGGTACCACGCGTATTACTAAAGTTATGATTGTGACCCAGGTAACACAGGTATTACTATAGTTATGTTTGTGACATGGAATACACGCGTATAACTATAATGATGAATAAATTGATATTACTATGGTTACGATCGGGACACGGGTAACATGGGTATTACTATAGTTACGATTGTGCCACAAGTAACACGGGTATTACTATAGTTATGTTTGTAACGCGGGATACACGAGTATTGTTAGAGTTATGTTTGTGACACGGGATACACGCACAGGAAATTGTATCTTTTAATATTTGCCTTCTGTTATTATAATTGTCTATGAAGGACCGCAACAGTGAAATGTTAGTGTTGTTATTCTGCGGTCAATCAAACGTATAATTTGTTTCAAATGCAAGCACACTATACACCATCGTGTGCAAAAACGAATTTCCTATCCATCAATACCTTTTTTCCTACGATTCCTTGTAAATTTGATGGGATATCCGAGTTCAAAGAAAGCAGGTTTCTGTTAATTTCGGCGCAGTAATCCAGCTTCAAATCGCAATCAATTAGCACCGATCCGTAAATAAATCTATATTTTATCGGTTTGCTTAGTCCCTATGACAAGAAAGTCACATAACAACGAGTATTTCGCCACTTGTTATCTGCACTAGCAGACTTTATAAATGAAATCGCCATTTTGAACTGATTTACGGGGCCGAATTGCGAATTATGCAGCTAAGGTAAGTACTTTTATTTTTTAAAATTATTCTTTAATATATTAGAAAATACTTTTGTGCTTATCCATAACACTATTATTTTATTATTAAGAATAAGAAAAGAAATATTTTTTAGGGCATCAAATATTACATTTGAAAAATTGTAAGCTTTTGGGTGATATAGCTGCGGGATCCGCATTATGACGTAATTCAGTTCAAAATGGCGGTTTCATTTGTAAAGCTAGTGCCGATAACAAGTGGCGAAATACTCGTTGTTATGTGACTTTCTTGTGATACGGACTATGCAAACTGATACAATATACACTGCACAAAATTTCTAAGTATCAACTTTTGTATCTTAACTAATTTTCTTATATTAAATATGTTTTAGAATAGATATAGGATAAGTATGTTTTGACCCATAGTTTGTAAAACATTTATTTTTTGTTTAAATTGTTACATTTTTTAGAGTTACTCTCCCTTTATGAAAACATGAAATGAACTGATAAAACACATAATAGAGTCAAAGATCGCTTAAAGATATACAAATCTTAAAATTGGTAGTATGAAATAATAGAAGAAAACATAAAAAATTGACCCATTTATCGCAGATTTTTCGTCTATAAAAAATGAAATATGGATAATTTTAAATTACCTCCCTTTAAATTGAATATTGTTTGAAATTCAAGTAACTGTAATTCAGCGTTAACATTAAATATTTCGAAAATTTCTTTTGCAAACGCATTTGTAGTGGTAATGTTAGTAAAACATGATGTCAAAATATGTTTAACTGGCATATTTTAGAATTAGGAACAGCGAAAGCTTCACTAATTCGAAGTACTTAATAAAATCCTATATACCCAGTTGTATAAGTGTTATAACTTATTTCTAAGAAAACACATTGACTTAAAAGCTTTAAAATATGTTCATGCAATCAGAGCAGACGATTTACACTCGTTATTTTGCAGTTTAACCGTATCTCTAATCAAGCTCAAAATACATAAAACAAATAGAATATTATTGACATATTCTTAAGTTGGTACTTTGCAATTTGGTTTAGTGTAGATTTATTTACGGATTGGTGCTTTACGTTAGTGAATTCATTGCGATTTGAAGCTGGAATACTGCGCCGAAATTAACAGAAACCTGATTTCGGTAAAATTCATTTGTTTATCACGGGGACCAAGACAAACGACGAGCAAATTGAAATTGCACTTTGGTGACTTTGAACTCGGATATCTCAGCGAATTTACAAAGGATCGTAGGAAGAAAGGTATTGCTGGATAGGAAATTCATTTCTGCACACCGTAATGGTGTATATTGTGCTTGCATTGAAAAAGTATACGCTTGATTAACCGCAGAATAACAACACTTAACATTTCACTATTACGGTCCTTCATAGACAATTATAATAACAGAAGTCAAATATTAAATGATACAATTTCCTGTGGATACAAGAGTATTGCTATAGTTATGATCGTGATACAGGAGGCTCGGGTATTAATAAAGTTATTATTATTACATGGTAAACACCGGTATTACTATAGTTATTTTTGTGACACGGAGACTCCACCAGTATTACTATAGCTATAGTTTAATGTGAGTACAGTACTATTTTCATGGGTATTATAGAGCATATTATTTCTATAGTTAGTGGAAATGGTACATATTGTGGTAAACATTGTTCAAGGGTTAGTTCTTATGGAACTGTGATAACTATATTAGATATACTCATTCCATACATTGATTTATTGCAGTTCCGTACATTGCTTTATTGCAGTTCCGTACATTGCTTTATTGCAGTAAACCGAAAACAGACATGTTTAACCTCTGTAAAACGCATGTTTATGTATCATTCAACAATAGGTGATGCACAGCGTTTCTGTAACGAGAATGGAACCTGGGGAAATCCAGAATATAACTGCGTAAAGAAAACTATTAAAGCCATCGCGAATCAGGTAAGCAAAACACACGTGTTTCAATTTGGCAATATGTTAATGAAAAATTGCTAATAATTGTCTATGACAATCGCCTTTTTAAAATGTAGACGTCAATGCTGTATGGAACTACGTCCTTGGCAAATGCAGCTTGACGTGAATGTGAACTCATTTCCAAGGCAACATGAACACCTTTTCTGATGTATTAAAACACTAACTTTACGGTAATTGTTTGGTACATAATAACGCGTTCGTGAACATTTTGTTGGGTTATTCATGTAAACAGATTTACAAAACATAGTCAGAATGAGAGAGAGAGAGAGAGAAATTTTTGTGATAGGGGAGTTGGATAAGTTACGGAAACAAAACAACAATTATAACAATATCATAAATTATCTTTAAAGTGCTTAATAAAACAACACGTTTGATATTCTAGAATGTATACATACTTGATTGCAATAAATATGTGTTTAATAAACAACACTTTGAACAAGGTCAACGATTTACAAGACGGTATTGGAAATGTAGATCTAGCTACTGCTCTAGATGAACTTGCAAATGAAACTACTGATTTACTGGACGGTGACGTTGAGGAGGTTTTAAACATTCTTGATAAAGTTGTTGTCATCATTAACAAAACGGCTGGTGGTACAGATCAGGAAGCAATAAGAGAAACCGAAGTAAGTAAAACGAAGATAAATAAAAGCAATAAATACAGTTCTTATTGTATCTTTTGAAATAATAGCAAAAATGACATCATGAGTGACAACTATGTCGTTGTTAACGTCCGAACTGATTTAAGAGACATGCGTCTGTTTAAAATCAGTTGTAATATACTAATAACACGTCTATATATTCTTTATATTCTAGTAGATAGATAGTATTTTTATTTCAAATTTCCAATAGGCTATAAAGCCCGTGAGGATACAAATATGAAGTATAACATGGTAGCAGAGAATTTCAAATCGATTTAAATAAACATCGGTCACTATAATGAACACATTCGTGCTGCAGTAATGTTGAATGTACGCGAATGAAGTTGCATTAAAAGAAAATGAAAGTAAAAAATAAATTTAAAACACAATATGGGGGCGTTAGGAGTTCCGCTTAATATATATATGCCAGTTTTACACTTTAATCATTTAAATTCACCAAAACTGAATGGCTTTGCGGTAAAAAGCAATGATAACTATAAGGCATTGGATTTTGTTTCCAGAATTTTATGCAGATTGCAAGTAATTTAATCGACGAGAGCAATAAACGTACATGGATTGCCAGAATAAAAGAGGTAATTATTCATATTCCGCTTATCTAAGTGATGTAACATATTTAAATATGATAATTTATATAAAATAATTTGAACCTAAAGACATATAATATATCAAAATGATGTTTATTGCACATATATGAAAACGTCTCTTCATATTTAAAAGCCGACCGCAAGGATTAGGCGATCGCCCCAGTACTCACATTATACTACAGCTGTCCGTCCGTCAGTTTGTCTATCTGTAATCAGGATGTTGTTCGATTTTTAACTTTGATGCGGATTAAGGGACTCCGTATTGCACCTTTTTAAACCATTAGAAGGGATGGTAGGAGCATGAACTTTCGCCCCACATTTGTTTTGGTCTTACCCTAGATTTGTTTTCTCTTTGACTGCATCTGCTATGGTTGTTCAGTACACTTCTGGTTACATCGAAGTATTTTTTATATATAGCTACAACAGCATTTAAGTGTATCGTTTGCTAATATGTATTGCTATTGACATTATTGTTAAAGATTTCCTTTTGATGCGATGCATATTTATTTACACTTTTTTTTTACAAATAGCCATGATAGTAGTGAGGTTGTGTATACATAACATAAATTTATGCTATTGACTGCTTGAAGTCTGTAACCATGTCTTAAACACTCTTTGTGTTTTCGATTTCCTTTTTACAAACATAATTTAATTCCGATTTAGGACAATATGTCTATATAAGATGCTTGTTGTTCTGTCGTCAAAATATATTTAATTTTATTGTCTTGGTAAAACAAAAGTTTGGCAAGAACCTAGCTAGTACTAACAATAGACAGCTCATTGAATATGAAATCTATGTTCAGTACTATTACATATATATTTCAGAAAGAGAAGGGCGCTATTGACATTCCAAGAGTTGTTGAACAATATGTCAAGGCCAAATATAAAGAGTTGGAGGCATCTAAACCGAAAACAATGACATTCAATGTAACGAATATATGTACGTATACATCATATTTCAACAAATCTGTTTGCTTATTACACCACTATTTGAGCCATATGGCACTTGTGTCAGCTTAAAAAATAGGTCGAAAGATACCATTGGTTTGGAAAGTGTATGAGGAAATAATATAGTTGTGTGACTTGCTTAGCTCGATTACTCGAAGAGTAAGATAACTTATGTAATCACCTCGGCCGTGTGCATAAGTAATTTAGGCGCAAATGAATTATGGGCTGCCTGTAGAGCCCAACTTATCATAGCCTGTGAAATGCTTATTAACAAATAACATATATTAGTAAATAACATATTATATGTAAAGTGCAATATTTCTGGTAAAGTTAAACATCCAGTCGGTGATACTGAACATATATGTTTACGGTTCTTATTCACAGCTCAACCATGTTGGTGTATGGGCTCCCCTTAATGAGGGGTGGGTGAGAGGCGAGAGGGGGGACAATGTTAATATTTCTTAGTTGTTAATTTTGTTTATTCTTACACCATAAATATGGTGCATGAGGGTTTGGGTTGGATTGGGGATGGGGGATGGGTGTGCACAACCAAATGAATTTGTTTTGTTTTCTTAAAAGTTGACATCAATCCCCATCCAATAACTTAATACAATGAAATTATTTCTGTTTTGTTAGTCTTACATTGTGATTATGCATATTGCTATATGGGTGGCAACTTCCTAAATTGTGTACCCCATCACAGCCCGCCAAAAATAAATGAATTCCAAGAAAAACAAAGGTAAACATCCAATCTGTTGTAATAAATTATATATTTACACTTCTTATTCATAGATCAACCATATTGGAGTATGAGCTCCCACATGGGGTATGTGGGGAGAGGGGGAGAGGGGACGGGTTTGTACTATCAGCTGATAATTTATTTGGGTGGCGAGGGGTTTATTCAAAATAAAAATAACCAATACTCATTGATTTGTTTATGGGAGAGGAGAGGGCGGGGCGGCGAGCGTAAGGGACAATGTACATATGTCTTAGTTTTAGTTTTGTTTATTCTTACACCACAAATTAGTGCATGAGGAATTGGGGAAGTACTATATGTGAAATATTTATTTTTTCTATTAAAAATAACATTAATCCTCATCAAATTATTAAAGAAAAAGATAATGTGTTGTTAGCCTTACACCGTGATTATGGTGCATGCTGCTCACCTTAATCCACACACCCGTTCCGCCCGCCCTCTGGGCACAGCCTAGCATGATATATTTGTAGCCAATTCGTTTATTAAATTCAATATTAAATAATCATTCAAATAAAACCTCTATTTCTTCAACACGTATAAATTATAATATTGTGTTTTAATTAAAATAATTCATTAATTTTAATTACAGTCATATTTACATAAAGTGTACTTAAAAATACTTTACATATCGACATTTGTTGCATACTTGTTGAACTGACGTTATTTATTAAAGATGCAGAGGTTGGTAATGAACGCAAGGACACTTACGAATTTCCTGACAGAACCAGAGATGACCTCCCGGCCTGGATACGAACTACTTCTACAGGGATATCTATACCAGCAGCATCGTTTAAAGGTAAATTAATATAATAATTCATGATGTTTCGCTTAAACATGTGCTAAGGTACTAGTAGTTAGTAGTGACATGTATTATGCTAATAAACAACCTCAATAAAGCTGATGTTTGGGGCTTCCGGTAATTTGCTCTTTCCTCTGCATCCGTCAGTGTATGTTAAACTGTATTTTATTAGGCATCCATAAGCTTGTTTGAATGACTTTAGCAATGGCAAACTATTTCTCATCTGATTGAAGTCAGATTTTTGTCATTAACACGTCAAATGAAAGTGTTGTAAGGTCATACAACCAATGCAAATATGCAATCTCTGTATCGAATCATTATAAAAAAGAAATTTGTTTTTTGAAAAACTATTTTTACTACTTCACGGTGGGGAATCAAAGGCACCATAACGCTATTGTTATGCGTTAAAATTGTCACCGTGCATTTTCCGTTACGGTGCCCAGTGCAGAAATTGTCGTCAAAGGGTGAGTGTGAAATTGTTTTTTTTTATCAAGACGTTATATGTCCAATTTCCCAAAATCGGGGAATGTAATTCCGGACAAATATGTCCAATCTTTATTTTAAAAGCAAAATAATTGAAAAAATGCCAAAATCTAAAATGCCTTTGATTCCCCACCGTGAAGTAGTAAAAATAGTTTTTCAAAAAACAAATTTCTTTTTTATAATGATTCGATACAGAGATTGCATATTTGCATTGGTTGTATGACCTTACAAAATAAAGGTTGGACATATTTGTCCGGAATGACATTCCCCGGTTTTGGGGAATTGGACATAAAACGTCTTGATAAAAAGCAAACACAATTTCACACTCACCTTTTGACGACAATTTCTGCGCTTGGCACCGTAACGGAAAATGCACGGTGACAATTTTAACGCATAACAATAGCGTTATGGTGCCCTTGATTCCCCACCGTGTACTTACGCATTTTCAATTATCTTCCACTTTATTCACAATATGTTAGAAGTCAGGATCAGTTACCTTTGTCTAACATTGGAACCCAGCAATGCAGTGTTCTATAATGGCCTAAACATTTAAAAAGACGTCAACGTGTTCTTTGTCAACTTTAAGATTAATATTGTGATAATTGTTGTATGTATTTCCCCAATTGTGCTTAAAGTTGATTTTCCTTCTATATATTGTGAAGTGGGGTGACAACACCTTAATGAATATTGTACTTGTAAACTTACTTTATTTCTTATCCTCCATTTTCCTGAGAAAAACTTATAAATGATACACGTACAAATTATAGCTGTGATATAATATCTTACATATTTCATAAATTGAGTATGGAAGGGGAAATTTGAAAATCGTCGAGCACGATCAATATAAAAATATTTTTCAAGAACGATAGTGAAAGATGCGTAATACCGATCACGCCCTCCATCCTTGGGTAGAGCAGAACTCAATACTTGAAACGTCAGTTGAACGAAAATGTTAGCCATCTCGAAGATGGTATGCATATGACGGTGGACATGGAACCTACAATGTGATATTTTCATACTATTCCATGACCTGCGAGGTACGGTCACATTTCTAACAAAATGTCTTGCTCTAAACAAGAAAAAAATGGAGGAATTAAACAAAATGGAATTTAGTTGGGAGCAGAGGTTATGACACCTGCGTTTCGCAAGTTACAGTCAAACAGTAAACAGCTAAATTAAAAAGAAAACACCATCTCCTAATAGTGATTAAACAATGCTCAGAGCCTTCAAAGGCTCGAGTAGTGGAACCAACTATTCGAATTTAAAGAAAAAAACCCGAAGTATTTGAAAATATACCAACGACTGTCTTTTGCTTTATAAACGATATTTAGAACAATCACGTTATTACAATTTTAACTTCTTCAGTAAGCTTCCGTTTACAAACATTTATTTTTTTATTGCTAACTCCGCAGCGTAACATAGCTGGAGAAGTACAACACTAACATAAAACGTTTCTTCCACTAGGAATATTTCAGCCTCTATTGTATGTAGATGTTATATATAAACTGAGGATTGTTTGACATGGGCTAAGGAAAATCGTCAGAAAAAGATACGACCCTTTCATATAGCATGGTATTTCATGTTAAGTGATTGGCACATCTACAGTCAGTCGCTAGGCTTCGCTTTTCTCTTGTAACATGTCTGGACAACCCAGAGGGAGTTTGCAATTGCACCTTCTGAAACACTAAAAAGAAAGGTAGGTGAACTCTCGTCCCTCAGGTTTGTTGGCAGTATCCTATATTGAGGAGGTGCATGAACTCTCGTCCCTCAGGTTGGTTGGCAGTATCCTAGATTGGGCAGGTGCATGCACTCTCGTACCTCAGGTTTGTTGGCAGTATCTTATATCGGGTAGGTGCATGAACTCTCGTTCCTCAGGTTTGTTAGTAGTATCCCAGATAAGGTAGGTGCATGAACTCTCGTCCCTCGGGTTTGTTGGCAGTATCCTAGATTGGGCATGAACTCTCGTCCCTCAGATTTGTTGGCAGTATCCTAGATTGGGCATGAACTTTCGTCCCTCAGGTTGTTGACAGTATCGTATATTGGGCATGAACTCTCGTCCATCAGGTTGCTGGCAGTATCCTAGATTGGGCATGAACTCTCGTCCATAAGGTTGTTTGCTGTATTCTAGATTGGACATCAACTCTCGTCCCACGGTTGTTGGCATTATCCTAGATTGGTGATGAACTCTCGTCCCTCAGGTTTGTTGGCAGTATCATATATTGGGCATGAACTCTCGTTCCTCAGGTTTGTTGGCAGTATCCTAGATTGGACATGAACGCCCGTCTCACAGGTTTGTTGGCAGTATCCTGGATTGGGTAGGTGCAGTAACTCTCGTCATTCAGGTTATTGACAGTATCCTGGATTGGGCATGAACGTCCTTCAGGTTTGTTAGCAGTATCCTAGATTGAGCATAATCCCTCGTCCCTCAGGTTGTTGACAGTATCCTAGATTGGGCATGAACTCTCGTCCCTCATGTTGTTGGCAGTATCCTAGACAGGGCATGAACTCTCGTCCGTCAGGTTTGTTGGAAGTATCCTAGATTGGGAATGAACCCTCGTCTCACAGGTTTGTTGGCAGTATCCTAGATTGGGTAGGTGCATGCATTCTAGTCCTTCAGGTTTGTTGCAGTATCCTAGATTGGGCATGAACTCTCGTCTTTCAGGTTGTTTGGCAGTATACTAGATTGGGTAGGTGCATGAACTCTCGTCCCTCAGGTTTGTTGGCAGTATCCTAGAGTAGGTATGAACTCTCGTCCCCAGGTTTGTTGGCAGTATCCTAGACTAGATTGGGAATGAACTCTCGTCCCTAAGGTTTGTTGGCAGTATCCTAGATTGTGTAGTTGCATGACCTCTCGTCCCCAGGTTTGTTGGCAGTATCGTAGATTGTGCATGAACTCTCGTACCTCAGGTGTGTTGGCAGTATCCTTGATTGGGCATCAACTCTCGTCCCTCAGGTTTGTCTCGTCCCTCATTGGGCATGAACTGTCGTCCCACAGGTTGTTGGCAGTATCCTAGACAGGGCATGAACTCTCGTCCTTCAGGTTTGTTGGAAGTATCCTAGATTGGGAATGAACCCTCGTCTCACACGTTTGTTGGCAGTATCCTCGATTGGGTAGGTGCATGCATTCTAGTCCCTCAGGTTTGTAGGCAGTATCCTAGATTGGGCATGAACTCTCGTCTTTCAGGTTGTTTGGCAGTATACTAGATTGGGTAGGTGCATGAACTCTCGTCCCTCAGGTTTGTTGGCAGTATTCTAGAGTGGGCATGAACTCTCGTCCCCAGGTTTGTTGGCAGTATCCTAGACTAGATTGGGAATGAACTCTCGTCCCCCAGGTTTGTTGGCAGTATCCTAGATTGGGTAGTTGCATGAACTCTCGTCCCCAGGTTTGTTGGCAGTATCCTAGATTGTGCATGAACTCTCGTACCTCAGGTGTGTTGGCAGTATCCTTGATTGGGCATCAACTCTCGTCCCTCAGGTTTGTTTGCAATATCCTAAATTGGGCTTGAACTCTTGTCCCTCAGTTTTGTTGGCAGTATTCTAGATTGAGCATGAACCCTCGTCTCACACGTTTGTTGGTCGTATCCTAGATTGGGTAGGTGCATGAATTCTAGTCCCTCAGGTTTGTAGGCAGTATCCTAGATTGGACATGAACTCTCGTCTTTCAGGTTGTTTGGCAGTGTACTAGATTGGGTAGGTGCATGAACTCTCGTCCCTCTGGTATGTTGGCAGTATCCTATAGTGGGCATGAACTCTCGTCCCCAGGTTTGTTGGCAGTATCCTAGACTAGATTGGGAATGAACTCTCGTCCCTCAGGATTGTTGGCTGTATCCTAGATTGTGTAGTTGCATGAACTCTCGTCCCCAGGTTTGTTGGCAGTATCCTAGATTGTGCATGAACTCTCGTACCTCAGGTGTGTTGGCAGTATCCTTGATTGGGCATCAACTCTCGTCCCTCAGGTTTGTTGGCAGTATCCTAAATTGGGCTTGAATTCTCGTCCCTCAGTTTTGTTGGCAGTATTCTAGATTGAGCATGAACCCTCGTCTCACACGTTTGTTGGCCGTATCCTAGATTGGGTAGGTGCATGAATTCTAGTCCCTCAGGTTTGTTGGCAGTATCCTAGATTGGGCAAGAACTCTCGTCCCTCAGGTCGGTTGGCAGTATCCTAGATTGGATAGGTGCATGAACTCTCGTCCCTCAGGTTTGTTGGCAGTATCCTAGATTGGGAATGAACTATCGTCCCCAGGTTTGCTGGCAGTATCCTAGATTAGACATGAACTCTCGTGCCTCAGGTTTGTTGGCAGTATCCTTGATTGGGTAGGTGCATGAAATCTCGTCCCTCACGTTTATTGGCAGTATCCTAGATTGGGCATGAACTCTCATCCCTCATGCTGTTGGCAGTATCCTAGATTAGGTATGAACTCTCTTCCTTCAGGTAGTTGGCAGTATCCCAGATTGGGCATGAACTCTCGTTCCTCAGGATGTTGGCAGTATCCTAGATTGGTTATGAACTCTCGTCCCTCAGGTTGTTTGCAGTATTTTAGATTGGGGATGAACTCTCGTCCCTCAGGTTGTTGGCAGTATCCTAGATTAGGTATGAACTCTCGGACCTCAGGTGTGTTGGCAGTATCCTTGATTGGGCATGAACTCTCGTCCCTAAGGTTTGTTGGCTGTATCCAAGATCGGGCATGAAATCTCATCCCTCAGGTGTGTTGGCAGTATCCTAGATTGGGCATGAATTCTCCTCCCTCAGGTTGTTGGCAGTATCCCAGATTGGGCATGAACTCTCGTTCCTCAGGTTCTTGGCAGTATCCTAGATTGGTTATGAACTCTCGTCCGTCATGTTGTTGGCAGTATTCTAGATTGAGGATGAACTCTAGTGCCTCAGGTTGTTGGCAATATCCTAAATGGGGCATGAACTCTCGTCCCTCCGGTTGTTGACGTATCCTAGATTGGGCATGAACTCTCCTTCCTCAGGTTTGTTGGCAGTATCATATATTGGGCATGAACTTTCGTTCTTCATGTTTGTTGGCAGTATCCTATATTGGGCATGAACTCCCTGACGTATGTTGGCAGTATCCTAGATTAGGTAGGCGCATGAACTCTCATCCCTATGGTATATTGGCAGTATCCTAGACTCTCGTCCCTATGGTTTGTTGGCAGTATCCTAGATGATTGGGCATGAACGCCCGTACTTCAGGTTGTTGTCAGTATCCTAGATTGGGCATTAACGCTCGTCCCCCAGGATTGGTGACAGTATCCTAGATTGTACATTTACTCTCGTTTCCCAGGTTTTGTGTCAGTATCCTAGATTGTGCATTTACTCTCGTTTCCCAGGTTTGCTGGCAGTATCTTCGATTTTGCATTAACTCTCGTCCCCCAGGTTTGGTGGCAGTATCATAGATTGGGTATTAACTCTCGTCCACCAGGTTTGTTGGCAGGATCCTAGATTGTGCATTGACTCTCGTCTCCCAGTATTGGTGGCAGTATCCGAGATTGGGCATAAACTCTCGTCACAAAGGTTTGCTGGCAGTATCTTAAATTGTGCATGAACTCTTGTCCCTCAGGTTGAATGTCAGTATCCTAGATATGGCATGATCTGTCGTCCCTCAGGTTTGTTGGCACTATCCTAGATTGGGCATGAATTCTCGTCCCTCAGGAGTGTTGGCAATATCTTATATTGGGCATTAACTCTCGTCGCTCAGGTTTGTTGGTAGTATCCTAGATTGCGCTTGAACCCACGTCTCACAGGTTTGGTGGCAGTATTCTAGATTGGGCATGAACTTTCGACTCTCAGGTATGTTGGTAGTATACTAGATTGCGTATGTACTCTCGCCCCTCGGCTTTGCTGACAGAACCTATATTGGGCATGAACTCTCGTCCCTCAGGATTGTTGGCAGTATCCTAGATTGGGTTTGAACTCTCGTCCCTCAGGTTGTTCACCGTACACAAGATTGGGCTTGAACTCCCATTCCTCAGGTTGTTGACAGTATCCTAGATTGGGCATGAACTCTCGTCATTCAGGTTTGTTAGCAGTATCCCAGATTGTGCATGAGCCCTCGTCCCTCAGGTCTTTTGGCAGTATCCTAGATTGGGCATGAACTATCGTCCCTCAGGTTTGTTGGCATTATCCTAGACTGGGTAGGTGCGTGAACTCTCGTCCCGCAGGTTTGTTGGTTTTATGCTAGATTGGGCATGAACTCTCGTCCCTCAGGTTTGTTAGCATTATCCTAGATTGGGCAGATGCATGAACTCTCATCCCTCACGTTTGTTGGCGGTATCCTAGATTGGGCATGAACTCTCTTCTCCATGTTTGTTGGCAGTATCCTAGATTGGGCATGAACTCTCGTCCCTCAGGTTTGTTAGATGTATCCTAGATTGGGCAGATGCATGAACATTCATCCCTCAGGTTCGTTGGCAGTATCCTAGATTGGGAATGTACGCTCGTATCCAGTTTTGTTGGCAGTATCCTAGATTGGGCATGAACTCTTGTCCCTCAGATGTATTTTAAATATCCTAGATTGGGAATTAACTCTGGTCCCTCAGATTTGTTGGCAGCATCCTTGATTGGCCATCAACTCTCATCCCTCAGGTTTATTAGCAGTATCCTAGATTGTGCATGAACTCTCGTCCCTCAGGTTTGTTGGCAGTATCCTAGATTGGGCAAGAACTCTCATCCCTCATGCAGTTGGCAGTACTCTTGATTGGGAAAGAACTCTTGTCAATCAGGTTGCCGGCAGTATTCTAAATTTGGAATGAACTCTCGTCTCTCAGGTTGTTGGCAATAGCCTAGGTTGGTGATGAACCCTCGTCCTTCAGGTTGTTAGTAGTATCCTAGATTGGGGATGAACTCTCGACACTCAGAATCTTGGCAGTCTCCTAGATTGGGCATGAACTCTGGTCCCTCTGGTTTGTTGACCGTAACCTAGATTGGACATGAACTTTCGTCCCTCACGTTTGTTGGCAGTATCCTAGATTGGGCATGAATTCTCGTCCCTCAGGTTTGTTTGCATTATCCTAGATTGGGTAGGTGCATGAACTCTCCTCCCGCAGGTTTGTTTGCAGTATCCTAGATGATTGGGCATAAACTCTCCTCCTTCGGTTTGTCGGCAGTATCCAATATTGCTCTCGTCCCCCTTGTTTGGTGGCAGTATCCTAGATTGTGCATGAACTTTCGTCCCTGAGGTTGCTGGCAGTGTCCTAGATTTTGCATGAACTGTCGTCCCATAGGTTGTTGGCAGTATCCTAGATAGCGCATGAACTGTTGTCCCTCAGGTTTGTTTGCAGTATCCTAGATTGTACATAAACCCTCGTCTCACAGGTGTGTTGGCAGTATCCTAGTTTGGGTAGGTGCATGAACTCTCGTCCCTCATGTTTGTTGGCAGTATCCTAGATTGGGCATCAACTCTCGTCCCTCGGGTTTGTTGGTAATATCCTAGATTGGGTAGGTGCATGAACACTCGACCTTCAGGTTTGTTGGCGGCAGTATCCTAGATTAGGCATGAACTCTCGTCTTCAGGTTTTTTGGCAGTATCATAGATTGAACATGGACTCTATGTCCTAGTTTGGGTAGGTGCATGAACTCTCGTCCCTCATGTTTGTTGGCAGTATCCTAGATTGGGCATCAACTCTCGTCCCTCGGGTTTGTTGGTAATATCCTAGATTGGGTAGGTGCATGAACACTCGTCCCTAAGGTTTGTTGGCAGTATCCTCATTTGGGCATGAACTCTCATTCTTCCTGATGTTGGCAGTATCCTATATTGGGCATGAATTATCGTCCTTCAGGTTTGTTGGCAGTATCCTATATTTTGCATGAACTCTCGTCCTTCAGGTTTGTTGGCATTATCCAAGATTGGGTAGGTGCATGAACTCTCGTCCCCCAGGTTTACTGGCAATATAATATATTTGGCATGACCTCTAGTCCCTCAGGTTTGTTGGCGGTATCCTAGATTGGGAATGAACTCTCCTCCCTCAGGTTGTTGGCAGTATCCTAGATTTGAAATGAAATCTCGTCCTTCAGGTTGTTGGCAGTATCCTAGACTGGGCATGCACTCTCGTCTCTAAGGTTGTTGCCAGTATCCGAGATCGGGGATGAACTCTCGACCCGCAGGTTGTTGACAGTAACCTAGATTTGAAATGAACTTTCCTCCTTCAGGTTTGTTGGCAGTATCCTGGTTTGGGCATGAACTCTCGTCCCTCAGGTTTGTTGGCATTATCCTATATAGGATAGGTGAATGAACTCTCGTCCCTCAGGTTTGTTATCATTGTCCTAGATTTGGCATGAACTCTCGTCGCCAGGCTTGTTATCAGTATCCTAGATTGGGCATGACATTTCATACCTCATGCTGTTGGCAGTATCCTAGATTGGGAATGAACCCTCGTCCCCATGGTTGTTAGCAGTATCCTAGATTAGGCATGAACTCTCGTACCTAAGGTTTGTTGGCAGTATCCTAGATTGGGTAGGTGTATGAACTATAGTCCCCAGGCTTGTTGGCATTATCCTAGGTTGTGCATGAACTCTCGTCCGTCAGGTTTGTTGGCAGTATCTTAGATTGAGCATGAGCTGTCGTCCTTCAAGTTTGTTGGCAGTATCCCAGATTGGGTAGGTGCATTAACGCCCGTCCCCAAGATTGTTGGCATAATCCTAGATTTGATATGTGCATGAAATCTCGTTCTGCAGGTTTGATGGCAGTATGCTAGCTGATTGGGCATGAACTCTCGTCCTTCAAGTTTGTTTAGAGTATCCTAGATTGGGCATTAACTGTCGTTCCCTAGGTTTGGTGGCAGTATCCTAGATTGGGCATGAACTCTCGTCCCTTAAGTTTGTTTGCATTATCCTCCATTGGACATGAACTCACGTCTCTCAGATGTGTTGGCAGTATCCTAGACTGTGCATGAACTCTCGTCTCTCAGGTTTGTTGGCACTATCCTAGATTGGGCATAAACTCTCGTCCCTCAGGTTTTTTGGCAGTATCCTAGATGATTGGGAATGAACTCTCGTACTTCAGGTTTGTTTTCAGTATCCTAGATTGGGCATTAACTCTCGTCCCCTAGGTTTGGTGGCAGTATCCTAGATTGGGCATGAATTCTCGTCCCTCAGGTTTGTTGGCATTATGCTCAATTGGGCATTAAATCTCGTCTCTCAGATAAGTTGGCAGTATCATAGATTGTGCATGAACTCTCGTCCCTCAGGTTTGTTGGCAGTATCCTTGATTGGGCATAAACTCTCGTCCCTCGGGTTTTTTGGCAGTATCTTAGATATGGCATGAACTTAGGTCCCTCAGGTTTGTTGTCCGTATCCTAGATTGGGCATGAATTCTCATCCCTCATGCTGTTGGCCGTATCCTAGATTGGGAATGATCTTTCAACCCTCAGGTTGTTGGCAATATCCTAGATTGGGCATGAACTCTCGTCCCTCAGGTTTGTTGGCATTATCCTAGATTAAGTAGATGCATGAACCCTCTCCCGCATGTTTGTTGGCAGTATCCTAGATGATTGGGCATGAACTCTCGTCCTTCATGTTTGTTGGCAGTATCCTAGATTGTGCATTAACACTCGTCCCCCAGGTTTGGTGGCGGTATCCTAGATTAGGCATTAACTCTCGTCCCCCAGGTTTGGTGGCAGTACCCTAGATTGGTCATAAACTCTCGTCTCTCCGGTATGTTGGCAGTATCCTAGATCGTGCATGAACTAACGTCCCTCAGGCTTTTGGCAGTATCCTAAATTGGGCATAAACTCTCGTCCCACAGGTTGTTGACAGAATCCTAGATTGGGCATGATCTCTCGTCCCTCAGGTTTGTTTGCAGTATCCCAGATTGGGCTTGAACCTTCGTCCCTCAGGTTTGGTGGCAGTATTCTAGATGGTGTAGATGCACGAACTCTCATCTCTCAGATTTGTTGGGTATCCTAGATTGGGCATGAACTCTCGTTCCTCAGGTTTGTTGATAGTATCCTAGATTGGCATGAACCTTCGTCTCTCAGGTTTGTTGACAGTGTCCTATATTGGTCATAAACTTTCGTCCCTCATGTTTGTTGGCAGTATCCTCTATTGGGTAGGTGCATGAACTCTCGTCCCGCAGGTTTGTTGGTAGAATCCTAAATGATTGGGCATGAAGTCCTGTCCTTCAGGTTAGTTGGCAGTTCCAGGTTTGATGGTAATATCCTAGATTGTGCATGAACCCTCGACTCTCCTGTATTTCGGCAGTATCCTAGATTGTGCATGAAACTCTCGTCCCTCGGGTTGTAAGCAGTATCGTAAATAGGGCATGAACACTCGTCCCTCATGTTTGTTGGCAGTATCCTAGATTGGGCATGATCCCTTGTCTTAAAGGTAGGTTTGTTGTCAGTATCCTAGATTGTGTATGTGCATGCACTCTCGTCCCTTAGGTTTGTTGGTTGTATCCTGGATTGGGCAAGAACTCTCGTCCTTCAGGTTGTTGGCAGTATCCTAGATTGGGCATGAACTGTCGTCCCACAGTTTGTAGGCAGTATCGTAGATAGGGCATGAACACTCGTCACTCATGTTTGTTGGCAGTATCCTGGATTGGGCATGATCCCTCGTCTCACAGGTAGGTTTGTTGACAGTATCCTAGATTGCGTACGTGCATGAACTCTCGTACCTCAGGTTTGTTGGCAGTATCCTAGATTGGGCATGAACTGTAGGTACCACAGGTTGTTGGCAGTATCCTAGATTGGGCATGAACCCTCGTCTCACAGGTTTGTTGGCAGTACCCTAGAATGGGTAGGTGCGTAAACTATCGTCCCTCAGGTTTGTTGGCAGTATCCTAGATGGGCATGAACTCTCTTCCCCAGGCTTGTTGGCAGTATCCTAGATGATGCATGAGCTCTCGTCCCTCAGGTTTGTTCGCAGTATCCTAGATTGGGCATGAACTGTTGTCCCTCAGGTTTGTTGACAGTATCCTAGATTGGGTAGGTGTATGAACTTTCGTCCCCAGGTTTCTTGGTAGTATCCTAGATTGTGCATGAACTCGCGTTCCTCAGGTGTTTTAGCAGTATCCTAGATTGGCAATGAACTCTCGTCCCTCAGGTATGTTGGCAGTATCCTAGATTTCGCATGAACTCTCATCCCTCATGCTGTTGGCAGTATACTAGATTAAGAATGAACTCTCGTCCCTCAGGTTATTGGTAGTATCCTAGATTGGGCATGATCTCTCCTCCCTCAGGTTTGATGGCAGTATCCTAGATTGGGCATGAACTCTCGTCCCTCAGGTGTGTTGGCAGTATCCTAGATTGAGAATTAACTCTCGTCCCTCACGTTGTTGGCTGTATCCTATATTTGGAATGAACTCTCGTCCCCAGTGTTGTTGGCAGTATCCTAGATTAGGCATGAACTCTCGTCCCTCAGGTTTGTTGGCAGTATACTAGATTGGGCATGAACTGTCATCCCTCAGGTTGTAGGCAGTATCGTAGATAGGGCATGAACACTCGTCCCTCATGTTTGTTGGCAGTATCCTGGATTGGGCATGATCCCTCGTCTCACAGGTAGGTTTGTTGTCAATATCCTAGATTGCGTACCTGCATGAACTCTCGTACCTCAGGTTTGTTGGCAGTATCCCCTAGATTGGGCATGTATTCTCGTCCTTCAGGTTTGTTGGCAGTATCCTAGATTGTACAATAACTCTCGTCCCCCCAGGTTTGGCGGCAGTGACCTTTATTGTGCATGAACTCTCGTCCCTCAGGTTGTTAGCAGTATCCTAGATTGGGCATGAACTGTAGGTCCCTCTGGTTGTTGGCAGTATCCTAGATTGGGCATGAACCCTCGTCTCACAGGTTTGTTGGCAGTACCCTAGAATGGGTAGGTGCGTAAACTATCCTCCCTCAGGTTTGTTGGCAGTATCCTAGATGGGCATGAACTCTTTCCCCCAGGCTTGTTGGCAGTATCCTAGATGATGCATAAACTCTCGTCCCTCAGGTTTGTTCGCAGTATCCTAGATTGGGCATGAACTGTTGTCCCTCAGGTTTGTTGGCAGTATCCTAGATTGGGTAGGTGTATGAACTTTCGTCCCCAGGTTTCTTGGTAGTATCCTAGATTGCGTACGTGCATGAACTCTCGTACCTCAGGTTTGTTGGCAGTATCCCCTAGATTGGGCATGTACTCTCGTCCTTCAGTTTGTTGGCAGTATCCTAGATTGTGCAATAACTCTCGTCCCCCAGGTTTGGCGGCAGTGACCTTTATTGTGCATGAACTCGCGTACCTCAGGTGTGTTGGCAGTATCCTAGATTGGCAATGAACTCTCGTCCCTCAGGTATGTTGGCAGTATCCTAGATTTGGCATGAACTCTCATCCCTCCTGCTTTTGGCAGTATCCTAGATTGGGAATACACTCTCGTCCCTCAGGTTGTTGGCAGTATCCTAGATTGGGCATGATCTCTCCTCCCTCAGGTTTGTTGGCAGTATCCTAGATTGGGCATGAACTCTCGTCCCTCAGGTTTGTTGGCTTTATCCTATATTGGATAGGTGCATGAACTCTCGTCCCTCAGGTTTGTTGGCAGTATCCTAGATTGGGAATGAACTCTCGTCCCCATGTTTGTTGGCAGTAACCTAGATTGGGCATGACATTTCATACCTCATGCTGTTGGCAGTATCCTAGATTGGAAATTAACTCTAGTCCCTCACGTTGTTGGCAGTATCCTATATTTGGAATGAAGTCTCGTCCCCAGTGTTGTTGGCAGTATCCTAGATTAGGCATGAACTTTCGTCCCTCAGGTTTGTTGGCAGTATACTAGATTGAGCATGAACTGTAGTCCCTCAGGTTTGTTGGCAGTATCCTAGATTTTGTATGTGCATGAACTCTCGTCCTCAGGTTTGTTGGCATTATCCTAAGTTGTGCATGAACTCTCGTCCCTCAGGTTTGATGGCAGTATCCTAGATTGGGCATAAGCTGTCGTCCCTCAGGTTTGTTGGCAGTATCTGAGATTGTGTAGGTGCATGCACTCTCGTCCCCATGTTTGTTGGCAGTATCCTAAATTGTGCATGAACTCTCGAACCTCTGGTGCTTAGCAGTATCCTAGATTGGGCATGGACTCTAGTCCCTCAGGTTTGTTGTCAGTATTCTGGATTGGTCATGAACTCCCATCCATCATGCTGTTGGCAGTATCATAGATTGGGCATGAACTCTCGTCCCTCAGGTTTGTTGGCTTTATCCTATATATGATAGGTCCATGAACTCTCGTCCCTCAGGTTTGTTGGCAGTATCCTAGATTGGGTATGAATTCTCGTCCCTCAGGTTTGTTGGGAGTATTCTAGATTGTGCATGAACTCTCGTCCCTCTTGTTTTTTGGCAGTATCCTAGATTTGGCATGAACTCTCATCCCTCATGCTTTTGGCAGTATCCTAGATTGGGAATGAACTCTCGTCCCTCAAGTTGTTGGCGGTATCCTAGATTGGGCATGATCTCTCCTCCCTCAGGTTTGTTGGCACTATCCTAGATTTGGCATGAACTCTCGTCCCTCAGGTTTGTTGGCTTTATCCTATATTGGATAGGTGCATGAACTCTCGTCGCTCAGGTTTGTTGGCAGTATCCTAGATTGGGAATGAACTCTCGTCCCCATGATTGTTGGCAGTATCCTAGATTGGGCATGACATTTCATACCTCATGCTGTTATCAGTATCCTAGATTGGGAATTAACTCTCGTCCCTCACGTTGTTGGCAGTATCCTATATTTGGAATGAACTCTCGTCCCCAGTGTTTTTGGCAGTATCCTAGATTAGGCATGAATTTTCGTCCCTCAGGTTTTTTGGCAGTATACTAGATTGAGCATGAACTGTCTTCCCTCAGGTTTGTTGGCATTATCCTAAGTTGTGCATGAGCTCTCGTCCCTCGGGTTTGTTGGCAGTATCCTAGATTGGGCATAAGCTCTCGTCCCTCAGGTTTGTTGGCAGTATCTTATATTGAGTAGGTGCATGCACTCACGTCCCCATGTTTCTTGGCAGTATCCTAAATTGTGCATGAACTCTCGAACCTCTGGTGTTTGGCAGTATCCTAGATTGGGCATGGACTCTAGTCCCTCAGGTTTGTTGTCAGTATTCTGGATTGGTCATGAACTCCCATCCATCATGCTGTTGGCAATATCCTAGATTGGGAATGATCTTTCGTCACTCAGGTTGTTGGCAATATCCTAGATTAGGTAGAATCATGAACTTTCTCATGCAGGTTTGTTGGCAGTATCCTAGATGATTGGGCATGAACTCTCGTCCTAGATTGTGTATTAACTCTCGTCCCTGTGGTTTGGTGGCAGTGTCTTAGATTGGGCATTAACTCTCGTCCCCTAGGTTTGGTGGAAGTATCCTAGATTGGGCATGAACTCTCGTCCCTCAGGTTTCTTGGCAGTATCCTAGATTGGGTATGTGCATGAACTCTCGTCCCGCATGTTTGTTGGCAGTATCCTAGATGATTGGGCATGAACTCTCGTCCCTCAGGTTTGTTGGCAGTATCCTAGATTGGGCATGAACTGTCGTCCCAGAGGTTGTTGACAGTATCCTAGATTGAGCATGTACTCTTGTCCCTCAGGTTTGTTGGCAGTATCCCAGATTGGGCATGACCCTTCGTCCCTGAGGTTTGTTGGCAGTATCCTAGATTGTATAGGTACTTGGACGACTCTCGACCCTCAGGTTCGTTGGCAGTATTCTAGATTGGGCATGAATTCTCATCTCTCAGGATTTTTGGCAGTATCCTAGATTGGGCAGAAGCATGAACTCTCATCCCTCAGGTTTGTTGGCAGTATCCTAGATTGGGTATGAACTCTCGTCCCTCAGGTTTGTTGGGAGTATTCTAGATTGTGCATGAACTCTCGTCCCTCATGTTTGTTGGCAGTATCTTAGATTGGGCATGAACTCTCGTCCCTCATGTTGTTGGCAGTATCCTGGATTTGGAATGAACTCTCGTCCCTCAGGTTGTGGGCAATATCATAGATTGGGCATGAACTCTCGTCTCTCAGGTTGTTGGCAGTATCCTAGATTGTTGATGAACTCTCGTCCCTCACGTTGTTAGCAATATCCTAGACTGGGGATGAACTCTCGACCCTCACGTTGTTGGCAAGTATCCTACATTGGGCAAAACCTCTCGTTAGGTTTGTTGACACTATCCTAGATTGTGCATGAACTCTCGCCCCTCAGGATTGTTGACAGTATCCTAGATTGGCCTTGAACTCTCGGCCCTCAGGTTGCTCACAATATCCTAGTTTTGGCATGAACTCTCGTCCCTAGGTTGTTGACACTATCCTAGATTAGGCATGAACTGTCGTCCCACAGGTTGTTGACAGTATCCTACATTGGGCATAAACTCTCGTCCCTCAGGTTTGTTGGCAGTATCACAGATTGGGCATGAACCTTCGTCCCTCAGGTTTGTTTGCAGTATCCTAGATTGGGTAGGTGCATGAACTCTCGCCCTTCAGGTTTGTTGGCAGTATGGCAGATTGGGCGTGAACTCTCATCTCTCAGGTGTGTTGGCAGTATCCTAGATTGGGAAGATGCATGAACTCTCATCCCTCAGGATGTTTGGCAGTATCCTAGATTGGGTATGACCTCTCGTCCCTCAGGTTTGTTGGCAGTATCTTAGATTGGGCATGAACTCTCATCCCTCATGCTGTTGGCAGTATTCTAGATTGGGAATGAACCCTCGTCCCTCAGGTTGTTGGCAATATCCTAGATTTGCAATGAACTCTCGTCCCTCAGGTTGTTGGCAGTATCTTAGATTGGGCATGAACTCTCGTCTCTCAATTTGTTGGCAGTATCCTAGATTGGTGATGAACTCTCGTACCTCAAGTTGTTAGCAGTATCCTAGATTGGGGATAAACTCTCGACCCTCAGGTTGTTGGCAAGTATCCTAGATTGGGCATGAACTCTCGTTCCTGAGTTTTATTGACCCTATCCTAGATTGGGCATGAACTTTCGTCCCTCTGTTTGTTGGCAGTATCCTAGATTGGGCATGAACTCTCGTCCCTCAGGTTTCTTGGCAGTATCCTAGATTGGGTATGTGCATGAACTCTCGTCCCGCATGTTTGTTGGCAGTATCCTAGATGATTGGGCATGAACTCTCGTCCCTCAGGTTTGTTGACAGTATCCTAGATTGCGTAGGTGCATGTACTCTCGTCCCTCATGATTGTTTGCAGTATCCTAAATTGGGCATTAACTCTCGTCCACTAGGTTTGTTGGCAGTATCCTAGATTGGGCATGAACTCTCGTCTCTCAGGGTTGTTGACAGTATCCTAGATTGCGTAGGTGCATGTACTCTCGTCCCTCATGTTTGTTTGCAGTATCCTAAATTGGGCATTAACTCTCGTCCCCTAGGTTTGGTGGCAGTATCCTAGATTGTGTATGAACTCTCGTCTTTCAGGTTGTTTGGCAGTATACTAGTTTGGGTAGGTGCATGAACTCTCGTCCCTAAGGTTTGTAGGCAGTGTCCTAGACTAGATTGGGAATGAACTCTCGTCCCTCAGTTTGTTGACAATATCCTAGATTGTGCATGAACTCTCGTCTCTCAGGTTGTTGGCAGTATCCTAGATTGTGCATGAACTCTCGTCCCTCAGGTTTGTTGGCAGTATCCTAGATTGGGCATGAACTCTCGTCTCTCAGGGTTGTTGACAGTATCCTAGATTGCGTAGGTGCATGTACTCTCGTCCCTCATGTTTGTTTGCAGTATCCTAAATTGGGCATTAACTCTCGTCCCCTAGGTTTGGTGGCAGTATCCTAGATTGTGTATGAACTCTCGTCTTTCAGGTTGTTTGGCAGTATACTAGTTTGGGTAGGTGCATGAACTCTCGTCCCTAAGGTTTGTTGGCAGTATCCTAGACTAGATTGGGAATGAACTCTCGTCCCTCAGTTTGTTGACAATATCCTAGATTGTGCATGAACTCTCGTCTCTCAGGTTGTTGGCAGTATCCTAGATTGGTGATGAACTCTCGTCCCTCAGGTTGTTAGCAGTAACCTAGATTGGGGATGAACTCTCGACCCTCAGGTTGTTGGCAAGTATCCTACATTGGGCATAGCCTCTCGTTCCTCAGGGTTGTTGACAGTATCCTAGATTGTGCATGAACTCTCGCCCCTCAGGATTGTTGACAGTATCCTAGATTGAGCATGAACTCTCGGCCCTCAGGTTGTTCACAGTATCTAGATTGGGCATGAACTCTCGTCCCTAGGTTGTTGACACTAACCTAGATTAGGCATGATCTGTCGTCCCACAGGTTGTTGACAGTATCCTAGATTGGGCATAAACTCTCGTCCCTCAGGTTTGTTGGCAGTATCACAGATTGGGCATGAACCTTCGTCCCTCAGGTTTGTTAGCAGTATCCTAGATTGGGTAGGTGCATGAACTCACGCCCTTCAGGTTTGTTGGCAGTATGCTAGATTGGGCATGAACTCTCATCTCTCATGTGTGTTGGCAGTATCCTAGATTGGGAAGATGCATGAATTCTCATCCCTCAGGATTTTTGGCAGTATCCTAGATTGGGTATGAACTCTCGTCCCTCAGGTTTGTTGGCAGTATCTTAGATTGGGCATGAACTCCCATCCCTCATGCTGTTGGCAGTATTCTAGATTGGGAATGAACTCTCGTCCCTCAGGTTGTTGGCAGTATCCTAGATTTGCAATGAACTCTCGTCCCTCAGGTTGTTGGCAGTATCCTAGATTGGGCATGAACTCTCGTCTCTCAATTTGTTGGCAGTATCCTAGATTGGTGATGAACTCTCGTACCTCAAGTTGTTAGCAGTATCCTAGATTGGGGATAAACTCTCGACCCTCAGGTTGTTGGCAAGTATCCTAGATTGGGCATGAACTCTCGTAATTCAAGTTGTTAGCAGTATCCTAGATTGGGGATGAACTCTCGACCCTCAGGTTGTTGGCAAGTATCCTAGATTGGGCATGAACTCTCGTTCCTCAGTTTTGTTGACCCTATCCTAGATTGGGCATGAACTTTCGTCCCTCTGTTTATTGACAGTATCCTAGATTGGGCATGAACTCTCGTCCCTCAGGTTTCTTGGCAGTATCCTAGATTGGGTAGGTGCATGAACTCTCGTCCCGCATGTTTGTTGGCAGTATCCTAGATGATTGGGCATGAACTTTCGTCCTTCATGTTTGTTGGCAGTATCCTAAATTGTGCATTAACTCTCGTCTCCCAGGTTTGATGGCAGTATCCTAGATTGGGCATGAACTCTCGTCCCTCAGGTTTGTTGACAGTATCCTAGATTGCGTAGGTGCATGTACTCTCGTCCCTCATGTTTGTTTGCAGTATCCTAAATTGGGCATTAACTCTCGTCCCCTAGGTTTGGTGGCAGTATCCTAGATTGTGTATGAACTCTCGTCCCTCAGGTTTGTTGGCATTATCCTCCATTGGACATGAACTCTAGTCTCTCACATGCTAGATTGTGCATGAACTGTCGTCCCTCAGGTTTGTTGACAGTGTCCTAGATTGGGCATGAACTCTCGGCCCTCAGGTTGTTCACAGTATCCTAGATTGGGTATGAACTCTCGTCCCTCAGGTTTGTTGACAGTGTCCTAGATTGGGCATGAACTCTCGGCCCTCAGGTTGTTCACAGTATCCTAGATTGGGCATGAACTCTCGTCCCTAGGTTATTGACACTATCCTAGATTAGGCATGATCTGTCGTCCCACAGGTTGTTGACAGTATCCTAGATTGGGCATAAACTCTCGTCCCGCAGGTTTGTTGGCAGTATCACAGATTGGGCATGAACCTTCGTCCCTCAGGTTTGGTGGCAGTATCCTAGATTGGGTAGGTGCATGAACTCTCGCCCTTCAGGTTTGTTGACAGTATGCTAGATTGGGCATGAACTCTCATCTCTCAGGTGTGTTGGCAGTATCCTAGATTGGGAAGATGCATGAACTCTCATCCCTCAGGATTTTTGGCAGTATCCTAGATTGGGTATGAACTCTCGTCCCTCAGAATTGTTGGCAGTATCTTAGATTGGGCATAAACTCCCATCCCTCATGCTGTTGGCAATATTCTATATTGGGAATGAACTCTCGTCCCTCAGGTTGTTGGCAGTATCCTAGATTTGGAATGAACTCTCGTTCCTCAGGTTGTTGGCAGTATCCTAGATTGGGCATGAACTCTCGTCTCTCAATTTGTTGGCAGTATCCTAGATTGGTCATGATCTTTCGTCCCTCAGGTTTCTTGGCAGTATCCTAGATTAGGTAGGTGCATGAACTCTCGTCCCGTATGTTTGTTGGCAGTATCCTATATGATTGGGCATGAACTCTCGTCCTTCAGGTTTGTTGGCACTATCCTAGGTTGTGCATTAACTCTCGTCTCCCAGGTTTGATGGCAGTATCCTAGATTGGACATGTACTCTCGTCCCTCAGGTTTGTTGACAGTATCCTAAATTGCGTAGGTGCATGTACTCTCGTCCCTCATGTTTGTTTGCAGTATCCTAAATTGGGCATTAACTCTCGTCCCCTAGGTTTGGTGGCAGTATCCTAGATTGTGTATGAACTCTCGTCCCTCAGGTTTGGTGGCATTATCCTCCATTGGCCATGAACTCTCGCCTCTCACATGCTAGATTGTTCATGAACTCTCGTCCCTCAGGTTTGTTGGCAGTATCCTAGATTTGTCATGAACTCTCGTCCCTCAGGTTTGTTGGCAGTATTCTAGATTGGGCATGAGCTCTCAGTTTTGTTGGCAGTATCCTAGATTTTGCATGAAATCTCGTCCCTCAGGTTTGTTGGTAGTATCCTAGATTGGGCATTAACTCTCGTCCCTCAGGTTTGTTGGCGTTATCTTAGATTGGGCTTCTCGTAAGTTTCAGTTGCTGTAATTGTCTATAATATGTATTGCTTATTGACCGTTTGAAGTCGGTAATCGTGTTTGTTTTTATCACTGTTTACGCTGTGTATTGTCCTATTAATTTACTATTTAATTTGCTCCTTTGATTACTACAATGCGGATCTTCGACGCCATTTTGTTTGTGTGCTGTGGTTGTGCTCATTTGTATGTGTTTTTGTTGTGTTTCAAATAACCTTTTGTTATGTTCATTCTAACTACTCATCAGAGCAACCAGTACCTTACTCAAGTTCGTTCTACAGAAATATCACTATCATTCTGTTAAGAAGACTGAAGCAAAATGGGTTAGTGTTATTTTCAATACTTATATTTTATATGCACGAATTATTAAAGTTATAAAGCTTATTTATTTTACATTGATTATGAAATAAGCTACATACTTTATATTCGATGGCGCGGACAACTTTTGCTTGATTTTGATGTGGGAGAAAACCGGAGAACCTGAGCAAATCTTGACAAGCATACCCACGCACATACAGCAATGAGACGAGGAATCAATCCCGGGTTGCGCTGGTGATTGTACAACCAACCGCATTACCCGGACATCTCGAATATTATTATTACGAATAATTACTATATGCATATAACACCTGTTAAGGAATATTGCAAACCTGTTTAAGCGGTAACCTGCATAAACTGACCACGTTATTGATACACAGCAATATTGTTTCAGTTCACATTGACACATGTTACAATGCTACTGTTTTTGATTCCAGTGTTGTGGAAGACGTTAGTTCAACACTGGCTATCAATTCAGACATCGTTGCATTCCAAGTTATGGAAAATGTTGGAATTATTGATCAACCGGCTACAATCACTTTCAAACATTTTGATGTAAGAATTTTCTTTTTTTCTTGTCTAAATATCTAAGTAATATGTGTTAAAGGTTAAGCTTATCATATGAAAATTATTAACATTACGTGGGTTCTTGATTACATGTAAATTGTCCTTGATTACATATAAATTGTGTTATAGATATAATACATAATTGTATTTATTATTTCAAATCGATCTCATTCAACATGAATTATATCTTTTATGTTATGTGTATAAGGGTTAAATAAATTAAAATATTTAAGTCGCTTAATAGATTCCTTTTAAAGGCACACTTTCGTTCACCATAATTGTTATATCACAATTGCTATCGTATTTTGCAGAGTAATTTTTCCAATCCAATATGTTGCTACTGGAATTTTCCGATTTCGTAAGTTTACAGATTTGTTTTTGCAAAATTATTTAAATAATAAAACAAACATTTATGTTGATGATAAAAAAGCATATCTTTTTTAATATTACAAACACAGTATTTGTAGTAGTAATGATTTTGCTTACTAGATTGGTGTACTGTTTTAAATAATATAAAGAATGCAAGTATCCACAATTAAATATACTCAGTATATACTTATAGTTTTATTAATATTATTATTATTATCAGTAGTAGTAATAACAGTTATACTAGTAGCAATAGTAGTAGTGTTTAACATTTAAATTGTTTAATACTTTCAGAGCGTTTGCTACGGATGGGTGTTATCTTGTATCAACTAATGATGATTTAACAGTGTGTGCCTGCTATCATTTTACAAACTTCGCCGTGCTCATGAGTCCCGGCAAAACGGTAATAAATTATTACACATTATGAATGTCTTCCCTGAAGTGTGGACATCTCTCTCTCTCTCTCTCTCTCTCTCTCTCTGTTTGTCTGTTACAGTTTGTGTTTAACAATACAATACGGTTATCTCATTTTTGTTTTCATATATAGTTAACTATATTTTTTCGTCCGTCGTCCGTCCGCCCTATACTAAAATAGTTAAAACGTTAAAACATTGTCCTCAATATTTTGTCAGAAGCTATAAATTGTTTAATATGTGTACCAACGAATCGTATTCTCACAAACAAATTTCAGTTGTGTTAATTTAGTGTTTTGCCAGTAGCATTCATATAAATGGAGAATAACGTGTTTACATTGATTTCATAGGATCAAATACTATCTTTAGAGATTTGGAAATGCGATGTAAAGCTTTAAGCATGCTTATATTAACATTGTCTTATTATCAAGTGAGCTTTCAGGCTTTTTTGGACATCTTGTTTATGCAAATTATCATATGTCTTTGAACAGTTCTTGTACATATACCCATTGTGATACGTACGCATGTATACCCATTGTGATACGTACGTATGTACCCATTGTGATACGTACGCATGTGTTTACTCGTAATGTGTGTTTCTACCATAGTTACAGTCTAAAACATATTAGTGAAATATTAAGTTTAAACAATAAATAACCAGATACAAATTGTCAATCAAGCAAACTGTTTAGCTGTAAGCAATCCTACTGACTGAAATATGAGATGAATTACAAATTAGGCTGATTTCAAAACTGTATGTAAACCCGGATACATCATACAGTAATTGCCGATTCAGTTATAGTGATATTTAGAGAGCTTGATATTTTGTTTTCAGCCTAAAGCAGACGTGATGGCATTGAGCATCATATCAGTCGTGGGCTGTGCAATATCCATCTTCTGTCTACTGTTGACTGTCTTCCTATATTTACTGGTCTGGAGGTGAGCCCAACATATATTCCCAACGTATGTGTAATGCACAGAGGATGCCTAACCCAACATAAGTATATTCTGGTATATGTGAAATGCAAAGACGATGTCGAACCCGTCATATGTTACCAACATATGTGTAATGCATACATGATGTTTAACCCAACATATGTTCCCTACATATGCGTAATGCATAGAGGATGTCGAACCCATCATATGTTTCAAACATATGTGTAATGCATACAGGATGTTCAACGCAACATATGTTCCCAACATAGGTGTAATGCATACAGGATTTTTAACCCAACATATGTTCCCAACATATCTGTAATGCATACTGGATGTCGAACCCGTCATTTGTTTCCAACATATGTGTAATTCATACAGAATGTCGAATCCAATTTTTGTTTCAAACATATATAAAATGTATGGCGTTTGTGAGGCTAGCATGCATGGTTGATCGTGATTACTTGACTGTTTTGCATGTACATAGTGATTTGACGTCGTATTACATTTCAGATTAGTGAAGAGTCAGAGAGCGTTATTGTTGATGAATCTTTGTGTCGCACTTATTATTTCTTATGCTGTTTTCCTCGGAGGTGTCGACAGAGCCGAAAACAAGGTAAGCATTAGCTGCTATCCTTAGGAGATTCTATTCTGAAAATTCTTAAAAAAATATTTTTAGTATGTATTACGTACGAATAGAACAGCATATTTGAAACAAACAAGCAATTTTAAGAGAGTTTTCACATATACATAGTGTATCATTGGCAGTTATCCTTATATATATGTAGGTATTTTACATTTGGATTTCACATGGGTTGCTTAATTTGCATATTCTTCATCAAAGTAATGTATCCCATATGTCAAAATTACTCAATAGTTTGAGTTTAAAGAGTGAAAATAAATCATAAATGCATTTTTTTAATTAGACTCAAATTTAATCTTAATATTCATTCAATAAAGGGAGGTAATTTAAAACATAATTTTAAATTAATATTGTTATTTAGGTTTAAATATAAAAACATCACAACATACTTGTATATTAAAAACAATAGGCCCAAGAGGGCCTGTATCGTTCTACTGGATACCCCGGAGCGGGGCCCAAATTTGACTCCAGGTTCACCATTTGAACAAACTTGGTAGAGGATCCAAAAGCTGATATTAAATAAAATTAAACCTTTATCTCTTGTAGTTTCTGAGAAGATTTTTGAAGTTCGTCCCTATAACTCTATGTAAAACTGATCAAGCAAAGAAAAAAAAATTAAAAAAAATTAACAAAAAAAAAAAGATTAAAAAAAAAAACGTTTAAAAAAAAAAATGATTTAAAAAAAAATAATAAAAAAATAAAAACAGTTTATCACCACTTTTTAGGGACATAAGATTAAACATATGAACATTGATATAATTGTTTGAATATATTAGAAATGCCAGCTACGGATGTGATTTTCGAAATAAACGTTTTATTTCAATATTTTCTAAACAAAATATCAGAATTACTTCCCATATATTAAAAAGAACTTATTTCATAATACAATCGCACTAATTTGAACATATCTAAAGTTTGACATTGACAAGACTTGTCCATTCTGTCATTTATTAAAAAAAATGCCGAAATGTGTTCACAAACAATTGCTATTCTCAAACAAAAACCTTACAAATTTCGTAATTTTAAAATTATTTCCCTTTTCATTGAAATGAGAACGATTTTCGATAACCTGTAAAAGTATGTTCCCATCATACTTGTTTTATTTTTATCACCGACTTTGTTTACGCATGACTTTGTAACATTATTATTGGTCATATCTATGTCACTTTATCATTGAATCCGAACATACACGGTTTTGTATCTCGTCAATGGAAATGACATGCATTGTATGCGCTGAATTTATTTTGCTCAGTATATAATTAAATGAATTTCCTGTATTTATATATATATATTGAGCACATTTTCATAGGCGGTCTCAATTCATAATATAGTATACGTGTATACTATGTATATGTAGTAGTGGCCTTGAATTACACACTAGAGCAAACAATGTACTTATATGCGCTTAAATGTTTTGGAGAAAGATATCCATGTTGTGAGATGTGTCTATTCACTGATTGTGCTACCATGGAATATTACAATTTTCTTTGCAGAATGTGTGTACGGCTATATCCATATTGCTTCACTTTTTCTATCTGGCTGTGTTCTTTTTAATGCTGGCTTATGGCATCACAATAGCAGTTTCTGTCATATACGTATTCTTCAACAAATCAAGAGTCAAGTGGCTATTGCCCCTTGCTTGGGGTAAGTTTTGGTAGTTTTATCTAAAAAGATGAATGTACATACACTGTAGGGCCTGTGGTATATGTGAGAGTGCCAAGCTGAATGTGCACACACTGTAGGGCCTGTGGTATGTGTGAGGAGTGCCGAGCTGAATGTGCATACACTGCATACACTGCATACACTGCAGGGCCTGTGGTATATGTGAGGGTTGCCAAGCTGAATGTGCATACACTGCATACACTGCAGGGCCTGTGGTATGTGTGAGGGTTGCCGAGCTGAATGTGCATACACTGCATACACTGCAGGGCCTGTGGTATATGTGAGGGTTGCCAAGCTGAATGTGCATACACTGCATACACTGCAGGGCCTGTGGTATGTGTGAGGAGTGCCGAGCTGAATGTGCATACACTGCATACACTGCAGGGCCTGTGGTATATGTGAGGGTTGCCAAGCTGAATCTGCATACACTGCATACACTGCAGGGCCTATAGTATGTGTGGGGGATGCCAAGCTGAATGTGAATATACACTGCAGGGCCTGTGGTATATGTGAGGGGTGCCAAGCTGAATGTGCATACACTGTAGGGCCTGTGGTATATGTGAGGAGTGCCAAGCTGAATGTGCATACACTGCATACACTGCAGGGCCTGTGGTATATGTGAGGGGTGCCAAGCTGAATGTGCATACACTGCATACAATGCAGGGCCTGTGGTATGTGTGAGGATGGACAAGCTGAATGTGCATACACTGCAGGGCCTATGGTATGTGTGAGGGGTGCCAAGCTGAATGTGCATATACACTGCAGGGCCTGTGGTATATGTGAGGGGTGCCAATCTGAATGTGCATACACTGTGGGGCCTGTGGTATGTGTGAGGAGTGCCAAGCTGAATGTGCATACTCTGCATACACTGCAGGGCATGTGGTATATGTGAGGGGTGCCAAGCTGAATGTGCATATACACTGCAGGGCCTGTGGTATATGTGAGGGGTTACAAGCTGAATGTGCATACACTGAAGCGCCTGTGGTATGTGTGAGGAGTGCAAAGCTGAATGTGCATACACTGCATACACTGCAGGGCCTGTGGTATATGTGAGGGGTGCCAAGTTGAATGTGCATACACTGCATACACTGCAGGGCCTGTGGTATGTGTGAGGATGGACAAGCTGAATGTGCATACACTGCAGGGCCTATGGTATGTGTGAGGGGTGCCAAGCTGAATGTGCATATACACTGCAGGGCCTGTGGTATATATGAGGGGTGCCAATCTGAATGTGCATACACTGTGGGGCCTGTGGTATGTGTGAGGAGTGCCAAGCTGAATGTGCATACTCTGCATACACTGCAGGGCCTGTGGTATATGTGAGGGGTGCCAAGCTGAATGTGCATATACACTGCAGGGCCTGTGGTATATGTGAGGGGTTACAAGCTGAATGTGCATACACTGCAGGGCCTGTGGTATGTGTGAGGAGTGCCAAGCTGAATGTGCATACACTGCATACACTGCAGGGCCTGTGGTATTTGTGAGGAGTGGTGCCAAGCTGAATGTGCATACACTGCATACACTGCAGGGCCTGTGGTATGTGTGAGGAGTGACAAGCTGAATGTGCATACACTGCATACACTACAGGGCCTGTGGTATGTGTGAGGGGTGCCAAGCTGAATGTACTTACACTGCAGGGCCTGTGGTATATGTGAGGAGTGCCAAGCTGAATGTACATACACTCTAGGGCCTGTGGTATATGTGAGGGGTGCCAAGCTGAATGCACATACACTGTAGGGCCTGTGGTATATATCAGGGTTACCAATCTGAATGTGCATACACTGCAGGGCCTGTGATATGTGTGAGGAGTGCCAAGCTGAATGTGCATATACTGCAGGGCCTGTGGTATGTGTGAGGAGTGCCAAGCTGAATGTGCATACACTGCATACACTGCAGGGCCTGTGGTATGTATGAGGAGTGCCAAGCTGAATGTGCATAAACTGCATACACTGTGGGGCCTGTGGTATGTGTGAGGCGTGCCAAGCTGAATGTGCATACACTGCAGGGCCTGTGGTATGTATGAGGAGTGCCAAGCTAAATGTGCATACACTGCAGGGCCTGTGGTATGTGTGAGGAGTGCCAAGCTGAATGTGCATACACAACATACACTGCAGGGCCTGTGGTATGTGTGAGGAGTGCCAAGCTGAATGTGCATAAACTCCATACACTGCAGGGCCTGTGGTATGTGTGAGGAGTGACAAGCTGAATTTGCATATACTGCATACACTGCAGGGCCTGTGGCATGTGTGAGGAGTAACAAGCTGTAAACATTTAGGCTCATCAACACATTGTTTAGGTTATTTTGAGCAGCACCATAGAGAGGGGAAGGATACGTAGCAAGGCGGGGACCCTGCCGCACTCTTACAATGGAGTACATTTCTATGGTTCTTTAAAGAAAGAGGACGATATACTGCGATACACGGGACCGCCCAGTTAACGCCCCTCTCCGATGGACGAGTATACAGGAAAGCGTTTTACTCAACAAAACTCGGTGGCGCCGGTGAGTCTTCAATCCGTATCATCTGGATTCAGGTCCACCATGCTGACCACTGGGCCCGTCCATGAGGGTCGTCATACAGAAACGGAACGCGGATTATATACGTTTTAGTTATCTTGCCGTGAATACTTTAAATATAGTAAAGAGGTTGTCAAACATTTATTTCATCGTGTGAACATAACGAAATTAGAATTATAAACATGTTTTCTGTGGTCATATCGTGGTACAATATAAGAAGCACGCTTAGAAACTAACTGTAATATATTTTGCAAGCATTAACGTGTCGTTAATGCTTGCAAAATATATTACAGTTAGTACAGTGTAATTTTACTTTACATTTCTACAAAAGTCTTAATACAGATATGTATGATATGACATCCCTTGGTAGCCGTGTCGGACAATCATTTCATTTTATATTATATGTACTCATGTGTAATACAACCTGGAATGATTCGATCTTTTGTAATTGAAACTGTTTTATTTATCACAATTTACCCTGATCTAAGTCATAAACATACTATTTACCAACAGCTCGTACAACTCGTACTAAATAATTGATGTTATACAAATCAATTCTTTATTTGTTTTGACTACTTTTACAAGCATATTGTACTATTGAAGATACAATGGTTGTCTAACATATCCATCACTTGTATAACATGTCGAGAGCAGTCTCTTAGTACTATTCGTACAATAAAAATCATTAATACATTGCTCCGGAATAACTTATATAAGTCCATACACAGAATAGAACACTTGAACAGAACAACACTATAACTAACATTTGGAACGTATATCTATTGAAGAACATTTTTGAGCCAAACCGTGGCTTGGCATTTCGTTTATTGGGTATGTATCAACTATTGTTTTAATAAAAAAAATAGGACAGGTTTCTTGTCTTGGTATAATTCTGACATATGGATATAACCTGCACGTATTACACTAGTTTTTTAAACTGAAGTTTTATTATGTATTGGCGGCTCCTCATTTGTACAACATTTGCTAGAAAACATTTACAATTTGAGCAAATGATGTTATTCTCGATTATGTACAACCTCACAAACGGACGTACTACACAATATATCACATTGAGCACTTTATGCATTATGTTGATACATTTCAGCGTTACCCCTTGTGATCGTGGGTATTTCCATGGGAGTTACACAATTGGATGGATATGGAAATGATAAGTTGTAAGTACTATTTTTTATATGATACTATTTTATGTACTCATATGACAGAACAGGTTAACATGTTAGAAAATAATAATATTGCACTCCAGGAGATTTTCATAAAAGAGTAAAGAAATGATATTGGTATTGGTTGAAAAGTTTAAACCCGTTTTGTTACCGTGCTGGTTTACAGATATAATTACTGGAACTTTAATTTGTTAATCTCCTCATGGCCGTTGTTTTAAGAATTTAACCGTCAGTGTGACTACGTGTGAAATACTTTGTATATTTCAGTTGTTGGTTGTCCATCGAGAGCGGGTTGTTGTGGGCATTTGTGGGACCTGCTGCTGTTGTTATCCTTGTAAGCATCAAACGTCACCCTTTTCCCCCTCTGTCAATGGCGGCCTCTGTTAATAACTTTACTTATTAGAATCATTGTGCAGTGTTCTATACAGTCTATCGGCTGCGTTTGATTCATGAATGACGTTCTCTTGTGACTTCAGACATGTATTTTACACCAATTTATATATGTTTATATACGATTTTCTGGCGTATTTGCAAACGTATGCCATTCCGACATTATTTTTGAATAGTTTTGAACAACATATTAAACACTATTGCAGGTTATTTTAATTATTTATTAATTCAACACCCAAAACCAAAGCATGTCAATGTTTATACAGACATTTCCTACTACTGTTTTATTGTGGTTTAATTTTCTTTTTCAGTTTAATTTTATCGTTGTTATTGCTGTGCTCAGAAAAATGTTTACGTCGTCGAAAATGATGACTAAATCCGACAAAGAAAAGGCCAAGTAAGTGTCCACTAATCAATATTAAGGTGACTCATTGGAAAAGCTACCTTTACTTGGGACGATCTAAGAATATAACGTCTTCCTATCATGGGATCATTAATATGCCCCCCTTCCCGAAGTGAGGAGGTGGGGGATATTGCTTTGCACATGTCGGTCTGTCGGTCGGTCCATCCAGAAATTTTCTTGTCTTTGCGAGAACTCATGAACGGCTGGCACTACAAACTCGAAACGTTGCAGGAATGTTTGTGTCATGGTCTAGTTGTACACCTCCCCTTTTGTAACAAATCACTAAAAATCGCTTGTCTTCGTGACAACTTAAGAACAGCTGGCACTACAAACCTAAAACTCGGCAGGAATGTTTGTCTCATGGTCTAATTTTGCACCTCCTCTTTTGGGTAACTTTGCGTAAGAAATGTGGTTGCCATGGTAACAAAACTTCTAACAAAACACTAAGAATCGCTTGTTTTCGTGATAACTCATGAACAGCTGGCACTACAAATGCCAAACTTGGCAAGAATGTTTGTCTCATGGTGCAGTTATGCACCTCCCCTTTTGGGTAGATTCGCTTAAGAAATGTGGTTGCCATGGTAACAGAACTTGTAAAAAATTTTCACTAAATCACTGTTATTTTTTATACTTTTTTTTTGGCTTATGGGTTCAATTTTTTTAAATATATTTTTTGATTTTTTTTTTTGATTTTAAATCTTTTTTTTTGTTTAAATGTTTTTTTTTTAATTTTCTTTTTGAATTTTGTTTATTGATTTATTTCATTGTTTTTAATTTTTTTAATTTTTTTGATTTATAATTTTATTTTTATTTTTTATTTTATTTGTTTTCCCCTTTGTTGGATCAGTTTTACATAGAGTTATAGGGAAGAACATCAAAAATCTTCTCCTGAAACTACAAGAGATAAATGTTTAATTTTATTTAATATCAGCTTTTGGATCCTCTACCAAGTTTGTTCAAATGTTGAACCTGGAGTCAAATTTGGGCCCCGCCCCAGGGGTATCCAGTAGAACGATACAGGCCCTCTTGGGCCTATTGTTTTTAATATACAAGTATATTGACATTTTTCCATATTTAAACCTAACTAACAACAGTAATTTAAAATTTAAAATTATTTTTTAAATTAGCTCCCTTTATTGAATGAAAATATTAAGATTAAATTCGATTCTAATTAAAAAAACACATTTATGATTTATTTTCACTCTTTAAACTCAAACTATTGAGTAATTTTGACATATGGGATACATTATTTTGATAAAGAATATGCAAATTAAGCAACCCATGTGAAAGCTAAATGTAAAATACCTATATATATATAAGGATAACTGCCAATGATACATTATGTATATGTGAAAATTCGCTAATCCATGACTCAAAAACAGTTGGCAGTCAAAACTTGGCAGTAATGTTTGTGTCATGGTTGTTGAATGCGGCGGGGCGCCGCGTGGCGGGGCGCGGCGAGGCGGGGCGCGGCGGGGCGGGGCGGGGGGGGGGTATATATGTTTTATATGTTTTACAAACATCTCTTGTTGAATTCTTCTTTCATGGTTGTTGAAGTGGGTGGGGGGATATATGTTTTACAAACATCTCTTGTTGAATTCTTCTTTCATGGTTGTTGAAGTGGGTGTGGGGGGGGGGGGATATATGTTTTACAAACATCTCTTGTTGAATTCTTCTTTCATGGTTGTTGAAGTGGGGGGGGGGGGATATATGTTTTACAAATATCTCTTGTTGAATTCTTTTTTCATGGTTGTTGAAGTGGGGGGGGGGGGGATATATGTTTTACAAACATCTCTTGTGTCATGGTTGTTGAAGAGGGGTGAGGGGGGCATATATGTTTTACAAACATCTCTTGTTGAATTCTTCTTTACTCGGACATACCCTGCATTCCTTAATACTGTAACAATTACTATATTACGTGTTCTTGCTTTCGTAGCACATTGAACGTTATTGTGTTTAAAGTTTAAAGGTAGGTGATTAAAAAATAGATTGTTTGGAGTTTAAAAACCTGCTTAAAACAATTACATTTCATATACTTTTACACGTTTATTGGCATAGCTTCTTTAAGTGATTACTGCTTTTCCAGTATATGCATATTTTAACCAGTCCTATTTCGTCCATTCTAGATTTCAAAACATATTTTGCTTCTAAAATTATGTCCATTGTGTAGTTTGTTTTACCGATGGTCCCTTTCCCCTCTGCATGACTGGTAATTACAGCATGTGTTTCTCTTACAAACTACTATTTTCTCCCACAGGACTAATGTGTGCAATGTGTTTGCTTATAAAGATGTTCCCACAAAAATAGTGAACAATCTATTTTTTTCTTCACAGGACAGGACTGGTGTTCGCCATGTTTATGATCTTTTAGTAACCTTCCCTGTGTTTGTATTAAACTTTATTTGTCATAGGACTAGTGTTCGCAGTGTATGTGTTCTTCTACCTATACTTGGTCTCACCTGGGTGTTCGGTGTGTTCTCAGTGAACGAAGATCTTGTAGCTTTCCAGTATATATTTGCTGTGTGCAATAGTTTACAGGTAAGTTTCTTGCAGTATATATTTGATGAGTACAAATGTAATAGAAGAGTTATAAAGCATGTCTTTTGGTACCAGTTAACTTCTCTGCTATATAACATGTTTTAAGTTACACTGAACTGTGTTTTAATGTTGATCATAATAGTTTAAAATTATGTTCCACATAAGTTAGGCAATTATATTTTCAGCATGTTAGCTTCCTTTATAAGTCTACATTCTAAATATCAATTTACAAACTTTAAACATTAAAATATAAAGCCTGTGTAATAACTTATTCCGTTGTTTTTCAGGGATTTTTCGTATTTCTTTTCCACTGCGCTTTGAACCCTCAGGTATGCGTTTTTAATCTCTTTTAATTTGGTAAGTATCATCGTTATCGAGAAATATTATGCGATTATTATAAATGTTTACTATCATATCATATTATTAGATCATACATTTTGATGAGGTAGTGTTAACATTGAATCTGTGATCGTTCTATTAATAATGCGGTGCATGCTGGTTATGACACAGGACCTGTTACATATCAGTTCAGAGAGTACACCTTGTTCTTATTTATTGCTTGATAGTTAGATAACGTTCCCAAATTCATTAATCATATCTTAAACTGTAAAACTGATATATTTTATATATTCGGCTATTTTATTTAGTTAAAGGACGCATTAAAACAAAGAAGTGCCAGAAATAAGAGGCTAGCATCATTTGAGAATATTTATAAAAATCAACATTCTGCTACAGCCTCTACTGTAAGTATATTATTTGTCACTCGAGTAATGTCAAATACGAGCATTTAACACCAAGTACACATTGATATGGACATGCTATAGTCATCATTACACATTGCTTTGGAGATGCTATAGTCACCAAAAGCATATAATCAGTATTATAAATAAACGGATAAAATATTTTGAAGTAATTCTTGCAGGTTTAAAATTGAAAGAAAATGGTCGAAGCAATTTGTATATCACGAGGTAATATCACGAACACTTCTACATTGACACAAACATCTCTGTTTACTTTGAAAGCACTATAGTCAATTATTGCAGTTTTTTGTGTTTGTAATCAAACACTGTTTACTATTATTTACATGTCTGATGGCATACACGTAACACTGTTTACTGTTATTTACATGTCTGATGGCATACACGTAACAGTGTTTACATTTCTGATAGAGATACATTTTACAACAAAAAATGTTTGAAAATACAATAGTATGTTACCTAAATATACTTTAGGGGAACCAAACAGTAAAAAGCAAACATTTAAGCAACTTAAATTTGGAATGTGTCTCGAAAGTCTTGCCATAACTCATTAAACAATTTTGTCGATATACTGACTTGTCATAACTCATTAAACAAGTTCCGATATACTGACTTGCCATAACTCATTAAACAAGTTTGCCGGTATACTGACTTGCCATAACTCATTAAACAAGTTTGCCGATATATTGATTCACAAGAAAAAAAATTATATCACTAAGACGAGAAGGTTTACTATTTTTAGTGCAAGGAAATCACTAACGAAGTTAATCTCATAGAATTTATTACCGTATACGTCTATTTTGTATAATGTATTTCAATACTGGTATTTCACTATTGCAGACGTTTAACTCAGACAAAAGCGAATCCAGCAAACAAGTGAATAATGAAGCATCTGGGGGTGGAAGTAAGTATAGCATACTTTTTAAACTCCCCTACCCCGCCAACAGACACCCAACAACAAGGATAAATAAAAACAGTTTTCTTTTTAACTTTTATATTTACTACTTATGGTGGCATGTGGATGCCATGCACTTAATTTAAGTTGACATACATTATCGTGACTTTATGGTCATTTTATTGCGACTTTTCGTGATAATTTCTCTTTTAAGGCGACATAATTTCAAAATAAAAAGCACGATAAAATATCTCAACAATTCAGTAGTAATAAAAAGTCGCGATAATGCTTCAACGTGCCATTTAAATAACGACTTAAGATATCTAAAAATAGAATTTTGCGGAAGACCTTTGACTAACGAGTTTACTTGTTGGCCCTCTGCTATATTTATGGTAAAAAAAGTATGGTACTACCTGGCCCCTAGAATAACTTCTTTAGTATTTTATAGATATTACAATACTATATATCACTGGAAAGCTCAGAATATGCATGCACTTTCTAAAACAATAAAGATGTTTAAATTTGGATGCAAAATAAGCGATTTAATATATGCAACACACAAAACAATCAGAATCACAAAATTGCCTTATTCTAATCACTAAAAAAAACACATTATTTAATCATTATTATATTAATTATTTAATACAGCTTTGATCTTTAATAACTTTATAGATTTGTTTAGCTAAAGATAACTACTTTCTAACACTGTAATTTATTTTACATTGATTGTAACGAAAGCTCTATGAACTTATTTGAATCACTCTCGATGTCTTCCTGGGTAGAACCAGTACTAAGCAAATGCAGATAAAGTATCTTGCTCAGGGACACAACGCATATGGTCATGGTGGGGACCGAACACACGACTTTTCGATCATGGGTCCAACGCTGTACCACTAGACCACAGCGCTCCACAGCGCTTACTGTTGTAGAAGGCATATATGGCATACGAATAACGTTATTCACGTAATGTCAGGAATAGACAACTAAATGCATACTTAAATGCACTACTACACTTAGATTTTATTCATAAATCAATAGGCCATAGGCCCGTGAGATACTACAAATGCACATATACATAGAACAGATGACATAGCAATAAACATATTTACAGTTGTAAGTCTTTACATGAACATTATTCTGTTATAAACGTAATATTATATTATTTGTATTTCTAATTAATAGAAATAACGGAGAAGGTGCTACTATTGTGATGTTACAAAGTTTTGCAAAACATTTCGAATATAATTAATATAACAACCCAAATATGAAATTATCCGGCAGGTGTTTGATTTAACAAATAATCACTGAAGGGACAATTTAATTATAGGCATTCTTCATTAAATAGGTGATTCAAACGTGTGTTCATTTCTAAGATAAACCTGGTTTGTGCAATATTGTATCATTTCTCATTCACACATTACAAACTTCAGTTAAGACATCATATACTTTTTTAAAAACTTCAGGTTGGTTCGAATATGAATTATGGAATGTATCGTTTGTACATACATTTAAATGTAAACATATTTTAAAAGCTTTTGTTGATGTTGTTTGAACGAATGATAATCATCGATGATACGCATGCTAGGGCACAAACTTCTAATGATAATTACATTATAATTCAGTAGATTCACAGAGTAGAAAGATGTTTATAATTAAATTAAAATTCCATTTAAACTACTTTGATTATGTGTATGACCTTTCCGAGACGAAGTTATCTACTTTTGGAGTAATTCAGAATGTGTGCATAATCTCGTTTGTTTATTTAGGTTCCAACCCATTCCTTGAAGCAGACAGGCAAATGAAAGAACTTGCAGTCAAGAACAAGAAAAGTGCTAATTTATACGACAATACCACGAACAACAAAGTCGGTTAATCAAATAATGCCATTGATTTAGAGGACGTGAACATATCCAATATATTACTCGAGTCAGAAGTGATGGGAGGCACAACGGGTATATCATCTATCTTACATACAGAGAGTGAAGGCAAACCCGAGTCAGAAACTGGAGAGATTAGGACTGGAGAGGTAATAGTTTAAATAATACATGTTACTGACCTAGAAATCCTAATAAAATTGTATAGGGTATACGTTATATCAGTTCGATTATTTTTAGCAAAATGGATGTCATTCTAGCAGGCGTTGATGCAAGTTTGTGCATAAAACATGCTCAGTTTCACAAAAAAACAACATTTTAAAACTAAAAATAAGAGCACATCCAGTATATTACATCTTTACTAAGTGTTACAATAGCCGGTTTTATTTATTGCCTATACACTCGTTTGAGCTTGTATTATATTACTTTTAGATAGGTTATTTATGCTTATTTATGTGTTTGTAAGCACAATCGAATACAGAAGAAGAACTGAAGGTAATGACGTTTTTCTCTTGCTTCAATATTAATTGTTAACTTGACTTAACATTGCACAAGCCTGTGAAATTATTGCTTAGCTCTGTTGCATAAGTCTGTGAAATTATTGCTTAGCTCTAGGGTACACGCCTTTAATTGTTGTTTATCTCTCCCACCCAAAGGCCAGATGAGCTCGTGCAATGGCATATCATGCGTCTACATACGTCGCCCGTAACCGCTTGAAGCCGTTTATCGAAAAGTTAGGCAACGTCATATTTCTAGGGCGAAGTCCTGTTCGATTAGTCTTTCAGCTCGACTTCTTTGAAGAAAAACAAGAGCTATTGCGATCACCTAATTGTCGTCTGCGCTTTCGTTTGACGCCCCCTGGTTAAAGTTGTGTATGTAAGTTTGTATCTCGGAAACTACTTCACACAATGGAATGCAACTTTTAATATGCATTCGACATCATTAGACAACATCAAAGAGACAAGTTATGTAACTCATTCTTTCAATTTAACAAAAGTATGGACCTTTTCAGACTTACAAGATGTTGGTTAAAGTTTTGTAGGCTAGCTTGTATCTCGGAAACTACTTCACATAATGGGTTGAAAATTTGCACATGTCTTCATAACATCATAAAACCAGGTTCCATAACTCATGCTTTCATTTTAACCAAATAATGACCCATTTTATACTTAGTTAATGCGGTTAAAATTGTGTATGTAAGCTTGTATAACCTACTATAAGAAACGAATTGAAACTTCACACATGTATTTGGCATCATTGGACAACATCACAGAGCCAGGTTCTATAACTTATGTCTTTGTTTTAACAAATTATTGCCCCTGTTATACTTAGAAAATGTGTTTAAAGTGTTGCATGTAAACGTCCATCTCGGAAACTACTATACATAATGGATTGAATCTTCAAACATTTATTTGGATGAACAACATCATAGAGCTGTAAGGTTCTATAATTCATGTCTTTATTTTAACAAAATTACTGCCACTTTTATGCTTTGAAAAAAAAGCAATTAAAGTTTTGTATGTAAGCTTCTTTTGGTAAATACTTCACACATGTTTTCGTCATTATTAGATAACATCAGAACCAGCTCTACAACTCATCCTTTATTTTAACAAATTATTGATGGTTCCTTTTAAAATTGGTTATAAATGTGTATGTAAGCTTGTCAACTCAGTCTTTTTTAAATTTAAAATTTTCATCATAACTCAGATCCTCTTAATAATTCAACAAATCTTCACACATGTATTTACTTTCATGTGAATTACTCATAGAGACAATTACCATAATTCGGTATGATATTAAGCAGACGTATATCATTTAACATAGTTTCCTAATGGTCATACTACACCAATTCATTTTCCATAGGCCTACCTTATAGCTCTAAGATATGTACTGAGTTCCCTAATATAGGAAGCTATATTTTTTATTAATTGTTTTGAAAGACCTATCTTAGTTTTATCAAAAAAACATACATAAGCCATACGTTGAGTCTGTTTTGAAAAAGGTGTTTGGGTCAGATGGTGCTGACCCACCTACTTGCATGTAGACACATGAGGAAAATGTAAAATATACTTCTTATTTTGATTATGCTACACATTATGAATACATTGCACAAATGTATGATTTAACCTTTATAAGTACTCTTCAAAAGTTGAATTTTAAGTTTTTAGCAAGAGGTTTTGGTTTGTTTACCTTGTCAACCAATCAAAATTAAGAGAATCTGTGTAATAGCTTCGAATTTACCCTGGAACTTTTTCCCTGACCGCTGATTGGTTGGTAATTGGTGTAGTCTGATCTAAAAAGACATTCAAACCTGACTGAAGTTGTTTTTTTCAGGCTAAATTGTTTGATACATTCAATCTGAGAAAAACGATGTCATTATTTTTTAGAAAAAAATATTTTCGACAAAATATGAGGGCTTTAAAGAGCTTCGGCTAAAGTAAAATTACTTTGTTTTTTACGCATAAATCCAGAATCTTTAAAATGCCATATCGCGACAACCGTTCCAATCTTTTGTTTCAAATAAAGGGATTTTAAATTGTTTTCATCAACAACATGTAATTTTCGACCAGTTGAAGCTATCTTGAATATAATATCTACTCTAAAATGATATTTGTGATTTTCAGGAGTCAAAATATCAGATTTTACCATAAAACGCCACTGGTTTTGTATATATTCAAAATATGCCTTCAAATGAATTAATTAACATTATTCAACAGTTTCTATATGTGAAACCATCAAGAAAATGGAACTTTTTCAGTTTAAAAATGACAAAAAATAATTCTGAGACTATCCTCCCCAATTCCATTTTTAGGGCCATGCTATGTTTTACAATACGCTCATTACACACGATTGCCTGTTATGTACTGTTTATTGTATTTTTTTTATTAGATATCGTTTATACCATCTTTAATGGTCATTTTCGTGTAACGTGCAGCCAATAAGCACTGTTTAAAGTACACATCCATGGTATTCATTAAATTAAGGACAGATGTAGATTGTCGCTTTCTGACATTTTTGACAAATAATGTATGCAAAACCCTCAGAAATGAATAAAACTTACTAGATATACCTTTAACTGTGTCAAACATGTGCATTACAGGCCAATTTTGTATACCAGATGTCAGGTATGGCTAATTTTGTGTCCACAGCCCTTAATAAAAGAATTTTATTTACCTATGTTGCATCATAAAACTTTCTATTATTTAAAAACCATGAAAAGAGTTATAAGAAAAGTCAAAATACACCATAATTCAACATTTGTCACACTTTCAAATCATTGTGTTAGAAAAAAATAATGTCTACTTTCACTTTAACAGAATCTATCTTTAGGTCAAACTACACCAATTCATACCCCATAGGCCTACCTTACAGCTCTAAGCTCTGTACTGAGTTCCCTAATATAGGGATGTTCAAAATTGTGTTAACGTTAAACGTTAAATCTTAAAGAAGGCTTCCTTGTCAATTCAAAATTTACTTAGAAGTTTTTCAGAGAACAGTAATAATAAATCTACTTCACTGAAACCGCCTTTTCGATTTAAAGAAGTTTTGTAGCAATGACCTTGGTTGGCAAAAAATAATGTCAGTCTTCTTTAACAACGTATTGACCACTTTAAATCAGAAGAGCGCATTCAAGTCCGCTTGGTCATCTTGTTTATACTTGATGTAATCGAAATAATTCCAGCAAATGTTTGTGTTCAATAAAAGGATTCATATATTTAACACTTGTTCTTTTATCCAAATAAATTACCAGCTCTTGAGTACCTGTTATTACCAATGCATACTATAATTATTAAAGATAGCTGTCACACCCGTAAACTAGAGTTCTGAAGGTCATTGGAATATCTATATTTTTCTGAAACGGCTTATCAGATACAAATACGACTTGGCCATGGCCTTCGACCGTCATTCAGGCAACCGTTACTGTAAACATAAAGCTATTTCCTACCACCTGTTGAGTACATTTTATTACCAATGCATATTAGAATATCATTAAATGCGTACGTATTTTTATCGGACGCATCATTAACAATTAAGATACCTACATTTAGTGGGAGTATCAAGATAAAATGTAATTCATTAACATATGTTGTGAACGTTTCCATTCCATACATACGTCTTATATATGTAGCTGCTTTTCACTGCTTACATGTTCAACAAACTGTTAATCTAATCACAATAGATATACAAGCTGCTTCCTGCTTATGGAGCCTTTGACGTTGTTCGAAAAACGGTAAATTAGTGTGTTCTGTAGTATTAAAATATGTTAAGGTTGCACCCTTTTGGATTGGTTAGAACGGTGACAGATTGAGATTAGTATTAGTTATTGGCATATTATCTAGTCAAACTCCAAACTCTCTCCTGTTTGTTTTAACTTGTGTACCTGACGTGTTAACTTGCACAGTCAATATCATAATTTTATTGTATATATTGATTATTTGTTATTTACTCTTTCTCACTTTTGTATACACTTGTTTCACAATTTAATCTGATTACGACATCTATGGCCTACATTTTATATGTCTTTTTAAATGAACCTTCTGTTTTCAGATTATGTAATCTACTATACTTTTACTTTTAATAAACTAAAAACTCGTATATTCAATAAGCATCACCATCACATCAAACAGTCACACATATAGATTAGTGAATTATTTAAGTTCTACTATTGGTTAATGGAAACTGTTTCTCTTTATTTTGATTTTTTTAAATACACGTGCTTATAGTGTATTAAAACATACATACATTTAAAAAATAACCACTAATATATTATAAGATTTAATTGTTTAATCTTATACTATTTTAATAGATTAAATTGTTTATCGATATTAATATTTAAAAATGTGATTACAAATATGTATTTCATTAACAGCATGGTCGAAAAATAATAAAATATAATGTATTCGATATTTCACTAGGTGAATTATAACTATAATCATTTTCTTAAAACAATATTAAATTAAGGGATTTTTTAACAGACTATATCTTTAAGTCGATACGTCGGAATTTTTTCAAACTAGGTAAGACATGTCAAGGGCGTAGCCAGAGCCTTTTGGAGAATACGCCCTGGGGGAGGGTGCGGGAGGGGGTATCTCCCTCCATCTGGTGGGGTCCTGAAATTTGAGCGCACTTCCGGAGGTTTGTGGCTTCATTTGAATGAGATTTTGGAGGCTTTCGCCTCCATTCATTAAGTGTGTTTTTAAAAATAGCGCCTCACCAAATACCCCACTTCAATTTTTATTGCTGAATTTAAAAAATAAGACTTTTATTTTTTCACATTCGATTTTCTGGAGTACGCCCGGGCTTACAGGAGTATGCCTGGCTACGCCCCTGCATGTGTAGTAAGTATATCGAAAGCTAAGTGTCTCCTCTGCAAACCTCTGCAGAATTTAACTTTGTGGACGATATTCAATAATAACACATTTTAAATATATGCAGTGAGGTTTCTTAACATATTTGATTCAAGCCAAAGCATTAACAATGATTCGTGAACAAACTGTAATTATATATTGTGTTCATTAAAAGTATATCCTAAACACATAAAATATTGGCTGATGTTAATGAGATTGTAAGTCATACTTATAATGCTAGTTGAAATGAAAGTATTTATTATGAAATAATTATGTTACTCGTTACGCGCGAGATATATTGAAGTCTCTATCCCGCCATCAACAGGAGATGTACACGGTTTATAAACATATTGGCAACGAGGTATGAATATATATATATATATATATATATATATATATATATAAAGGGAGAGAATTTGAACTCACTACGGCAACTTTCGAAATTGGGATCTCGTAAAAGATTCACGTTCACAAGGCATAATTATATATGGAGAGAAATATTTGTGAACTACAACTTATATATATATAACTTACATATTTTGAGAATGAATCCAAACTCTACAGACACAATATAAACGACTTTAAGGACATGTTTCGAGCCTATTGTATTTGGTGGGTGGTTGGGGTGTGGTGGGGGGGAGGGTGTGGAGAGAATTTCTATAGGTAACTGTAAATCACTGTTAGCCATGCAATTTCATGAGAACATTGTGATATTCAATTTTGATTCCGATTATGAGACCCACCCAATAAAACCTTTTCTGTGCAGTAAAATATAAACACACAACAGAAAATTGTTCATTTAATGCATTGCTATCATTCTTGTTCTAGAAACAATAAAGAAATATCAGACAAGTTTGTTTTTAAACTAGCTAAATTATGAATATGCTTTTCTTAATTACAAAGTTGTGTTTAGCTTTTCTTACCCAAGACAATATCTAATATAGCAATGTAACACAAAGAAAAAACTACAAGCGGGCCTCAATTTATAAACCCATGTTGATCGGTCATGGAGCATGCAGTCAGTAAATAAACAAGATTCTCATACTTTTTCAATAACCAAGTAGCGATGGGAAGTGTTAGGAAATATGTCCTTAACCAGCCAGACCAAACTCAAAAACTGGAGCGTCTAGAACTCCTAATTCATTTTTCACATATTAAAGCACGGGTATTTTTGACTAAACCTATACTTTTGATTGGCACATAGATATATACATTAGTATATGACCTGAACACCTGGATAGAGTTTTGATAAACGGTTTTGTAGTGTAATTTGGCCGTTATTTGGCGGGTTAGTTTCTTCAAAGATAGTGATATATAACTACAAATGCGAAGCTAACAACACACTAGCAAGCGCACTCAGTATCATCATTACAACCACTATTTAAACAATATGATCCGATTCAAAAATGTATGCATGTTGGGCTCGAGGATTTATATTTATTTAAAACACAAAATGTATTATGCCCTTAAGGGAAATAGATATGTAAACCTTTCGACAACATTCACGTGATTAACGCGTTTATGACGTAATATGTTTCAGATTGAGCCATGTGTACTATTTGAATAACAAGTAAAGTACAACACCGTCTTCCAAAACTACTTATCTGTTTGGAGAGAAAATCCGTTACAGTCAGAAACTATACAAATTCCTTGTATTAGTTTTGTCAATATTCGAGGAAGTTATTGTATTTAACCTGTTACCGGAGCCATTGTCATATCAAATAATTATCATAAACAGTTTATTCATAACTTAATACAAACATATTTAGCACACTGTAATAGAGATGTAATATGTAAACCTATAATTTTTGTTCAAAGGGCAAGAACGTTCTACGAGAGTCACACGCATCCAGTAGACGTTACGAAAATATAGACTCTACTGAGATGGTATTTTCACCAACTTTACAACAACAACGTCCGATAGGATACGAAAAACTCCTTCAGCCAACTAAACAGATAGCAACGTCACATGATAGTGTAAATACTGGAAGCGACAGAAGTAAGGAACGCGAACAAGGACAGCAGGGACAGTCAGAAAAGGAAAAGGAGAAAGCAACACAAAGGCATATAGAACAAATAAAAGAGAGACAGAGACACATAGACGATCGAGAAAGGGGGATGTATATTACTGTAATAAGAGTAGCATATGAAAAAGGGGATCCATATAAAACAGCAGATAGCAGAGGAGCTCGCGAGAAGGAACTAAGGACATCAAAACATTCAAATAGATCTAGTAGATCAGATTACGACTTTGAGGTATGTAAATAAAGTGTTTTTCTCATGTACAGTATATTATTTAGTATAGTACTCATATACAAATTTGATGTTTCAATATGCTGTTATGTGTTTTCCTTTCACAAAAAAGTTTATGAATAGAATATTCTCTTTCTGAGAAGGCAGAATAAACATATTGGCCAGAATACAACTAAAGACCGGAAGCAGTGTACCAGCTAGCTCATTTGTATGAAAATATGTACATACTAAAATACCACTAACAAATTCTTAAGAATATAACAAATTATCATCATATTGCTGATTAAATACTTTATGCATGCTAGCCTGTTCTTTGGCTTATGTGCATGTTTTGGTTATTGGTTCTATTTATACATAATTCTGTATTGTGTTTGGTATAGCGTTCTAGCGTTCTTACACATAGAAACATAAACCAAAGTTCAAAGGCAGCCGTCACTGTAATGATTTTCGAAACTTCCCATAATTGACTTTGTTTCATTAGAGCACACGAAAGTTAACAATATTTGTTAAATAATAGGGAGTCAGTCAAATGGTATACAAGTAGATATAACAATCGAACAGGAAATGTACATTCAAATCGAAAGTCGATCACAAACACACAGAAACAAAGAACAACTTCAAAAATGTATAAAAGGCAAAATAATCACAAACACAAAATAATAGACAAAACATTTCAGCCTAATAAACTGTATCTCCCGACTATTACAACGGTCGGATTCCAGACTACCTCAACCACACATAAACGAACTATTCACGACATCTCCAACACTTCGTGGAATCGTTAGATTCCGAATTAAAATCATTCAAGAAACAATTTCCACACACAACAGCAGTTAAAGAATACTTAAAACCTTACTCGTTTCCATTTTGGTGATAACAATGTGTTTGAAAAGAACGTCGTTGTTACCTAGAAAAAGGATTAATATACGGTGTTTAAAAATCACTTATTCTTTTACTAGAGGGAAATATATCGCAAAAAGGCCTTATTTAAGGAAATTAGGGTTGCAAAATGTCATACAGACATATTTGGTATCAAAAGAAAGGTACAACTTTCGGCTAAAGGATGCTCATAAAATTAGTTGTTGGAAATGGTCCAAATTGTTATTACATCCGCGAAAAGATGACCCAAAATATGAAGAAAAAAATATTCCCACTATCCACGCTTGCGAAAAATGTATTTATTATTAAAACAAATTCAAATTATTTCTAGAATATAGTAGTTTAATCAAATACACAGATATTTGCAGTTTTTGTTGTTGGCATTAATTCTGTTTTGACAAGGGAGACAACTAAATGAAGTACACAAAGTAAGAAAAAATTAAATAACATATATTTGGATTTGTATGACTTTTATTTGCATTTACAGTAAAATGTAACATGTGAATAGCCGTTTTATAATATAAAGATAATATTTTAGTAGATTTAAACTGAACATTTTTTAAAAATTACACGCCCTTGGTGGAATTGACATAATTGTTGTGAACACATAATTTCAATTAAACTTTACGGATGTATCATATAAATAGAAGACATGCATACTTTCGTAAACAACATTATATATGTAATAACTGAAGTGAAGATACGGATAAATATGTTCTCGTACTACACCAAACATGCTCTCCGCCAACACATCTCCCACTTCCAACTCCCGCTCCCCCCTCCGCACTCCCCACACCCCTGGGAATGGCAAAATGACACGAAATTCGACTTGCAATATACCTACTGTCTATGTGTCATTGTTGTTTCAAGATGACAGTTATGACATGTAATGAATACTGGTTATTATCAAATACATATCCGATTTCAGAATTTATTAGGGGATGGCGCAACTTAAAATATAGAATATTAAAAGAAGAAACAAGCTTGTTCATGTCATGTTCGCAACTTCTCTGCTTTAGGAGGTGTGTGTTTGGTTTGGAGAAAAAAGCCTTGACCAAAGCTCGTCAGCTGTATTAATTAATTCCACATCAGCTGCTAACCTGTGTGAAGCTTCTTGTTGATGAAACAGCATTTAAATGCGGTGGAATATGCAACGGTATCAGTGAAGGGAATTTAAGGCGGGCAATAGCTATTTCGGAATGCATTTGTTTGCATGTAGGGGTATTTTGACTCCACTGCATATCGGTATTGCCGTGACAATGCATACCAATTTCGGATCAAGAGAGATCATAGACTTGTTACATTATTACGGCCTCTGTATAAGTTAATAAGGAAACACCAGAAACCTACTAACAAATGTAGCTGAGGAAGAGGTTGGGAAGTTTAAAGACGGCAAGTATATGCCATATGGTATAGTTCACACAGACGAGGGAGGGGATCTCATTTAAGAGTGTGCGGACAACATTGATATAAATTATAACACTACCAATGGTAAGAATACTTTGCATTCGTTAGCTAGAGTAGTTATCTATTAGCAGATTCAAAAGTGTATGCTGTTTGCACTGTTGACAGTATCTTGGAAGAAAAGCAGTACCACAGGGGAGTACGGTTTCTCACTCTTGATTATGAAACACTTATGCATATTATTAAAGAACATTTGCACTCCACTGTAAGGAACATTTGTCCCTGCTTCAGAACAGCATACAAGAAGGTCTTGCTGGGTTTTATCATTCATTCTGTAATGAAAGCACGCAATATATCTCGGTATTAGAAACGGGTATCACAGACTCAGTTCTCCCAGCATTCGAACACTTGTGCATGGATGGCTGCTCAAGCTCGTCTACATTCACATTTTGGTTCATATTGATAGAATCCCTACAGATTATGCTGTCTTATATCAGAGCTGAGAGGTATGGTGTCTGGGACTTGCATTTGGCAACACTGTAGTATGCTACCTTACATGTTCTTTACATACCGGACCAATTACTGCAGATGGTTACCGGTTTATTTACTGGAAATGATCATGTACATACCTGAATATATGCAACACAGGTGTAGGACAGGCGAATTTGTCTTTCGCCATAACATCAATGGCCATTTCAATGGCATATAGACAGACATGGCAGTGGAAAGGACAGTGATTAAAGATGTAAAAAGCAGTTCCGGTAAAATTGATCTAACAAGAAAGAAGTCGAAACTTATTCGTTGGTATTTAACCCGACAGCTTCTTGGCGAATACAGTACTGTCATCAAAGAACGGGTAGGGATGGGCAAAGACAATGACTTTGTCGAAAAGTCAACACAATCGTTGAACCGCCAAACAAATGATGACATCAAAATACTTGTTACGCACATTGACGAGAGAATGTCGAACCCATTCGATCTCAGTCTTGACAGTTACGTTCTTTTAAACATAGCAACAGGTCTACATGGTAGCCAGCAAGTAAAAGACTCTCTTATTACATCGGTGGAAGGCGGGAAAGAAAATATGGAGAGATTTGTAGTTAACAGTTTTGAAATTGGCCACGATGGAAATTATATTCACCAATTCCTAGAACGAAACTGCATACGTTTGCAGATATGATAGCAAAGACAAAGATAACCGATGGCAAAGGTGGAGTGAGGTTAGTTAGTGGGAGTCCTGACGTTATTTTCCGAAGAGCGTTAGCTTTAGCTGAACACCGAGAAGTTAACTTTGCGAAAAACCAACAAGTCTGATCTTTGAAATGTTTTGGAAGACATTTCCCACAATGTGACGATCTACCCAAAATGGAAGCAAATAGTGTGGTTTATATAGGGGATGGAATGCAATGCAGCCTAAGAAAAACAGCATATTTGAAGACGCTACCTTCAATTACAAGAGGGATGTTCTTGTCAAACTCAAAACTGCTGATAATGTGGTCGATGTTTTCGACCGATATCATCTTGACTTATCCATCAAGGACACAGAAAGGGAACGAATGGATGGGATGAGTAAAATGTCAAAGAATTTTTGACGTTTCAGCAGCAGGAACTATCCCCCTGATTGGAAGGTGTTTTTGGCAGAGAAAAGTAACAAGATCTCACTTTAGAATTGTTTGGCTATTTAAGTCGTACGGTACCTGATCATTTATCAAGCGGCCAGTCATGCTTGCTGGGTGTTTTTCAAACCCAGAGAAAACCAAACGTATCTCTGAATATAATATACAAGTCCTACTTGAGCTTCAATGCAATCACGGAGAAGCAGACACACGTATACTATTGCAAACTATTTATGCAGATGCTTCATTTTCAACGAACTGCCAACGTGGTTGTATTGTTATTCAGTGTAAAGACACCAACATTCTTGTGCTTGCTATACATTATTTCAGTCATTTAAGCAACACAGAACAGCTTTGGATCGGAACGTACTATCACGAAAAACGTAGACTACTAGATAAACGCCGGTTTTTACCAGTTCACGATATTATTCGTACTGGTACACGTCCAGTGGCATCCAATGCCGGTACTTCATGCCATGACAGGGTTCGATACAGTTTCTTTCTTCTATGGTATTGGTAAAACGATTGTGATTAAGGTCGTAAACGAATACGGCGTGGACCACTTTGCCAATTTAAGCAAATTAGGTGATGATTCAACAGAAGCAGGGACAGTGGCTGCCGGTAGAACTATTGTTGCTGCTCTATATGACTCAAAAAAGAAATATGAATCATGTCATGGAAACTTAAACCAATTAAGAGTAAAACTATGCCGAAAGAAACACAGAATCTAGCCTATCGAAACTACCACCTTGTGAAGATAGCTTCATTCAGCATTTTAAGAGAACAAGTTACCAGTCGAAAATTTGGATGCATGCCCATGTTCCCTTTCATAATGAGATAGAAAACCCCACAGAGCATGGTTGGTCGAACAATGGCTTTGCTTGCCTAATTCCAGTAATGTTTACAGGGAAGGTTGCGGATGAAATTCTGGTTACAATGTACTGCAGATGTTAAATGAAACTCTCATGTGACACCGTTTCTTGCTCATGTGTTCAGAATAAATTGTCATGCATAGAACTCTTTTCATGTTTGGAGCAACAGTGTTGTAATTTCAAACCAAACGCTGATGATGGCAACACAAGTAGTGTTTGAAAGAAGCTCTATAAATATGGATATAAATACATTTTTGTAGGAGAAAATGCTTAAAGTAATGACACATAATTTTTAATATTGATCAAATGTGTTTTATTGGCGATTCGTTATATTGTAGAAAAGTTATATATATAAAAAAAAAATATATATATAGCGGGGACATCTATATCATGTTAATATGTTGATACCACCGCCTGAGTAGACCTAGACGAGAGGTCGAAATAGTTGATATTTTAGTAGATACCATCTTGTAACCGTCTTGGTTGGCTGATGATAAATTTGAAATCAAAATTATGAACCATTTTATATCTAATTATTTAAAGTAGACAATTTAAGTCACATTTCGGAGAATTTACATTGACACAATCTTTCTGTTTTCACAAAGGGTATAGAAAGTTGCTGAATAACAAAACACAAATGCAAAATCTATATAACAAAAGTATGGATCTTGCTTTTATCACGCGTCTAATTTCTCATTAAAATTCCAATACGGTATCTTCAGTATTTTCGTGAAATACAATACTTACCTGCAATGAATGTGATTTTATAATAACAATATAGTTCATGAAATCAAACATACTTTCATTTAAAAAGTTTTAATCTTATGTATTATCCTAATGTATACGTCGCTGCATGTATAAGCATATAACGTCGCTTTTAGTTTATTCAAAGAATGTTGGTGGTGTGTTGTGCGACGTTCTTAAAAGAGTTTAGCATGATGGATCGTGGATATTTATATATGTACATGTAACGGTATTTATATTCTAAATTTTGCATAAAAAACAACATTGAAAATAAAGATGTGCATCTAAAATTTAATGAAAACGATCATATTTATAAAACAATATGCAGTTCTATTCGTAATTATCTTCCTTTGATGAAAATACGCGTATAATATTTTATCGATATATGCATATTTATTAAATAAATCCTATATAATGCACGATCGTAATACATAATTCAGAATATATTGTATTTTATTTCAAAATGTGCCTTCTAAATATTTTCATTTTTTTCTCAATATTTTTGCTGCCATTTTCGCGGATAGCTAGAAAAAAAATGGACCACTTGTGAAAGCTAATTTTGAAAGTATGTTAAAGTAGAGAATTTAACCTTTCATTTGATACCAAATATAACTGTATGATATTCCATGTCCCTTCTCTCGACAAAACCCTTAACGTTTTCTTCCAGTATCAGTACACGGATTACATGCGATTAGCATTTTACATTATATAAATGTATTAAACTTACATATACCGATAAGAACTGTTTCATATTTGAATTTTGAGACACTTGTGGAAAAAATATCAAACCCGTGTAAATATGTTGTCCATTATAGAGAATACAGTAAACATTATCAGGAAGAAAAAAATTGGATTTTTGCACATATGCTATAATATTCAAAATGTTAAAACATGTTTTCACCTCTCAACCATATCTCCTAATCTAAACGATTGACAACGAAAATTAGTCGAACTGTAATCAATTAAAAACGGTCAACGCGCCCACTAGGGATTTGGTCAATACAATATTCTGTAATTAAATAGTTTTCTGACCAAAGACTTTTGTATGGTCACTAAGATAGTGCAAATTCAAGCACATAACAACCCTCTAATATTTATGTTTACATTAAAGGGTAATACGGCACCACAGAATGTGACTTCAATCAGCACCGCCCTGCCAACGAAATACGTAGCTTACCAAGGAAAGCAGCAAAAACAGGTTAGACAACTTCTTACTATGTATCATAGTTGCTACTTGTACTTTTAACTACCAGTAAACATGGTAAACAAATGAAATATACATAAACATATACAAATATTATAGACATACAGTCCATCTTTGAACATAATTGGCCTCCATAAAACACGGTCCAACTTCATGTACACCTCGTATTCATCCAGTCTGGTAATGATTTGCAGCATATATTATTGTTACAATACTCAACGAATCGTGTGAGTAGAGCACACGTTATAGTAACGCTACTCATAGACCTAGTCAGAGAGTAGCAGCACGTGTTATAGTTACGCTACTCATAGACCCTAGTCAGAGAGTAGCAGCACGTGTTATAGTTACGCTACTCATAGACCCTAGTCAGAGAGTAGCAGCACGTGTTATAGTTACGCTACTCATATACACTAGTCAGAGAGTAGCAGCACACGTTATAGTAACGGTACTCATAGACCCTAGTCAGAGAGTAGCAGCACACGTTATAGTTACGTTACTCATAGACCCTAGTCAGAGAGTATCAGCACACATTATAGTAACGCTACTCATAGACCCTAGTCAGAGAGTAGCATCACATGGTATAGTAACGTTACTCATAGACCCTAGTCAGAGAGTAGCAGCACATGGTATAGTAACGTTACTCATAGGCCCTAGTCAGAGAGTAGCAGCACACGTTATAGTAACGCTACTCATAGACCCTTGTCAGAGAGTAACAGCACAAGTTATAGTAACGTTACTCATAGACCCTAGTCAGAGAGTAGCAGCACGTGTTATAGTTACGTCGTTACTCATAGACCCTAGTCAGAGAGTAGCAGCACACATTATAGTAACGTTACTCATAGACCCTAGTCAGAGAGTAGCAGCACACATTATAGTAACGTTACTCATAGACCCTAGTCAGAGAGTAGCAGCACACACTATAGTAACGTTACTCATAGGCCCTAGTCAGAGAGTAACAGCACATGTTATAGTAACGTTAATCATAGACCCTAGTCAGAGAGTAGCAGCACGTGTTATAGTTACGTCGTTACTCATAGACCCTAGTCAGAGAGTATCAGCACATGTAATAGTAACACTACTTATATACCCTAGTCAGAGAGTAGCAGCACACATTATAGTAACGTTACTCATAGACCCTAGTCAGAGAGTAGCAGCACACATTATAGTAACGTTACTCATAGACCCTAGTCAGAGAATAGCAGCACACGTTATAGTAACGCTACTCACAGACCCTAGTCAGAGAGTAGCAGCACGTGTTATAGTTACGTCGTTACTCATAGACCCTAGTCAGAGAGTATCAGCACACACTATAGTAACGTTACTCATAGGCCCTAGTCAGAGAGTAACAGCACATGTTATAGTAACGTTAATCATAGATCCTAGTCAGAGAGTAACAGCACATGTTATAGTAACGTTACTCATAGACCCTAGTCAGAGAGTAGCAGCACATGTTATAGTAACGTTCCTCATAGACCCTAGTCAGAGAGTAGCAGCACATGTTATAGTAACGTTACTCATAGACCCTAGTCAGAGAGTAGCAGCACATGTTATATTAACCCAAATACCCACGTTACTCATAGACCCTAGTCAGAGTGTATCAGCACATGTTATAATAGCGCTACACATATACCTTAGTCAGAGAGTAGCAGCGCAAGTTATAGCTACGTTACTCATATACCCTAGTATATAAGGAAGATAACCAGAGACTGAGACATTTAAAAGAACCCAGACCGAGAGACAGAGTGCACCCGTAACACAGAGTGCACCCGTAACAAATAGGGATCGGCGGGTAAATTCTATTAGCTGCATCTACAAACCTGTGCTTAGCACTGACAAGTCAAGAGGTAAAACACACCTCTGACATCACAGTTCGAAGGCACAGTCTGAGGAACACTATGTTTAAAGTGAACCGCAACAAACCCCTGATCTCAAGTATTAACACTTATATTACTTATGAATGTTGCACTTTAGGTGGATCCTCAAATGAAAGGCACAGATATAAAGAAAAAGAAAAGAGACAGGGGTAAAAAGAAGTCCGCATTGAAGGACAGGTCAAGTGCTTATGAATATTCATATGACTCAACCTACCTTAGGTTGCGCCATGCGAGTTTAGAGAACATGAATGCACCGTACGGCTACAGGTACGTTTTAATTATGTACTTCTAAAAGATATGCAAGATGATACACCTTCTAATATTAGTTATTTAGATTGGTACTGACTATAACGGTCGGTTAAATTGATTGAGGGCAGGAGATAATACGGACCACACATACTTCTGTAGGGGGTCCGAAACAACCAGCTAACTGGTTTATCGTATCGACCGCACATCTGTTTAATTATAAATTTCTGATATCTCTGTACAAATTAATTTTCATGAGTGTCTGAGTTGTATGTTATGATTAAAAGCACGCCATTTTTATCCGACGGGTTGTCCGTAAGTACGTCCGTATTTCGACCCGACCGTCCGTTCTTCCGTAAACAATTGCGCATTCCGGATGATAACTTCGAAAACATATCACCGACACGCATGATACTTTATACATTGCCTTATCTGAGAGAATGAACCATATTGTGTTTGGGGTCAGTAGGAGTAGGTCGATCAACACTCACACTCATGGAACTTCATAAGGACATTATCCGAGGTGGTAGGAAGAATCTATTGGTTTTGTCCTCAGTAGGTCGAAGGTCAAATGTCGCCATGACCTTATATTGAAAAACGCATTCCGGACGATAAATTTAAAACCCTAAAACTCACACACATGAAACTTAATATGTACATTACTCTTTCTGAGAGAAAAACTCTCTATTGTTTTGGAAGTCAGAAGGTTAAAGGTCAAGGTCGACTTGACCTTATATGGAAATATGCATTCCGGAAGATAACTTCGAAACCATAACACCCACACTCATGAAACTTCATATGTACATTGCTCTAGTTGACAGGAGGAAGCCTATTGTTTTTGGGGCAAAGCTAAAGGTTGCTATGACCTTATATAGAAATAGGCATTCCGCGCGATAACTTCGAAACTATAACACCCACTCTCACGAAATTGCATATGTACATTGTCTTTGGTGAACCCTATTGATTTTGGGTCAGTAGGTCAAAGGTCAAGGTGGCCATGACCTTATATGTAAATAAGCTTTCCTCGCGATAACTTCGAAACTATAATATTCATACTCATGAATCTTCGTAGGTGCATTGCCCTTGGTGAGACGAGAAAACCTATTGATTTTGTTTCAGTGAAAGATCAAGGTTGACATGAACTTATATGGAAATAGGCATACCGCACGATAACTTCAAAACCATTACACTCACACTCATGCAATTTCATAGGTATATTGCTTTTGGTGGGAGATGGAACCTTATTTATTTTGGGTCAGTTGGTCAGTTGGTCATAGGTGAAGGTCACCATGACCTTATATGGAAATATGTTTTTTGCTCGATAACATCAAAACCATAACACTCACACTCATGAAACTTCCGCTAAATAACTTCTCAACTGTAAAGCTCACACTCATGAATCTTCATGGGTACATTGCCCTTGGTCAGAGGAGGAAGCATTTAGCTTTTTGAGGTCACTAAGTCAAAGGTGAAGGTCACCAGTAGATATTCCAAGTGATAACTCAAGGAGTGTAATCCGCTTAATAACTTTGAAATCGTAACATTCACACTCGTGAAAGTTCATATGTACATTGCCCTTGGTGAGAGGAGTAACCATATTGCCTTTAGGGTTAGTAGGTCAAAGGCCAAGGTCACCATGTCCTCATATGGGGATATGCATTCAAAATGACAGCATCGGAAATATAATGCCCATACTTACTAAACTTCATAGGTGCATTACCCTTGAACCGTCCAAGGCTAACCTCTGAAGCTATCTAGTCAGTCAATATTACGTAGGGTTTGTCTGTTGTTTATCCTAATTTCACTAACACTATTCAGCATCATAGCAAACCATTTTGTTTACTAAGTGTTCTCAATTAGTTGGCTATTTGTTGTTAATTATCTCATGTATTTAACTTTAAGCGAGTGTATATCAATGATCTTTAGTTGCATATGGCTATTAAAGACATTATCCATTATTTTGTGATGAAGCAAAATTGTGAGACCATAATGCACATCATTTTTTTTAGCAAAAATGAGTACATAGAGGATATGTGTTGGTTTGGGGTATAGTTTTTGTTTTCATCAAGAAGTTATAAAATATATGTCCACGAGTGCTTTCACGACATACCATCAAATATTATTTTTACAATATACTCACAACCCGGAAACTTATGCTGAAAACATTTTTTTTCGTCGACGTCAACAGCTCATTATAGTGACTTGTAACTTGCCATAACTTTTAAACTACTTAACCGATTTCAATAAACCATTGCTCATTATCTTAGTTAACATAATTTTCATATCATTATTATGAAAGGCCTAAATTTCTAAAGATTTTTTCAAAACTACGGCTCATTTTCTTAGACCAATTCCAATCTCCTGATATAAATTTTTCATATTTTCTAAAAAACCAAAAAAATTAACAAAATGTTAAAGAATGAAAATATCAGTTTTTATTTAATCATAAAATCCACGGTATCGCTTGAAAGTAAATAATAAACTATGACATTTCCCCGCTAATGCTTGTATTTCATACAAATGTATGAGCATTGTGTTTGACCAGTTTTTGCTAATATATGAATAAGTTAAGGACTCTTCTGCGACAAGGACTATCACAACCTGATTTCTATGGTGATGTGATTTATAAACTTCGTAAGATTCTTGGTCATGATCACTTTCATACTATCTTTGTTAAACTTGTTAAAAAGTTTATCAAAAGAGGTTATGACCCTATCATTTTGCAACGTACTGCATGCTTTCCTCTTTAATTGTACGATGACCGGACAGGCTGTGAACCCTATGATGACGCCTACCTAAAACCCATTGGGACGGTGGCGTTTGATGTTTGTCCATGATCTTTCTTGTCGTGCCCTTAATGGTGTATTCTCTTACTGCTCTGGCTTCTGCCAAGTCATTGAGTACCTTCATTGTGGCTTTCTAGGCTATTGTTTTTTTGTATTATATTTACACGAGCATATTTGTGTTTTACTTATATTGCCTATTGATGCTGCCTTGTTGGTTAGAGATTAGATCATGGCGGGTATTTCTTTATTTACACTGTCCTGTTTTAATGGGATGACAGTAGGGTAAGTGTGAGGTTTGGTGCACCCTAGAATCGGTTTAAACCCCCAGTGGCCTACTTTGCCACTGACCGTTTCAAGGCGGTAGCCCTATTGTCAACCCTTTTGTGTTTGTGATGTGTGTGTGTGTAATTCTTAGGTTTATAGTCCGTCCGCCAACGAACACGCCAAGGTATACCTGACGCGATGGGCACAATAGAGTCTGGACTTTTTTGTGTTTGTGATGTCGTTTGCATTTTTTATTAATTCTGCCTTTTTGTTTGTCTGTTTGCGTGTTTGTTTTTGTGTTTTGTGGTTGACTGTCGTCCTTGAATGCTGCTTTCCCTGTCCGATATTTTCATCCTTCTTAACTATACATTTAGTGTACTTTCCCTGTTGGGCCCTCAGTTTGAAACATGGACGCCTCTGTTCCTTACAGTTAAAAAGAGCAATATTACCTATAAGTAGGGCCAACAGACTATATTGTTGTTAAACATGTTCTTTATAACCATGAATGAACATTACTTTATAAAATAAAAATCTACTTTATCTTGTAGTCCATATGCGTACATGCCCGGTGTTGGTGTATATCAAAGCGCACGACCACCACCACAACAGCCACGGGACCAATACAGGTATCCCCATTACCAACAGCAGCAGCCATACAGAGGGGACTATTGGTAATTAAGTAGAGTTACAGTTGACACGTGGGGCGACTTGTTACAACTAGGAACAATAACCGCATCCATGCGGGCAATCAACAATGAGCGGCTGGTGGATATAGTTAGAAGTAGGGGAATGAGTTGTATATAGTCCTTATACTCTTTCAAAAAACACAGGTTTATACGTTTCGCTAAAGGCTGTGCGGTTTTCTGTATGGGCAAACATTATATAGAAAAAAGTGGTACCGGGAAGGCATATTTGAATACAAATATAAACATTATATACTTGATATTCAAACATTCCTTTGTCATGAAATCCTGAAGAAAAAATAACTACCTGACCACGACCATGTCAATACATACTTACGGCCGATTGAGACAATGCCCAATCAGGATATATTACCGATACTGTTACCTTAACTTGAATTGTGTTCATTACATGATTTTATGTCTCGCATGTTTGGGTGATGCCTCATCTGATGGATGCTGTACCCATCATGTGTCTATTTGTTGATTGTAGGTTGATGTCAGCCTACATACGGACATTCGTCATGTGCTGTCGAGTGATATGTCCAATTCAATGTATACTGGTTAACATATGTGTTACTATATATGATGCTAACACATCTGTCACAAAAACAACCATGCTTTCCCCAAACTAAAATACGCGTGTAAACATAAAGGATGTTGTATTACATATTTGTTTCACATTATCAAATATTAAGAAGACATTTTCTTGATTTTCGACTTTTTACTGTCTCTAATACCCCCGTCACACCGGACTGGCGTCCTTACTGCGTTCCTACGGCGACCCAGGACGTGGTAGGGACGCCATGGACGGCGTAGGGTCGTGGTGAGAACGCAGGAAGACGCCGTTGGGACCCCAAGGACGCCGAAGGTCGCAGAGCGACGGCGACTACTTCCGACATGTTCAAAGTAAACGCCGAGGTTGGAATCGCCCTGAGGTCGCCATGGTCGCCGTAGCAACGTGGTAGGAACTCGAATGACGCCCAAGGGACGCAGTACAGACGTGGTAGAGTCGCCGTGGAAACGCTGAGAAATTGACCGGGGATCAGATGGCGACCTTTTTCGGGAGTCCAGCTCTTGTACGCGACCTTACGACGTCCTCAATGCGTCCCTATGGCGTTCATGGCGTTTCTACGGGGTTCCTACTACAACCATGACGTTTCTACAGAGTTTTCACTGCGTTCCTAGCGCGTTCCTAGTGCGACCATGGTTTTCATGGGCGATCAGCTATAAAACCAAGTGTTTCAACTTATCTTCATCAGTGTATCTCTCGACGCCATCAAGACTGTATGTTATACTTAAAATACGTGTGTGTTAATTAATTGATAGAACCTCAACGGCTTACTACTCTAAGAACAGAATCACGAATGAAGTTTTCCGGAAAAACAGCGGAGTTTTATAATTGCAACGAGGACGCCGAGTGGATGCTGCGCGGTCGCCGTGCAGTCGCTGTGCAGTCGCCGTGCGAGCGCCATGGACGCGGTAAGGTCGTGGTAGGAACGCCAAGGACGCCGTGGGGTCGCCGGTGATCGCCGTGCGGACGCCGCCGTGACGCCGTACATACTCAATAGAAACGCCAAGGACGCGGTAAGGTCGTGCTGGGAACGCCGTGTACACGCACGGATCGCAGAGCACAGGACCCCCGTGAGAACGGTGACCGAAATCTGGATTTTTTTTAGAAAAATCATTGGGAAAAATCTCAATGCGACCATCGGCGTCCTCCAAATTTTGACCGTTTAGGACGCAGTAATGACGCCAGTCCGGTGTGACGGGGGTATAAGGTGCAGTTGTTTGCTAGAGAAATGTCTCGTGTATTGCTAAGGTGTGAACTGTGTTGGTTTTGTAAAAATATATTATAATATAGCATTATACTGGCTGTATACTAATAGATTTTATGTTTGTACATGTTTTATCAAAGTCATTCGGCACGATATTCGGCAGAAATTAAACAGGAAACAACGTTAGTGAAGGATGTTTATGTTTTTAAAAGATAATATGTTGTATGACTAACTATATTTTGTATTTACATGTCTATATTACAAATGTCACAAATGTCTACATTTAAAATATATATATATGCAAATACAGTAACAATATTCTCCTGTTGGCCTTACTTCTTCATTATATCAAGCTGATTAGTTCAATTGTAAGAAAGCTATAAAATCACTCTTCTGAAAGTTTTGCTTATTGGTAAACACTAGTGTTCAATAAGTGACAGAAGTGTGTTGTGTTTTCGGGTAATTGTCCATACAGGAGCCGGCATGGCTCAGTAATTAGCACAATGGAGATCCTGTATTCGAATCTCACCGGCGTCACTGTACTGTTTTGTGTGTTCTTGGGCAAGATGATTACCTTAGCCTAGTTCGTCTAATGGGAACGTAAACCGGACGGTCTCCCCCAAGTACGGTATAGAATAAAGTCAAAGGAATATATTCGATAATTAAAGTAGGACACTGTTAGATCTACTATCAAATGGATTTCTATGGTTCTTTAACACGCTCGGAGGATAAATATTCCGATACGAGGTACGTCCCAATAATATGGACGCGGTTATGGACAATGTTTGCATAAGGACAATATGTAAATATCACATCCTCTTGAGGGTGCCAGTGGATATTAAAGGGACACACGGCAATCTTTATTTTTTTTAAAACTCACGGCGTCCCGCTAGTTTTTCTGCATAACTTGCATTTGTTTAATCATTAATATTAATTAGTATAGTAGTATTAAGCAATTTGTTTTTGTATATTATTACGTTTTGATATTATTGCACCAATAATATATTAAAACTTATAGTATAATAAGAAAAAATAGTGAATACTTAAAATTGGATTTATTTAAATGTAACCAGGGTAAAAGTAAAAAATGATACTGGATATATAAATCGAGACACCCATTTCAAACACTTCAAGATTGCCGTGTGTCCCTTTAACCCGAGAACCGAGGCACTCAAGAGGATGTGATATTTATTTCAATATACCGAACAAATACTCCTATGGAACATCGCATTAATAAGACAACTGTTGTTGTTGAAAAAATCTATTTTTAGAACTGGGCTTTTCAAAAAGCTAGCTGGATGATATGTTGCGCTATCACCCGTTATGACGCGTTGATGGTGATAGCGCAAAATATCAACCCGGCAGGATATGGAGATTTTACATGGAGTGTTTCCAGTGAGGTGTAATAAACCAAAGTAACGCAGCGGTACCAGTGAGGCTCAAATCCGGACTCAGAATCAAACGTTCGATACACTGGAATATCGCGGCCCATTCAGGGAAAATAATGGACATTATCAGTAGCACCGCCTCGGTCGACATTATTTTTCTCAGGTTAAAAATGTTCACTGTCACCATCACAGGAATGTAATATTTATTTTATTATAGCGAACCATATGTTCGAAAAAGAATATTTTGGGTTCTACTGGACATTCTATTGAAATAAAACATTACGTCTCTTATGTTAAAAATCACTATTCTCAGCGGATAGAAATTACACTTCTGCGGATGGTTCGTTATGTGCTTTCGGAATCTTTAGTCATGGAATCGTGTATAATATTCCCAAAATGTGCAAACTGCTTTGAGTCCGATAAATAAACATGCATTCGTGTAAAATCGGACAATCCCGTCATTCTGCGGGATCATGCCTCGTGTGTATATCGACGGATCGGTATGTTCAAAAGCTTGACAGAAAATAGTGCACTGTTGCTTAGCTGTTGCTATATAAACGATTTGCCCGTTATAGCCACGCGTGTTGGTGTATGCTTGTGTGTTTGTTATTTACAATACAGATAAAGGTTTAATCACTGCTTTCATGTAAATAAACTATAGATGAAGCAATCGGCCAAATAACATTGCAAAACTTTAATGAAAACTTTGAATGCAAATTCGTTTTGACGGGAATCTAAGGCGCGTCATGCTAGGATGACGTAACCAATATTGTGACTTTCTATATGCATTCAAGTTATGCGTCGAAGAAGCGAATGATAAACTTGCTGTGACATCGGTTTTTATCATAAGAATTACATAGATGCCGAGATAATGCGATTGTCGAGTTATATTACGAAAAACGTTGCCCGCCAGTGAGGTCATTCCAGGGGTTGACATTAATGTCTTACGACAGTGCAACATATTAAAAAGCTGTCTAGGGTAATTGAACAGGAAACTAACATGAGGTATAATCATTTCAAATGTCAACTTCTGTCTAGGGTAATTTAACAGGAAACTAACATGAGGTATAATCATTTCAAATGTCAACTTCTCGTACAGTTTCAGTTTAATGCAATACGTGTGTGAACCACATCGTAAGTGGTGAGGGCAGTAACGTTTTGGTCTGTGTGATGCAAACATGTTTTCTCGAAATCATACGAGAATGCATATGAACAATGTAAAATAGGTTATAGTTGTCTGTAAACCTGTCCGCCATTTTGTAAGATTAAATTTAAAAATTCAAATTGTGTTACTTTTATTATTCATGCAATTCTACTTTAAAGCCACACATATTGGGCTTGATGATCTCAAAGGAGTCCTTTACATGTGATATCTCCCGCCGGGAGCTAATTTCTCCCGGAATTTCATGGGATCTCCCGGCCTCCCGCCGGGAGCTCCATTTCTCCCGGTATTTTCCGCCGAGTTACAAAATTTCGCTATTTGCGAATCCTTTTGGGTAATTGCTATGATTTATTTGATCAAGACCGAGTTTTCCGAATGATCTAGAATAAACACTTGCCGTCTTATCTATATCTGTGAAAACATTGCCCCAGGGCGGGTAATTAAAAGGATTAGCATGTCAGGTAATTGGTTAATTGTGTGAAAATAATGATTGGATTGTTTGTTTATGACACGTGGCGGCGATACCTGTAATGTCCATGGGAGGTTGATTATGATAGGATTAAGGAATACACCGACTGTAAGTGGGGTGGTAATTAGCGAATTCGGCATCGATTGATATTTGGTATATAATATTGATGAGTGCCAAGTTTAATAATGTGAACAATTGTGTAGACTTTCAACCGACAAAGGTGATGCTGGCAGCAGCCAAGTCTTGTTGTAATTAGTGGTTAAAAAGTGGACAGAGTCTCAAGATATAAATGATTTAGATATAGCAGATATAAATGATGTTATTTTATGGTATGTTTAATGAAAGCAGATTAATGATCATCATTAACTAAAAGGTGATGCTGGCAGCAGCCAAGTCTTGTTGTAATTTAGTGGTTAAAAAGTGGACAGAGTCTATATAAAGTGTTTGATTACATGCTATACTTGATTATATGCTATCCTAACATGAAATAAACAGTATTCAACTATTGTATGTATACAATATCATGTTTTTATGCTGATTTACCCCCTTTATTAAGGTTTATATCAGAAAAAAAAATATACCGGTACGCGTTAAAAATTTGAGTATAAAAACCTCCCTGAATTTTGTCAAATCTCCCTGAATTTGGTCAAATCTCCCTGAAAATAAGTCAAATCTCCCTGGTAACCCTTCTGAAAATATCACATGACTCACCAGTAAGTAATAACACTACTAATCTGTAGACGGGGCAACTTTTTACGGCCGCCACACAGCACTGAACAAACGCTAGTGTGAATGATAATAAATACTGAAAAGGGGATCCCTTGGAAACAACAAACACAAACAAAGAGATAAGAGTAGCAGACTCGGTTTTATTGAGTCTCTTCATGAGAGGTAATGTAGAATGCAACACCTCTCACGCCTCTCAGCACCGGCTTAAGCGATATTCTACTTTAAAGCCACCCAGATTGGGCTTGATCTCAAAGGACCAGTAAGTAATAACACTACTGATTTGTAGTCGGGGCAACATTTTACGGCCGTCACACAGCACTGAACAAACGCTAGTGTGAATGATAATACATACTGAAAAGCGGATCCCTTGGAAGCAACAAACACAAACAAGAGATAAAAGTATCAGACTCGGTTTCAATTTTGAAATTTTTAAAATGGCATGAATAATAATGAAACTATGTAAAGAAAATAATATTAATTTTAAGAGGGATACATAACTAATTCAAAGCTAACTTACAACAATAATTGCAACACTTATTTATAAATAACGCATTCTTATTATACATAGTGTCAATACGTGTATCGAAAAGAGCAAAAACTAAAGCTTTACGTATAGGTAGAACTTCTGCAGTGCTATCATATTGATTCACAGCATTACAATTCACATCATTTGGCATTTTGATATTTTCAGTGAAATGCGTCCTTATAAATTTGCTATCTGCTAACGGTTGTTCCTGATTGTGAGAAGACAAGTATAATTTTTAAACTTGTTTACAATTAGTTTCTCTAAATGTTTTATATACTAAACAAAATAAGTTTAGCGCACGACTGTGTAGGGACATAAATTAAACATTAATATAATTGTTGGAAACTTTTAGAAATGCTAGGTAAGGATGTGATTTTCAAAACAATAATGTTATGTTGTTATTGTCTAAGCGAAGTGTCATAATTACCTCCCATATTAATAACAATTGAAATGAGAACGATTTTCGATAAAATATAGAAGTATTTTCCCAACATATTTGCTTTATTTTTATCACCTCACTTTGTTTACAAATGACTTTATAGCATTCTTAATTGTCATATGTATGTCCGTCATTGATTCGTTCCAAACATGCACGGCTTCGTATCTCGTTTATGGAATTGACATGCATTTTATTTGCTAAATTTATTTTGTTCCAGTATAGATCTAAAATATATAATCGGTTACACTGGAAATCACATATGAAGTTGGATGTAACAGGAAGA
>JAWPHD010002788.1:0-241007 GCA_037043455.1 Cyrtodaria siliqua | reverse complement strand
ACAGAACAAGTACAGAGCGCTACTATAAATAAACAAGCACGCCAAGCCCCTGCAGAAACCGCCATATTATTCATAAAGGTATCAAGTTATTGTATTGCAAGTCAAAGTGCCAGATTAAACAGAATCTTATGGAAGTAGGTTCGAAAGTCTAAAAAGAACAGTCAATCAATAAAAAAATAATAAAATAAAATAAAAATAGCATTCAAGAGAAACAACAATATTTATAATGATAATAGAAGCAAACACACGCAACATGGTTGAAAACACGTGTACCACCTCAAAACGACCAGTGGCAAAATGTCTTGTGGGGGGGGGGGGGGGGGGGGGGGGGAGGGGTGGGGGGGTGCTTGTACGGTGCCCTAAATCTTACTCTTGCCTTTTTGTCATCCCAGTTAAAGTTCACCGCCATGTTTTGTTTCATGAACATGATTATCGAAATCAATACACAACAATAGATATTTACAATTCACACATTGCAGTATCTGTGAAAAACGAGAATAAGATTTGATTTGATGACGTAGTACACTTTGAACAGGTAAATGTCAATTATATTTTATTATATTATTTGATGTGTTGTACTTATGTTGCCTATTTCTACTGCCTAGTTTGCTAGAGGCTACATCCTGGTAAAGATTTCTTTATTTAGACTGTACCGTTTTATTGGTATGACAGTAGGGTAAGAATGAAGTTTCGTGCATTGTAGAACCTTGTTTCACCCCCTCCCCCCCCCCCCCCCCCCCCCCCCCCCCCCCCCCCCCCCCCGCCACCCACCCACCCAGCGGCGTTTGCAATGCGTGACTTGTAAATATTTATTGTTGTGTATTGATTTCGTACAGTTTATTCTGAGTGTTATAAACAAATTATATCGTGCGTATAAGCTATTTTGGTCTAATGGAGATGTTTCAATGTTTCAAGATAAAACTTTTTCTAATAGTCTGTACAATTTGCTTTATTAATTAGTCTAAACTCTAAACAATTGTCAAACGTAGCTCGTGTTATAGACCGTGAGCCATACACTTTTTTGTTACCATCTTATGGTTCTCTACCACTTTTTTTTCAAATCGTGACTCTGTGTCCAACTATGGCCCGGTTCTGGGGTTAAAGTTTTACAAAGAGTTATATAGGAAAGTCCATAACAATATTCTTTTTCTGATACTACAAGAGCTAGAGGTCTAATACGATGCATGTAACATAAGAGTATCGATCTCTACCAATTTACTTTGTTCAAATGGTGATCTTATGGTCAAATTTCGCCCCGGTCCCGGGGGTCACACATTTACATAGACTATAAACATCTTCTCTGAATATGTATGTCTTTGTATATATTTCACCATTGAAATCACATGACAAAAAATAATAAAACTTCTGTTATATGTTAAAGAATCAATTGTATTAAGAAACGCTTTATTAACTATTGAAAGGTAGTTACTTAGTTCAACCTCCTACTCTTATTTACTATACTACATAATAATAATAATAACAATAATAATGAAATGATTAATTATACCATTTGTATATATTTCATCATTTACTTGTATATATACGTTGACATCATATATGCTAATATGTATGTATTGTAGACGATGTACTTTGTACAAGTCTGAATAAAAAGTCTGTCTGTCTGTCTGTCTGTCTGAAACTACAAGAGCTAGAGGTGTAATAAGCTACATGTAGCTTAAGATTATTGTCCTCTACCAAATAATTTAAATGGTGTCCCTTGAATCAAGCCTGGAATCAAATTTGGCCCTGTCCCGGGGGTCACACTATAACATTGAATTATATAGGAAAACACATTCAAACAGCTTCTCTGATACTTCAAAAGCTAAATAATAGTTCGCATGTACCATAAGCTTATGATCCTCTACCTAGTTTGTTCAAATGGCGACAATGGGGTCAAATATGGCCACTACGGTGGTACAGTTTTACAGATTTATATAAAGAAATTGTTGTTTCTTAAAACATGAGAGCACTTTCAGACAAGGCGAGTGGGACTATTGTTTATGGTTTGAAGTTGTACACTTATAATAAAATCGCTTCAAAAGTATTAAGCTAACTGAAATATATAGAGAATGTGACTTTTGATAAGGTATTCCATTATGAAGACTTAACCATGTTTACAAATCGCATATTGAATAAATCCTTGAACTAAAATCACAAAGTAGACCACTGCATTTTCGACTAATTGCAAAAAAAGAGAAAAAAAGAGAAAAGAAAAGGCATTTTACGGGTTAACTGTTGATTTGTAGGTGTTTGTTATACAAATTTTAAAATAACCCGCCAAATTACGACACAATTACACTACAAAAACAGTTTATCAAAACTCTATCCAGGTGTTCATCTCATATAATAATGCATATGTGTCGCTTAAAAGTATATGTTTATTCATGGGGTTTTGTAATATCCGTAACTGAATAAGTGTAAAATGAATTATCCATTTTTTTTTGTCTGGCTGGTTTAAGCTTTTTATATTGTAGCTATAGAGTTTTGATTCTCAAACGATGTAAGTTATGTATATACCTTGTGGTCAATAGGTTTAGAAACGATGTACATATGTTGTAAAATGTGGCTGTTGTTGGCGGGATAGCTACTTTAACTGCAGTAGCACCTGTATGTGGGATATAGCTTTTAGAGTAAACATCAGTAAACTAACCGTGATCACTAAATGTAATCTATCTCGATGCAATGGGTACCGATTCTTAATCTGGAAGAGTTTAATTTATTTTTTTATATCTTATTTGTATGTTATATTGTCACATTAAGTTATATTATTTAAATCAGATAATATGTACTGAGTATTCTTAATTGTCCTGTTTTATCCCAAGGCATTAATTGCCAAGTTTATCAAAACAGCAATGAGCTAGGCATAAATAAGGCTTGCAGGCATATTGCAACTCGACATACATGAACTTGATGCTAACTTGCTAGATAAGAGAGACCGTTGTGAACCCATCTTCTTGGATATAATCTTTAAGACGGATTAACATTTTAGTTGTATGTATTTTAAAGCAGTCATCCTGCTTGAGCGCATACAGCCTGTTGATGCAGTGGATAGCAAGGGGGACTTTAAATTCAGAGGACCCTGGTTCAAGCCTCACCGGAGCCAGTGAATTTTGTCGGTGTGTTCTTGGGCAAGACACTTTTACCCTCGTCCGTCGGATGGGGACGTAAACCAGGCGATCCCGCGTATCGTTTTTTTTTCTCCCATCATGTTAAAGAAACATAGGTGTCTATTCGTCACTACGGCAGGTTCCTAATTGCCTATATATCCCCCCCCCCCCCACCCCCCCCCCACCCCACACACACACACACACACTCCCTCTCTCTCTTCATAGGCAATACACCTTTTTAGGTAGTAATCATTCCACTTGCATGCGCATGCGCAAAAGTAGGGTTGATACTTACTATCCTAGGTTAATTCCATACTCCAAATCAAGTACGGAGAACATCACAACCTATGTTTAGATACATATCCTAAGCAGGTGATATTGAAACAACTGCACCAATACTAACAAATAGTTGCCATGGTATTAAAGTAGTTAGCACAGTGATCTGGGTATCACCCTAAAGATATTTCTTCGTCGACGCCATGTGGTTCCCGGGCAAGAATATGACCACTGCATATCCAGGCATAGGGGTAAATTTTCCCCGAATTCATGTTAATTTTGTCATTTTTGTTCATTATTTTCGTCATGAAACCTGTATTGTTTCAGGTGCTACTTCAGTGGTGGCAGTGATCGTGGCTCCAGCGAAAAATGGAGTGTTTACTAGAGAATTTGCAGCAACTCTGCAGTTCTGCAGGTAAGAAGGTTCTAGGCACATTCTGCAATTTTTTATCTAGATGTTAATGAAGAGTGAGCCGGGTCGAATGTTCATTCCTGTTGGCGCCATATAACATGTTTGCGTTGGTGAGCCGTAAAACCCCAATTCAAATCAATTCATCTTCGTCGAGGGGTAATTCAGTAAAAATCCTTAACATATGCATAAATTGTAATTAAAAAGTATTAAAATAGACAACTTTTAAGATTTTGCTTTGCAATATGCAATGTTTAATTCATGTGTTTATGTGTAATACATAATCCAAACAAATGTGTAATCATAATAAGTATTGCCATGACGCATACACCTAAAAAGACTTTTGTTAAAAAAACCCACGTTAAACCGCACATTTCCTTTATCTAGAATCCTTTGGACTATGCGTCGTCTGTGCAATATATGTATATATCTGAACATGTTAATACTATTTATGTTGCAGTTATACTTTGAGGAAGGCTTATACTTCCAGTTTGGCATGTGTCTCAACTTATCAGGCTTACTGAACACATATGTGCAATGCCATGAACATTGCTTAGTACTTAATTCTGCTGCCGAAGGCAGCAGATTCTTATATTACTTTAGTATTTACACATGGTAAGGTAGTAATGAATAGTTTCTTTGAGTGCACATGGTAAGGTAGTAATGAATAGTTTCTTTGAGTTTTTTCACTTTGATAACTGCACATGGTAGCAATGAACAGTTTGTGTAAATTTCAAAATTCAAAATTCAAAAATTCAAAATTCAAAAGTTTCAAAATTCAAAATTTCAAATTTCAAAATTCAAAATTTCAAAAAATTAAAATTGCAAAATTTCAAAATTCAAAATTCCAAAATTTCAAATTTCAAAATTTGAGAATTCAAAATTCAAAATTTCAAAATTCAAAATTGTAAAATTCAAAATTCAAAATTCAAAATTCAAAATTTAAAAATTCAAAATTAAATTTCAAAATTCAAAATTCAAAAATCAAAAATTCAAAAAATTCGAAATTCAAAATTTTTCAAAATTTCAAAAATTCAAAATTCAAAATTTCAAAAATTCAAAATTCACAAATTTAAAAATTCGAAATTCAAAATTTCTCAAAATTCAAAATTTCCAAATTTCAAAAATTTAAAATTTCAAAATTTCATCAAAATTCAAAATTCAAAATCCAAAATTTCAAAATTTCAAAATTCAAAATTCCAAAATATCAAAATTCAACATTTCAAAATTTCTAAATACAAAATTCCATGAATAATTTGATTTAAAAATACAATAATTGTTGAACAGTTTCTTTGAGTTTTTCGCTTTGATAAGGCAATCTTATAATTACACATGGTAGCAATGAAGAGTTTATTGTGTTGTGATGCACACGCTAACGCACACGCATCCCTTACAGGTGAACAATTGTATTTATATGCTGATGTGTAATTCTAGCATGTCGTGCTACAAAGGTGAATATATAATCAATATGTAACGCATGTCAAGGATATGACCAGAACGTCGTCCACCTTGATTTAAAATGTTTGGTAGGAAGAACTGATGGTAGAAATTGGGAAGAAAGTAAAAACGGTCGTGGCATGTTTACGCCCTCGTGGCAACAATTTTTTTTTAAATATTGTTTTAACACACGTAGTTTGATCTGTTATTATGTTAAACTTTCTTGCCAGTTTCTACCAAGATATAATGCTATTTTCTCTCGGCAGCTATTTTACGCTTGCGTAAAAGCTTGCTTGTTTCATCATTATATCATAGCAATCCCTTATTCGCTGCCGGTAGTAATGAATAGTTTCTTTGAGTTTTTTTCACTTTGATAACGCAATCTTATAATACACATGGTAGCAATGAACAGTTTATCTGTGTTGTAATGCACGCTAACGCAAACGCATCCCATACATGTAAGTAATTGTATTTCTGTGCTGATGTAGCGACTCTTATATTGTTTTAGTAATTGCACATGGTAAGGTAGTAATGAATAGTTTCTTTGAGTTTTTTTCACTTTGATGACGCAATCTTATAATTACACATGGTAGCAATGAACAGTTTATCTGTGTTGTAATGCACGCTAACGCAAACGCATCCCATACATGTGAGTGATTGTATTTCTGTTCTCATGTGTACTTTAGCACGTCGTGCTACAAAGGTGAATATGTAATCAATTTGTAAGGCATGTCAAGGATTCGCCCACCTTGATTCAAAATGTTTGGTAGCACAAATTGGGAAGAAAGTGTCTGGTAAAAAACCCGGTCATGGCGTGTTTACGTCTCCGTGACAACTCTTTTTTGAATATTGTTTTAACACCCGTGACTTGGTCTGTTATTATGTTAAACTTTGTTCCCAGTTCCTACCCAGAAATAATGCTATTTTCTCTCGGCAGCTATTTTACGCTTGCGTAAAACCTTGCTTGTTCATATTATAATATTATTTAAATCATGTAGAAAGGTTGTAAATTACTGATTCTTACAAGTTTACACATATATTGTAAAAACTATTAACTAAACTAAATGCATACAAATGTGTCAATAGTGGGTGGGGTAAATTGACCTCAATTTGAAGAAAAATAGTGATTTTAAACTGAATTCAGTGCTAAAAAGAGCTTATTTACGCTTTATGTAACTCAATGAATTGTAAACCTAAGTGCGTCTTTAAAAAGTACATCAATAATTATTCACACAAGCATGACATTCAAAAATGAACATCAAAAACTTATATGAAAGAGCTACAATGATAACCTATTAATGTTCGATTTTTTTATATAAGCTACCTGTTCCAGATTGCTATCATGGAAAAATAGAATCTATATACATTGCTCTTTTCAAAAAGTGATGGTAGAATATGTCCCTTGAGTTGGTAACAATATCGAAAATTCTGGGTCCTGGCTCAAGGCCTATTAATAGTAAAAGACAACCTTACCACACAACCGTATCAAAGACAAGCGTAGTGCTCTCATTCAAAAAGGTTTTGCTAGAGAAAAAAAGCTATATGTTCGGCCTGACACAATATTAAAGTGTTCTCTTCTAACGGCAATTTGGACAATTTCCTTATGCCAAGACGTTTATTTCGCATTACTTAATTCCTAACCATCGTTATTCAGCGGAAACCATTTTTCTATGTTTAATCACAGCGACACTGTCCGTCACCCCATAGACCCCAAATACAATCTCAACCTTCCATTTCATATAAGCTGCCTACCCTGCAAGTTTCATCGCAATAACTCACTCCTAACAAAAGTTATTGAGCGTTTCAATATGTCTAGTTTACATCTGCTGTACGCCCGGAATAATATAACGTCCCACCGGATGGCAGATTTATATGTTTCGGAATGTCTAGTTTACATCTGCCGTACACCCGGAATAATATAACGTTCCATCGGACGGCTGATATAAATGTTTCAGAATGTCTGGTTTACATCTGCTGTACGCCCGGAATAATATAACGTTCCATTGGATGGCTGATCTCCCACCGGATGGCTGATTTAAATGTTTCAGAATGTCTAGTTTACATCTGCCGTACGCCCGGAATAATATAACCTCCCATCGGACGGCTGATATAAATGTTTCAGAATGTCTAGTTTACATCTGCCGTACGCCCGGAATAATATAACCTCCCATCGGACGGCTGATATAAATGTTTCAGAATGTCTAGTTTACATCTGCCGTACGCCCGGAATAATATAACCTCCCATCGGACGGCTGATATAAATGTTTCAGAATGTCTAGTTTACATCTGCCGTACGCCCGGAATAATATAACCTCCCATCGGACGGCTGATATAAATGTTTCAGAATGTCTAGTTTACATCTGCCGTACGCCCGGAATAATATAATCTCCCATCGGACGGCTGATATAAATGTTTCAGAATGTCTAGTTTACATCTGCCGTACGCCCGGAATAATATAACCTCCCATCGGACGGCTGATATAAATGTTTCAGAATGTCTAGTTTACATCTGCCGTACGCCCGGAATAATATAACCTCCCATCGGACGGCTGATATAAATGTTTCAGAATGTGCTCTATGCCTGGAATAATAGTTTGGCTCTCGTGTTCACAAGTAATAATTTACAAGCGTTCTTATTCCCAGACGTACTTTTTTTATAGCCGATTTAAATATTTCAAAATCGTTACGTATTGTTTATGTCTACTTTGCCACTGGTATTTCTTCTAAAGTTTAAAAAGCGGGTTTATCTCCTTGTCAGTATCATTTCCGGGCGTAATAAGATTTTCTGTATATATCTTTTTCGAGAGTAATATGTTTGTAGAACGTCTCTTTTCCAGGAATAATATGTTTTCGATGCGTCTCTCCTCTGGGTTATATTTATATATGTTAGCAGAGCTTTCTTTCCGGCGTTATATGTTTTTGAACGTATTTTTTCCGGGTATTATTTGTTTTTCAGTACGTCTCTTTTTTATGCGTTATCTGTTTTCAGAATGTCTCTTTTCCCCCGAATGTAATATGTCTTACACTATGTATACTATTTACGTATAATACGTGTTTCGGTATGGCTCTTTCCGAGCATACTATGTCCTATTATTAATTGGTCCTTTTTTGGGGCGTAATCTTTCAACCAGCCGTTACCTCGTCCACCTTGTCATTCAAAACCTCCACTCTGTCATTCAAAACCTCATTCAACCTGTAATTCAAAACCTCTTCAACAGTTTCATTCAAAACCTCATTCACCTTCCGGACGTAATAAGATTTTCTGTATACTAGTATCTCTTTTTCGAGAGTAATATATTTGTAGATCGTCTCTTTTCCAGGAATAATATGTTTTCGGTGCGTCTCTCCTCTGGGTTATATTTATATATGTTAGCAGGGCTTTTTTTCCCGGCGTTATATGTTTTTGAACGTATATTTTTTTTCCGGGCAGTATTTGCAACGCACTGCGTATTTGCAACGCACTGCATGCTTGGTGGTGGAACCATTTACATTTACTTATATTGCCTGTTAATGCTGCCTTGTTGGTTAGAGAATAGTTCATGTCGGGGATTTCTTTATTTACACTGTCCCGTTTTATTGGGTTGACAATATGGTAAGTGTGAGGTTTGGTGAACCCTAGAACCTGGTTTAAACCCCCAGCGGCCTTTTTTGCCACTGACCGTTCCAAGGCGGTAGCCCAATTGTCAACCTTATTGCGTGTGTGATGTCTTATTTTGGCCTTTTAGTCATCTTTAAATTTGTTTCTTTGTTTCTGTGTGTGTTTGTGGTTGACTGTCGTCCTTGAATGCTGCTTTTCCTGTTTTATTTTTGTATCTATATTATTATTCAAAACCTCCTCCACCTTATCACTCGAAACCTCCCACACCCTGTCATTCATAACCTCTTCCACCCTGTCATTCAAAACCTCTCCACCCTGTCATTAAAAATCTCTCCACCCTGTCATTCATAACCTCTTCACCCTGTCATTAAAAACCTCTCCACCCTGTCATTCAAAACCTCCTCCACCCTGTCATTTCAAACATCATTCACATTTTCATTCAAAAACTCATCCTCCCTGTCATTTCAAACCTCATCCACCTTGTCATTCAAAACCTTCTCCAATTGTCTCCATCTTGTCATTGAAAATATTTTTACAGATTACAGGATGTACATACGTTTTGCACAATGAAAGCAACTAACATGTCATAAAAGGTGAGAATATAAACCGGAGGTGTCATATCTTCTTCAGACAGTGCATTAAGTTACCCCCGTTTTTGTTGACCTCGACCCCGCTCCCTCCACAATAAACTTTTATGGGATACCTACATGAAACTGCTGATAATCTGTAAAAATTGTCTGAAAAAATGTGTAATTGTTTTTATTGCTGTGCATTATTCATTTTACGTGTATTTGAATCTAACAACATGTGACCTAATTGACATTTTTGTTGTGCTAACTGGATTTTTACGTGAAATTGTTGGAACTAGGAACTACTAAACAAACGTGTCTGACTGACAAAGACAGGTCATTAATCGGGAAGTTCAACATGTATGTGATAATCTTTCTATTTCAACGAAAGAACATTTACCAAAATATCGTGTTCGTGGATTAAAAGTGAGGTTCAGCAAACAGGAAGTGAAGCATTCACGGAACGCAGGCACCAACGTAGATATAAAAGTAGATATAAAAGTAGATATACAAGTAGATATACAAGTCGAACAGGAACTGTAGCATTCAAGGACCACAGTCAATCAAAATCACTCACAGAAACAAACAATAATTACAAATATGACATCACAAACATAAGAGGGTAGACAATAGTGCTACCGCCTTGGAATGGTCAATTGCAAGGGGGTTTAAATCAGGTTCTAGGATGCACAATACCTCACTCTTACCCTATTGTCATCCCGATATAACTGGGCAGTCTAAATAAATCTATCCCCGCCAGGTTATATTCTCTAACAAATAAGGCAGCATTAAAAGGCAGTATAAGTACAACACATAAATGATTATGTATGTAATAATATAAAAAACAAAAGCCTAGAAAGCTACAAAGTTAAGTACTCAATGACATGACAGAAACCAGAGAACAGACTGTTAATTGTATGCGTTTTCAAACAGATGTACATGTTCTTTAATCGAGCAATTGGAATATATTATTTAGAATTTGTTTTAGTAGAGTGAGACATGACAGACATAAACGATGGGCAATAAGGTATCGTACCACGTTCAGTGGCAAACGGGTTCTAGAGTGTTAAGCACCTCTTACCTGTACTAACTATATTGTCGGGATAATAAAACGGGACAGTGTATATAAGAATAGTATAACAGTTGAACAGGAAATGCAGCTTTCACAGAACACAGTAAACCCAAAACACGCAAAACGACAAATTTTGAATGGCAATGTTAACAAGAATAAAGTCATATGACGTCACAAACACAAAACAGGTTGACAATAGGGCTACCGCCATGGAACGGCCAGTGGCAAAAAAGGCCGCTGGGGGTTTAAACCAGGTTCTAGAGTGCACCAAACCTCACACTTACCCTACTGTCATCCCAATAAAACGGGACAGTGTAAATACAGAAATCCCCGCCATGAACTATTCTCTAACCAACAAGGCAGCATTTATAGACAATATAAGTAAAACACAAAGATGCTCGTGTATATATAAAGACAAAAAGACAATAGCCTAGAAAGTCACAAAGAAGGTACTCAATGACTTGGCAGAAGCCAAGTTATTAAAGTTAATAATCCCCACCAAGGGATTCCCTGACAAACCAGGCAGCATTAATAGGCAATATACATATTACACAGAGATGATCATGTACATATGATTTAAAAAACACACACGAAACAAAAAACAACAACAACAACAACACAAAAAGCAACAACAAAAACACACACATCAGTTATCACAAATGTAATTAATAATTCAGAGAAACACGAACATAAACAGTTCAGGGTACGACCCGCCATGACTGAAGACAAACATCAAACGTTACGAATATCGTCCTTTTCAGGATTAGGCAGCCTCATTATCGGTCGACCTGTTCGGTCATCGTACAATCATAAAGAAAAAATGATTGATTTAGTTGTAATTAAACCTCTAAACAATCATTAATACTTGAAGATGAATAGTTCCGCATATAAAACTATGATCGAAATAGTTGCATTCAAGATGTATTATTTTCACAGAAACTGAAAACATATAGTTTAATATGAAGGAACATATTCCAACATAATTATTGATTTTTAGATACATTTGGAAATCTTACAAAAAGGGACTCTTACAAAATATAAATTACGCAATAAACGCAGTCAGTACTTTAACAATAGGAGGTGCGGTTATGTTGCGGTAAAACGTGATGACGTCTTAACCTAAACGTTGCTCAAACAAAAACTGCAACACAGCTCAGCTCGCCTGTGAACCATCTGCCCCCACGAAACACGTAACATCCACTTATTGGCTAGGAATTAACCCCATCCTCCCCTACCTCCACGAAAGCTGAAATAGATCTCGAATCCGGGGTAAGAGGGGGACAAGAACCACTCATCAGGTACGGAACATATGAACATGTTACTAAAACAAACAGCTGATTTACTAATACCTGGTTTACTTGTTATGGTTTTCACTCCATACATTCTTTACCGCATAATGCCTGCGAATTAAGACAAAACGATCCCGTGTAGTTAAATGAACTACTTAAGTTGTAAAACCGTTGCTTCAGAATCACCTTAAATACAACATATTTAGATTTACTTATAAACCCCATGTTTCACAATTGTGATGTAAACAATTTAAACTTGTTTGTAGCTCTTTTTGTTAATTTAGTTACGCAACAAATTATGAAAACACTGTAAAAATGTATGATATAACCTTCGAAAGTACTCTTCAAAAGATAATATTCAATTTTTAGCAATATTTTTGGTTTGTTTGCGTTGTCATTTTAATAGTTCCACTTACCCTGTAGTTTTATTCTTGGCCGCTGATTGGTTAATGATTGGTGTCGTCTGGTATCAAATGTTGAGGTCACAGTTTGTGCATTATGCCATATTCTGACTGTTTCTGTAATTGTTCTGGAATCGAGACATAGCGAGCCATTTGAACTGTTTACAAACAAAATTGCCGGAGATGGAATTTTCACTTTTTTCATTTTTATTTTTGTTATCTTCGTTTTACACTGTTTATCTAATGCACGCACAACAGCATCAACAGTTTGTTCAATATTTTGATTTCATTTACCTGCTTTATCTATGGTATTTTAATCAGGTTGTTTACAGTTATGTTAATGCCAGGACAAACACATTAGTTAGCTGAGGATATGTCGAATACCATAAATACACCTTATGCTGTCTTTATCTCTGTGTGATGTCTTATTGTTGTTATGGTTCGTAGTTAATGAAAACAACAACACACAAATTGGAGAATGCTGTAACATTTTCGATTACAGAGCATGCGTAATTATTCTGAGGGATACATAGGATAACTGTTTAAAGTATTTAACTGATCTGAACAAAGTTTATCAAAAGAGGTTATGACTATATCAATTTTCAACGTACTGCATGTTTAGCGGTTGACCCATTTACAGTTCGCCACTATGCTTTCCACTTTGATTATGCGATGACCGGACAGATTGTGGACCCTATGATGACGTCGACCTAAATGCTCAAATGACGGTAGAGTCTGATGCTTGTCGTACCCTTAATTGTTTGTTCTCTTGTTGCTCTGGCTTCTGCCAAGTCACTGAGTACTTGCTTGTGGCTTTCGAGGCTTTTGCATTTTTATATTCATATTTACATGATCATTTATGTGTTATACTTACATTGCATATTAATGCTTCGTTGTTTGTTAAAGAATATATCCTAGCGGGGATATCTTTATTTACACTTTCCCGAAATATTGGGATGACATTAGGGTAAGAATGAAGTTTGGTGCACACTAGAACCTCAACTACTTATGTAAGAAGAAATGTCTTTTCCTTATAATTAAAAAGCAGGTTTATGCATATGTTATTAATACAGTTTAGACAGAGACATCACATTGGTTTAAACATATTTTATTTCAAAGATTACTGTACAGCCTTTTCCAACATCTGAGCTTCAAAGCAAGGCAGCAGACATTGTTGTTGGTTTAATATCTTCAGTATAGCCAAGACCAGTAATTTAAAACAATAAAATATATAAGTTAGCCATGTTGGTTTTTTTTCTCGCTCATGTTTTGTGAACCCTATGGAAAATACAAAATTCATACACTATCTAGCTGAATATGTGGTGCTTCGGTCAAACAATTCTGAAATTTGAATGAAACCTCATATCAACATGGGATTTTCTGTATCATCCGTCTTTTACACTGCAGATGTATGCTAAAGCAAAGAAAAACCTATTTTTCAAATTAAAAATTGCCTAAAATTTGAGAAAAAATAGAATTATTTTCTGTTTTCCTTTTGTCTCTAGGTCCGTGAGCTATCAGGGGAGATAATAGAGGTGTGAGACCTGAAAAGCTTAGTGATTTGCTCTTTTTATGGTTCCTTGTGGAATAAAAATCTATAATAATTTAATTCGTAAACTCAAACAATTATAAAATATTTATACTTTACACTATGCAACGGACTCAACCACTGTATCTTACTATTTCAATATTAATAGTATACCACGCTCTACTTCTGTTGAGGTCAATGGTTAAAACTATTCATCCAAGGGAATGACTGTTGATCCGAAGCAGTGAACTAATGACCTCGACTGCGTTTCGGTCCTCGACTGCGTCTCGGTCAATAGTTCACTGTTGAGGGTCAATAGTCATTCCCGAGGATGAATAGTTTTAACCGTTGACAGAAACAGAAGTAGATATTTTATAATATGAATCATAGAGAAAAAAAAGTAAGAGAATGTGTCAGGATAATTTTAATATAGAAACTATATTTTCTTTAACAATATGAATAAACAAAATAAAATATATATTTGTTTTATAGACGAAGCCTTATTTTTCCCGGACCCAGAAAGCTTCTATGGTTGTTGGACTGTGCCGGTATCAACGTCATTTTACTGTTCATAAAACTACTGTATTCCAGTAAGAATACCGGGACGCAGTCACAATGGTATACAGGTGTAACACACCCATTGATTGTTGCATTGAGTTGTGTGTGAATTAAAATTTAAATGCCATGTTGTCATTCATATCTGGGCCCAAATTAAAAATGAATAACTTACATTCTCATCACAAATGACACATATGCTGCCAAAAAATCCACAGAAAAATGGGGGTCATGTATCTTCTAAGAAAGAACTTGTCTCATGAATGAATGGTCCCTTTAAAAACATAAACACTGAGATGCCATAATATTGTATTCATACACTCATTTCCATATAAGCAAAATAAATTAAAAACTCACAATTTTAACATGGCAATGCTTGAAAAATGTAACAAATAGATCAACAATGTGACATAAACCAAAAATAGAACTTTAAATTAGTGAAAATGCCTTTTTTTACAAAAAGAAATCAGAATTATTTATTGAACCCAGGCCGACACTTCCTGTGTTGCAATGGGTGTGCTACACCTACAGGCATTTTATTGGTCTTCTACTACTTGTTCCATGGATACAGTCTATAAATCTTTCTCAGCATACGAATACAGCTGGTTTCAAATCGTTATCGTCACTGATTATTGATCGATGTTAAATTTTATTAAAGGGACAAACGGCAATTTTGATTTTTTAAAATCTCGCGGCGCCCCGTTAGTTTTTCTACATAACTTGCATTTGCTCAATAATTAATATTAATTATAAGAATAATATAAAGGAAATTGTGTTTGAATATTACTAACTGTTTGTGTGTAAAGCTATATATGTATCTCTGTTTGGTGCTGTCTGATTTTAAAATAAGCAACACCTCTTCAATCTTTAAACAGAGCTAATGAAACTTTAACTGAAGCGTCTTCAAAAGAGTTTGAAATAGGTCTGTTCCACTGCTACTTATTCTCGTGAACTACTAATTAATAATACAAATCATCTATCATTAAACCCTTTCTTTTAATGTATTGCTTAAAACTGAGATTACCTTCACGGACGCTCCAATTGCTATTATATTATCATTAAGTTGTCTTTTTGTTATAACAATAATAATTTAATTCTAACCCTTATCTTTTTCCAATTCCTCAGATTCTAATCATGAAACAACATTCTACTTAATGATCCATTACACATACTATTTCAGATGTCTACCATATTCATATTATAGCATTATACAAGACTGATGCAAAATTAAAAACATGTTCATTTTGTCACATGATTACTAGTGTATCTAGTGCTCAAATCTTTCATGATAAATATGCTTTGACTGTTGACAATTACAATTTATTTTGATGATATTCTTTACCCTTACTGTTTCCTTTTGTAACTGTTCTGGCCGGCTTGTGATACTTTACTGTTTTCTTTTCATATTACTTATTACTTATTACTTATTACTTACTTGATTCTCCCTGTCCATCGTTATTTTTTGTTCTATGTCATTGAGCGCTTATGGTAAATAATTGACATTGGTAATAAAGCGCTTGAACGATCTGGAAGATACTATTGACTCGGCAAGAGAACTATTCACCGGAAAGCGAACTATTGACTCGCAAGTCTGGTTTAAACCGGTTTGGACACGTTTGAACACGGTTTCAAGCCAGTAGTATACAACTATCAGGAAACGTTCTTAAGTCAATAGTTCATACTAATGACTTACACGTGACTGCCTTTTAGCAAATGAAAACTACGTATTTAAAATAAACACATTCAGAACAAGAAATTGACTTAAATTGTCTTTCTTGTCGATTTATATTATTCGAAAAAATATGAGGAATGACATATATATATATACAGATATACAACTACCGGTTCCAGTTTATAAAATAGCACATGTGTAGCAAGAATTGTGAATTGCAGAACTAAGTCTATACATGTGTACCAGTAGAAAGTCCCACCGTGAGATATTGTTTCAACAAAAGCGAAATGAAACACGTTTATGTAATGCTTGAGGACTTTAAACTTATGCATTATAGATTGTAGGCGATGGTTATGACATTGACTCACAGATTAATAAAGTACCAAAAATACACTATAAGTAAATAGTAAAATGAAACTCAAATATTAAATCGAACACGAGGCATGAGAACAAGAGAAACAAATTGTACATACATGTTATTATGCATATTGTATATTTACACTGTATATTTCTTTTGTATTATGGCATTTTAAACTTATGTTGAAACAGTAATATATGTAAATATCTGAACATGATCGTTATTGAAAAGTTGCTATTTTTAAACTACGGTGATGAATATGCAATTGAAATTGGTCTTATGGGGAAACATAAAGTAACCAATTATGTAATTAGCATCAGATATAAGGTGAAATGTGTACCAGTGGGAAAACACATATGAAATAACACATAATTATGCATAAAAACATTATAATAGAATGCAAATTCTATAAAGTCCGTTGGCAGTAGCAACACAACATGTTTAAATGTGGGTACAAAGGAATACAAAATACAACATATAAATGGCAACGTAAAACATTGACACTTGAAAGTAACTTGCACATATAACTGTTTAAAACAGATTTTGGCACATTTTAATTAGGTAATTGACTGTTGGAGAGCATGTGACAATAACAAATGTAAATGAGGAATATTAAAGAAATGAATCTGCCAATAAAACAGTTGCAAAAAGTTTCTTGTATCAAGCAAAGAGCAGATTAAAAAGACTGTACAGACTTGTAGAACATAATAGTTACAAAAGCATATTTAGGGAAAATTAATGGAAAATATTCTAGCATTACAAAATAATGCATGATAATTTAAGATTGTTTGGTTTGGGCATTGCATTATCAGGTAACTGAAATGTAATGGGAAAAATAATAAAATAAGAGGTTATCATTTATTTCTTATGAAGTACACGTGGGATGTGAGTTTTTCTTTTAAAAAAATGGTCTATATGTAGATCCGATGAACTCGCAAAGTTGGCTTAATTTAAAAAAAAAAAAAAGGGGAAATTTAGTATGGGTGTTAGTTACTAGCAAGTTTGACTTGAAATATACATCTGTTTTAGCATATAAGCAAAGAGTATAATCAATCATCACTGACCCTAAAATCCGTAACTAAGAAAAACACAACACATTAACTTGAAATTTCAAAGGGTATACAAGTGTTATAAGGCCGAAACTCTGTAATAGTAAATTACTGCCACTGAAACAAGTTGTACCACTGTAGAAGAACCCATTTATGCCAAGGGTTAAAACCTGTTTCCATGCAAATTTAATTCATGAATGCATGTTGCAAACATGCAACCCTACATGTTCATACAGAAACAAAAACAACATAGTTCAATTGCAAACACTTCACAAACACATCATTTTAAACCCGAAAAAAATGAAACTCAAAATTACGGCTTTTATAGACAAAATTGGACTAAAAACGCTTGAAGATGAAAAACTATGTAAAACACTACGAAAACTTATTTCTGAGATTATTTTACCAATTGTTATCGGAAAAGTGTCCCTAGGTACGAATCTGAGCGAGTCCTAATTACTGCACGTGACTCTTATATGGATAATGCGGCAGTGTAATTTTCATATAGAAAACTATTTTTTCACTTGAAAAATCATCAAAAAAAGGTGGGGTCAAAAGCCATGTAAGAAAGTTCTTGTTTGTTTACTAAACAGGTCAAGGATACAGCTGTTTTCATTAATAGTTGCTCACAAAGTGTAAGCATAAGTCGAAATTTCGAAAATGTTCATCAGTGATTCAGTAAAACCTATTAATAGGTTTCTTATACATACAACAACAAAATCGAATAGAAATGGGCAGTTTTTTCCTACTTATAATGCCCATTTCCATCGAAAAAGGATGGATTACTTTTTATTATGGGAACTACTTTCGACTACACCTCGGAGGTTTACATGCAACTGGTGGTGGTAAACCTTTGTCAAAATTTGGCACATTTTGATCGAGATGTTGCGAATGAATGGGTTACTGAAGTCTGATTGGACGATACGAAAGAGTTAATCATAACATCAAGTTGCTCAACGAAAAAATACCAGTCGAATAGGCGTAATGCTTGTTTATTAGGTTCGCTGGTACTTTTAACCCCTACCCTATTTTCCTCGGGAAGGTACGGCTTTTATCCCTACCCTTTTTTTCTCGTGGGAGACGTTATTATATATATATATATATACACTCTTTTTTTTAAAATAAGTTTCCTTCCTTATTATAAATGCCTATACTAAAATACGTCTCTCATAACATGTACTATAAGGTGTAAACAAATCTGTATTGCATTTTAATAGGTTTCTGATGTGTCCATAATAACGGAAGTTTCTCTGATATCGACTACACAAACACACATGAGAAATTTGCAAAATATTCCTACTAGACAACGCCCTCTGGCCTGCTGGTGGCGTCAAAGTATTAGTCAGAGGCTATGAAGTGAAATTTTAACAATTAAGAAACCCCGTTTAACAATAAAGAAACCCTAAGGTAAGGAGCGCAGCGACTGACCGGGGTTTCTTAATTGTTAAAATTCACTTCTTAGCCTCTAACTGACTTAGTGTTTGCCCTACTTTTCCCCCGCGCTTCTACGAAACCACGCCTCTTAACACGTTCGCGCTTCTACTAAATCCGCCTCCTTGTGTCCAAACAAGCGCGTGCCATGTAGTAAGCGATTACTTAATGATTAAATGGTTAAACTTGGTGATCGTTAGAAATTTACATGAATAAGTTCGCCATTTTTTTAAAATTCCTCACCGTCTGATTGGAGGAAAAAGTAGGAAAAACAAGGGGGTTGACATCAGGTATGACAATGCAAAATGTCTTACATTTATAAATAGATTCGAATTTACCACATGCGCACACATACGTAGCATTTCTTAGCATTTATAAATCGTCTAGAACGCTAATTTCGGTTATCGTTGAAGTAAACAGTGTTATCTTGTAGCATTGATAAGTATTTATTGCTTATTATTCAGGTGCCGAAGGCAGCTGACTCTTATATGGGTTTTAAATCTGTCTATGGTTAACAGACTGTGACTCATATAAGTTTCAATAAGCGTGCTTTACAACTTCAATTCCTAGAGAACTCGTCTGAAAAACTTGAATGGTTTAAACACATATTTTGTAATGTTGAAAGGTTACCATTTCACTTGCTGAAATGACGTTTTCGTAAACCAGTCTACTGAAATGTAGCATGTAATCATTACTACTATATGTATATTAGCGACAAAACATTCACAAACATCAATCTGTTGGTCCAGGCGCCGTGTTAGTGCTCAGGAAGGTAGGGTTCAAGTCTGCTGATTTCCCTTTCTTTTTTTTTTCCTTTTTTTAATTTTCATTTACAATTTTCACTTTGATAACGCAATCTTATAATAGTGAACAGTTTATATGTACGGTGTCCTGTTAGGGCCATGTTACCATCGCATGTTACCATCGACCATCGACAAGATGCGATGGTAAGATGCGATGGTCGATGTTAAGATGCGATGGTCGATGGTAAGACCATCGCGACCATCGCATCTTACCATCGCTTCTTACCATCGAACATCGCATCTTACCATCGACCATCTCATCTTACCATCGACCATCGACTTATCAATTCTCATGCTGATCAAGATCTCACGATTACCGTAGATAAATGTCGTCTGAAGACCTAGGTCGATGGTAAGATGCGATGGTCGATGGTAAGATGCGATGGTAAGATGCGATGGTCGATGGTAAGATGCGATGGTCGATGGTCCATCGCATCTTACCATCGACCATCGCATCTTACCATCTACCATCGCATCTTACCATCGCATCTTACCATCGCATCTTACCATCGACCATCGCATCTTACCATACCTAAGTCGATGGTCGATGGTAAGATGCGATGGTAACATGGCCCTGACAGGACACCGTATATATGTGTTGTAATGTACACTCTAACGCACACGTGAACAATTGTATTTCTGTGGTGATGTGTACTTCTAGCACGTCGTGTTACAAGGTAATTGTAATCAAAATGTAAGGCATGTCAAGGTTTTTGAACAGAAAGAAGCGAGGTCGCCCACATTGATTTAAAATGCTTCGTAGGAAGAACTGATGGTAAAAATCGGGAAGAATGTAAGAAAAAACGGTCATGGCGTGTTTATGTCTCCGTGACAACATTTATTTTTGTTCAATATTGTTTTAACACCCGTGACTTGATATATTATTATGTTAACTTCTTGTCTCTCGGAAGCTATTTTACGCCTGCGTAAAACCTTGCTTGTTGTAATATTTTATAACAGGTATTCTATTGAACTAGTTTTAAAGCGAGGGCAAGCTCATGGCAACGCTTAATTACAAGAGGAAACGCTTTAGTTAAAGTAAATCTGGAAACGCTTATAGTTAAATCTGGAAACGCTTATAGTTAAAGTAAATCCGGAAACGCTTATAGTTAAAGTAAATCTGGAAACGCTTACAGTTAAATCTGGAAACGCTCATACTTAAATCTGGAAACGCTTATAGTTAAAGTAAATCTGGAAACGCTTATAGTTAAATCTGGAAACGCTTATAGTTAAAGTAAATCCGGAAACGCTTATAGTTAAAGTAAATCCGGAAACGCTTATAGTTAAAGTAAATCTGGAAACGCTTATAGTTAAAGTAAATCCGGAAACGCTTATAGTTAAAGTAAATCTGGAAACGCTTATAGTTAAATCTGGAAACGCTTATACTTAAATCTGGAAACGCTTATAGTTAAAGTAAAGCCGGAAACGCTTATAGTTAAAGTAAATCCGGAAACGCTTATAGTTAAAGTAAATCTGGAAACGCTTATAGTTAAATCTGGAAACGCTTATACTGAAATCTGGAAACGCTTATAGTTAAAGTAAATCCGGAAACGCTTATAGTTAAATCTGGAAACGCTTATAGTTAAAGTAAATCCGGAAACGCTTATAGTTAAATCTGGAAACGCTTATAGTTAAAGTAAATCCGGAAACGCTTATACTGAAATCTGGAAACGCTTATAGTTAAAGTAAATCCGGAAACGCTTATAGTTAAAGTAAATCCGGAAACGCTTATAGTTAAATCTGGAAACGCTTATAGTTAAAGTAAATCCGGAAACGCTTATACTGAAATCTGGAAACGCTTATAGTTAAAGTAAATCCGGAACGCTTATAGTTAAAGTAAATCTGGAAACGCTTATAGTTAAATCTGGAAACGCTTATAGTTAAAGTAAATCCGGAAACGCTTATACTGAAATCTGGAAACGCTTATAGTTAAAGTAAATCCGGAAACGCTTATAGTTAAAGTAAATCCGGAAACGCTTATAGTTAAATCTGGAAACGCTTATAGTTAAAGTAAATCTGGTGCTAGAGAAAGCCACAAAATCATGCTGCTAGTATAACGTTAAATGGGAAATATGTGATACGGTAATGTTGATGATGCTACTGCTTCTTCTTCTTTTTCTGCTGCTGATGATGATGATATTTTAAATGACACCTCTCACACCACTAATAATTTTTCCACAGGCGTACTGTATAGCTTTTCGGACATCTGTGCTTAAAACAAAAAATGTTGTTGGTTTAATATCTTCGGACTGATTTTGAAAAAAAAAAATATGCCAGTTTTTCTTTTGTCGCTCATATTTATGTGACACCTATAACACATAAATAAAAGCATAGCTATATAATACTATCTATCCACACACGTGGAGCTTCGATTCACTCCAACGTGGAGTTTTCTGTATCATTTGTCCGGCATACTCGCTTACTACTGCGGAAATACCTTGAAGCAAAGAAAAAACCTCTTTTTCTTTCAAAACTTTCTTAAAATGAAGAACATATCATAATTGTTTTCTATTTTCCTGTTTTGTTAATGTCTATACGCTTTCTAGCCAGGGCAACAGCGTCAAGAACGTCTATTATCATTTCTTCACGATATACTAGAGGCCATCCCAGGGGTTTTGGGAATCTGAGGAACATGGCCAATTATTTTAGGGATACGAGGAACAATCATCATTACTTAAATAATTCAAGGAACGAGGACCCCACAGGGCCTCATGCATGCCAGACTATCAATGCTTATTGAGGTGATAACATGTCATATTTGAAATATATCATACAATTTAACAATAATCTATAACTGCCATGGAAGATAAGTGTGTGAAACGACAAGTTATTATGAAAATGGCTGAGTTTTGACAGCACGTTATGATTAGTTGGGAAGATATACCGTTACTTGAGAAAACATTTCTGTTTACCACATTACACAATATAAACAGTTGATATCAGGCATCTACTGCGTTCCATACAAATCACTTGATAAAGGCTGCATACTTGCTAAAACAATGTCGATTTTCCTTGTTTTTAATGTCATCTTTTTATTTTCGAAAGATTTCACTAACCTTTGCCGAGTTAAGGATGCTGCATACTAACGCGTTGGATATCATTACATACATGGTTTTATATTATACATGTCAGAAACTACAGTTTGGGCGACACGTGGTCGTTCGGCAAATCCAGTTTTAGTACAAGAAAATGCAAAACCGTTATGAAACTTTTATGATGCATCATGTCTATGACAGATGCATTACGTGGTCCCGCCTTAATTCCATTAAGCGATGGGAAAGCTTATATAAGCTGGATTTTATAACGCATATGTCGGCAATAAAATACGTTTAAAAATATTTTTTACTGCAAAATACGATAACCTGTTTAAAATTACCTATTAAATGTTTAAATTTTACAATATGCAAATTTTTAAACTGAAATTAAGGTTTTATCATATACCCCAGCCAACCCTGTTTTCGCTTCTTGGAAAAGGGGTTGGATGGGGTAAGACAGTTAATACTCGGACCACGTAATGGGAATTTCTGTGCCTCGTATCGATAACGGGTGATTATTCACATTGATTGTCTCAGTCTTAACTACCAATATTGCAAATTCAAAGGCATGTCCGTGTCTAGCTGAATAAGATTTAAAGCATAAACCATCGTCCATTTAACCGAAAGACATTGAACGCCATTAGGCATCAACCGAATCTGTGGACTTTTATAAAAGTCATGCACGCTACTAAGTCCAGCGTAATCTATTATTTTCATACACGCTTTTTCCAGAACTGTCGTCGACAAGCAATATTTTTGTATGGGAATAATGTTCGCAAAATAAATTAAACAATAATAAAATCACGTTAGCTTGTCTTTCTTGTCTTTGCACAACAGACTGTGACATTTCAGTGAGTTTTTAGATCGCTTTTAAAGTTATTAAAAACAGCACTTCCTTAAACAGTTTGCAGCATCACCGCAATTGTCAACAACATAACATGCAATTGTTAAAGAGACTGCCGGTAATCTGAGAGGGAAACTAGGTATATATTTCATGAAAGGGATTTCTTTATTTACACTGTCCCGTTTAATTGGGATGACAGTAGGGTAAGTGTGAGGTTTTGTGCACCCTAGAACCTTGTTTAAACCCCCAGTGGTATTTTTTGTCACTGACCGTTCCAAGGCGGTAGCCCTATTGTCCACACTCTTTTTGTGTTTGTGATGTCGTATTTGACCTTTAAGTCATTAGTATTGTTGTATTCTTTTGTAATGTTGTTCTTTGTTTCTGTGTGTGTTTGTGGTTGACTGTCGTCTTTGAATGCTACTTTTCGTCAATTTTATAATCCATATATAAAATTCATGATTACTTTTGAAAAAAATGTCAAATTTATAGGTTACATATTGCGAAACTGAGCACTTAATGAGATGTTACACTAATCGCAATCAATATTTATTTAAAAAGGGCTCTTAAAGCCCCAAATTCTTCTACCAGGGACAACATTTGAGTTATGTGTTTTTAGACGGTCGTAGCAGCATGCTGACCTGAATTTACAGGTCAAAGCCTCCTAAACATGTGACTGCATTGCATCACTGTACAAGACAGATGAATACTTTATACCAGCATAGCATAGATATTAAATGATATTGAACTGAACAAAACCTATTGAAGGAATTGAAAGAAAACGTTATCAAAATAATTAAAAACTTATATATATACATATATAAATATATTGTCAACTACTGATTTTTAATAAAAAAAGATATACACACACACAAAATAACAACACTGAAACTTCATTCTCTATAATGACTCCAGCACAACCCATAAACAGATACATGGTTTGGAGAAATTCATTGCAAGATCATACTATATATTACTATGAATCTCAAAACTCGTTTTGTCTGACTGCAAACATATTGATGTTATTTTTTGTTGTTGTATTTTTTGATAATAAAAGTATCTTTTATTGAGGGAAAATCTTGTTTTTATTTTGGATTTATTTGCTGCACATACTTTATAGGTATATGCTAACATAAGTTTTATGTTGATTTTAAATATATAACTATTAGTTAATTCATTATGTCTTGTACAGATTTTATGCAGATAAATACAGTACTTATTGAGTGTATCAACTTTGCCAACAAGTGCATGGTCAATAATGACCACAAACTGTGATAATTGCCATTTAATCTCCAACACTACCAGCCTTCCCTGTCAGTTGTATTTGGGGGTTTAAAAGTTGAAAAAAAAGGAAATAAATATCAAAGTATCATAACATAATAACAACGAAATATGCTCTAATACAATTTATAAATAAACAAAGGCGGTGGTCTAACTTGAAATGATGATGTCATCGAACTCGATGATGGCATACAGGATAAAAATCAGAAATAGTAATACAAATGATAAAAAGTACACGTATGCTAATGTTACGATTTTACATTCATTGGGAGAGATTTTCTAATGTTTACTCTATTTATCAATAAGCCATATATGGTAAAAGGGCTTGATCACGTCACCGTTCCAAGATGGCACCCTCCCTCCATTTACCTTCATTGCAAATATTTAAAAGTAAACATGTTCTTTTTATTTGGTATTTTGATATTTATTTTACCATTTTCTGATTGTTAAGATACGTTTTAAATAAAACTTGTTTGAGAATATTAGATCGTCACCTTTAAGCAGTTCATACTGAAAAGGGGATCCCTTGGAAGCAACACACACAAACAAGAGAGAAAAACAGCAGACTCGGTTATATTAGGTCTGTTCATGAGAGGTAATATAATTTGGAAAAAACGCCTCACGCTCCCTAGCCCCGGCTTCAATGGTATTCTAATACTTTCAGACCAGAAATAGTGGGTTTGATGATCCCATAGAACCAGTCCGTAATAAGAGTACTGATTTGTAGTTACTTTTTACAGCTGGCACACAGCACTAACCAAATGCTAAAATGAAGTGAATAAATAACAAGAAAGGTTTTACGCAAGCGTAAAATATCTGCCGAGAGAAAATAGCAATATATCTGGGTAGGAACTGGGAACAAATTTAACATAGTAACTGATCAAGTCACGTGTGTTAAAACAATATTTTAAAAATAAATAAAAAATAATTGTCATGAAGACGTAAACTTGCCACTACCGTTTTTTCTTATCAGACACTTTCTTCCCAATTTTTACCATCAGTTTTTCCTACCAAATATTTTGAATCAAGGTGAACGGCCTCGCTTCGTTCTGGTCAAATCCTTGAAATGCGTTACATATTGATTACATATTCACCTTTGTAGCACGACATGTAGAATTACACATCAGCACATAAATACAATTCTTCACATGTAAGGGATGCAAATAAACTGTTCACTGTTACCATGTGTAAGTATTATCAAACGAAAAACTCAAAGAAACTGTTCATTGCTACCTTACCATGTGCAATAAGAGTCGCTGCCGTTCCGGCAGCGAATGAAAAGGGGATCCACTGGAAGCAGCAATTATGTTAAGAAGATAAGAATATATTCGTTCGTTGTAAATTTAAGAAATTCTAAAGATCGGAATTTGAAAAGTGTTGAACATTTCCATGCATCATGTTCTTCTTTTTTAGATGGTATATGGGATGTTTAATAAATTTTTTTAAAAGAAATATGATAGCATAGTAACAATTTGATTTTAAATGGCCAAGCTAAAAGTAAATGTAGGTATACATTTAAACAAGCTTTAATTAAACATGGTTTAAACTCCCAGCGACCTTTTTTGCCACTGACCTTTCCAAGGCGGTAGCCCTATTGTCAACCTTTTGCGTTTGTGATGTCTTATTTAGCCTTTTATACATCTTTAAAGTTATCCTTTGTTATTGTGTGTGTTTGTGGTTGACTGTCGTCCTTGAATGCTACTTTTCCTGTTCGATTTTTATATCTACGTTTTATGATTGAGAGTTCTGAAAAACTTTCAAAAAGGTAGAGTTATTAAAATCGGAGGACAAACAAAGAACATATTATTACACTAAGAATAGTTACTTTTCTAAGTTGTTATGAGTTTCCTTTTTATGAATCAGAAAGTTATCACAGTTATAAATATTCCATATATGGTAACTTAGTTTAAGCAAGAAAGCTTTAAAGTAGAATATCGCTTAAGCCGGTGCTAGGAGGCGTGAGAGGTGTTGCACTTCACATTACCTCACATGAACAGACTGAAAATAAAACCGAGTCTGTTACTTTTATCACTTGTTCGTGTTTGTTGCTTTCAATGGATCCCCTTTTCAGTATTTATTGACATTTACACTAGCGTTTGTTTAGTGCTGTGTGGCCCGACTGCAAATCAGTAATGTTATTACTTACTGGTCCTAAAGGGATCATCACGCCCGATCGTTGTGACTTTAAAGTAGAATATCGCTTAAGCCGGTGCTAGTAGACGTGAGAGGTGTTGCACGTTACATTACTCTCATAAACAGAGTCAAATTAAAACCGAGTCTGCTACTTTTATCTCTTGTTTGTGTTTGTTGCTTCCAAGGGGTCCCCTTTTCAGTATTTATTCAAATAGTCATATCTTCTTCTATAATGAAGCCTAACTGAATCTCTCCCTGCGTGTAAGAACTGGTGACGCGTTTCTTTTTAAAATTTCACAGGTAAATATGAACATGACTTTCCTGCCAACTCAGTTTTCTCTCACTCCATACAAGACTGAAGTGTCCAACTCAATTGTTCTACACTTTTATACAAACATATCTTTCCCAAGTACCACGTTTGAGACCGACACTTTAACAAATGATTGATTTAAGGCTTCTGTCTTTTCCAATTCTACTTTCTTCCCTCAAGTACATTCACTGGTAATAACATCGCATTTGAATCAAGCCAATATCAATTTTAATTTCCTTTTCATCGAGTCCTTCGCTCCTCATTCGGTTCGTTTCTCGTCCTGCCATTCGACGAGGTTCTGAAAACAATTCTGGTGTATATGTATGTCATCACGGACTGCAGGCAGAACACTATATGGGATTTTCGGGTCTATATTTGACGTGTGAGTTAATTATCATTTCTTTTAAAAGCACAATTTATGAGAATATTGCAGAGCGTTTCTGCTTGGTTTACAAGATGCATATACAACACAAATACAAATGTATTATTATGTATTAAATATAGATATAAAAATCGTAAAAGTAAGGAAAAGTAGCATTCAAGGACGACAGTCAATAACACACACAACAAAGGGCAACTTTAAAGATTACTAAAAGGCCAAATAAGACATCACAAACGCAAAAGGGTTGACAATAGGGCTACCGCCTTGGAACGGTCAGTGACAAAAAAGGCCGCTGGGGGTTTAAACCAGGTTCTAATGTACACCAAACCTCACATTTACCCTACTGTCATCCCAATAAAACGGGACAGTGTAAATAAAGAAATCCCCACCATGAACTATTCTCTAACCAGCAAGGCAGCATTTGAAATTGGTTGAAACCTCCAGCGGCATTTTTGGCACTGACCGTTTCAACTCTTTTGTGTTTATGGTGTGGCGTGGTTTTTGGTTGACTGTTCTGTGAATGATGCGTTTCCGGTGTGATTTTTATGCCCCTGTTATGATAATATGGATATGTATTTGAGGATCATGATTAGATTGGTTTGTTCTGCCATTATCTTCCGAAATAAAATTTATTTGGCGTCAGCCATAAGCAAATGTATGCTTTAAACAATTCTGTATTTAATGCCTATATGATCATGATGATAGATCCAAGGCGGTAGCCCTATTGTCAACCATTGTCTGTTGTGATGTATTAGCTTGCCTTTTATTCATCTTTATATAGTTGTTCTTTGTTTCTTTGTGTGCTTACGGTTGACTGTCATGAGTGAATGCTACTTTTCCTGTTCGATTTATATATCTACTTATACAAGCAAGAACTCATACTTGTTTTAAACCATGTTTAATGTTGCCTTGTCTTCTAGAGAATATAATCTGGCTTTACTTACCCGTTTTATTGGGATGGCAGTAGGGTACGTGTGAGGTTTGGTTCACCCTAGAACCTGGCTTAAACCCCAGCGGCCTTTTTTGCCACTGACCGTTACAAGGCGGTAGCCCTATTGTCAACCATTTTGTGATGTCTTATTTGACATTTTATTCATCTTATAAAGTTGTTCTTTGTTTCTGTGTGTGTTTGTGGTTGACTGTCGTCCTTGAATGCTACTTTTCCTTTCGTTTTTGTTATCTATATTCAAGAGTTCACCAAAACTCACTCTTAACTTTTTGTCATTCCAATGAAATAAGCACGTACAATAATCTATTTACATATGTACACAATCTAAAAAAAAAGAGTATGATAATGGACCTTTGGAAACGGCCGAAAACGACACATACGAAATATTGCAGTCTCGGTTTGATTGAGACTGTTCATGAGCGGAAGTGAAATATGCTAGCTACCGCTCACGCCCTCTAACCCCGGGTTGAGCAGAACTCAATATTAATAAAATCAATAGTACAAAATATTAACCATCCCGAAGATGGCATGCATATGGCGGTGGACATGGAGTTTAGTGCTTCCCCATGTCGTACGGCGTATGGTCCCAGTATCTAATAAAATGAAATGCCCCGAAGAGAGAAATAAACATAATGGAATTTAGTTGGGAGCAGCGGTTATGATGCCTGCAAATCACAAGTAACAGTCAAAAGACTAAATTAAAAAGCAGACAACATATCCTATAAGTGGTTAAATAGAGCCGATAATCGGCCGGAGTAGTGGAACCACTGAATCGAAAATTAGGTAAGAAAACAAAAATAAATGAAAAAGTACCACCGATAATTAAATATAAGTATCGGGCTCAGCGATCTCCAAAGATCGAATGAATAACAATACTGTTTGGTGATATAATCCAGTTTGAAATATGCCTAAGATAAACAATAGTTGTCTTATAAAGCATATATTAAGATTCTTAACTTCCTATGGAGGTTCGAGGCCATCCTCCATAAACCTTACAAATGGGCATATAACAATATTGCAATAAGTCTAAGAAGACCCTTGAGTAAATCAATGAAATACATAAGCATTAAACTTTTTTTCGTTTCTCGATCATAGTGGACGATGTAAATATGTGCACTTATATCTAAAATGCATCACTCATATGCTAAGGTAACAAATAAGATTAAATGTTAATCAATCAAACAAAAATACCATTCTTCGATGATTCTAATTAGTAGGGTATTATTGACGTATTTGAGTAAAATATCTTCTAGATACCTGTTTGTCGAGTCTACCCTATAGAGTGGTAGTTTACTTGAAATGCTATTAATTGTGATATGTCATCTGAAATGCTGCCTAAACGTTGAAGTCATTTGTTCCGATTTGACGTCTCATGTCTTTCCTATTTCTACACATAAACGGTTTAATTGCGACGATATTTTATCTTACATCCTGTCTGAGCAAAACGAAAGAAAATTGCATAATGCGTTTTGCAACTTTTATTGAAATCCCTTTGGCAAGATTGAGGTCTTGAATTCTACGAACCTTCTAACTCTATTGAGATTTTGTGATAATTGTATGACGTATATTATGCTCTTTACTCTGCAGAGGGACATCGGAATATATCATAATAACAAACCAATCATCGCATCGCTTATATACGGAAACGTATATCGACCTAAACGACCTTGTCATGTTGCTCCAGTTTAGCGCGAGATACATGTGAATCGAAATGTAGATATTTCGCGCAAAAATCATACCTTGGTACCATTGTTAAACTTTTTTCTTAGATATTTATATTTGCCAATCGGCCTTAGGCTTATTTAATAGAATTATTAAAACATTTGTCTTGATGCACGGTAACACGATTAGAAAGCGTAATTTCAGCGGAGCTGCAAATTAATTTCTATTTACCAAGCCGTCCGTTTGACGTTTGTGTTTATTCAGCTCAATATACAACATGGCTGCCTCCGATAGAAAGTAGGTTTGGAAATTTTGTCGCCCCTAAGTTTTTCCTGTAATGATTTAATTTAAAGCAAAAATGCAACAGGCAAATAAACACAACTTTAGATCAGATTTCCTATAATAATTACTCTACATTCTTCAAAATTTATACAAACATGCAAAACGAAAATCATTAAATATTCCTACCGAAAAGTATATTGCGTGTCTGGAAATATGAACATATGTGTTTCAGGATCTGTATCTAGGACATTACTTTCAATACAACATTACCTACATTTTTGACACAGCTACTAAACATTCCCACCAAATTTAGGTCACCCTAACATTTTTGATTGTATTTCTGTTATTAAGGTTTATGTTTGTTTTATACAGTTTTAAACATCATCCACATACTTGCAGCTTACGGACATTATTACCAATAGGCCACGATTATTGAAACATTGACCTACATTCTGTTGTGGTCGTGTTGAGGACTTTATTATTGGTAATTTTTGAAAATCTAAAAAGCTATTCCAGCAGGTCTACATAAACTTCGAAAAACCTTTGCAAAATGTTATTATCGTAACCATTATCTATTTTAAAATATAAAAGTAATTAACTATCACCATCTGACTTCTATGATAATGTGATTTACAAATTTCGTAAGATCCTTGGTCATAATCACTTTCATACAACCTTGACTCATTTACAGTTCACCACTATGCTTTCCTCTTTGATTTTGCGATGACCGGACATATTGTGGACGTCTACCTAAATCCTTATAGGACGGTCGGTAGCTTTGATGTTTCTCTTTACTCTCGACTTGTCGTACCCTTATCAGTTTCCTCTCTTTCTTTCCTCTGGCTTCTGCCAAGTTATTCAATACTTTGTGGCTTTCTAGTTTTTGATTTTATATTATATATACATGATCATTCATGTGTTTCACTTATATTGCCAATTAACGCTGCCTTGCTTGTTAGAGATTATAACCTGGCGGGGATATCTTTATTTAGCTTATCCCGTTTATTGGGATGACAATAGGTTGTTTGGTGAACCCTAGAATTCTGGTTTAAACCCACAGCGGTCTTTTTTGCCTCTGGCCATTGCAAGGCGGTAGCCCTATTGCCAACACTTTATGTTTATGATGTCATATCTTGCCTGTTATTCATCTTTGTAGTTGTCGTTAGTTTCTGTGTGAGTTTGTGGTTGACGGTCGTCCTTAAATGATACATTTCCTGTTCGATTTTTATATGTACTTTTAATAAACTCGCTAAAAGGTTTATCAAATAAGTTTATAATCCTATTATATGGTAACGCACTGCATGTTTAGTGGTTAACCCATGTACAGTTCGTCACTATGCTTTCCTCTGCGATTTTGCGATGACGGCATAAATTGTGGACCCTATGATGACGTTTAATTAAATCCTCTTAAATCGTGTCTTGTCGTACCCTTAACGGTCTGTTCTCTTGTTGCTCTGGCTTCTGCCAATTAATTGAGTACTTACTTTGTGGCTTTCTAGTATTTTTTTTTTATATTATATATACATGATCATTTAAGATTATATATACATGATCAGTTACGGGACAGTGCAAATAAAGATATCCCCATCAGGTTATAATCTCTAACAAGCAAGGCAGCATCAATGGGCAATATAATAAACACATACGTGATCATGCATATATAATCTAAAAAAACAAAAGCCTAGAAAGCCACAAAGTAAGTACTCACTGACTTGGCAGAAGCCGGGGCAACACGAGAACAAACCGTTAAAGGTCAGACAAGATCAGATCAAAGGCAAACTATATGTACTCTCCGTACGTCAACACTTACTGGTGTGTTATTATATAAATATCACATTCATGAGAGTGTGTCAGTAACAATGTTCACCATGAGGATATGATTATCGCCCGAGGTGAAGCCGAGGATGATATTCAATATCCGAAGGGTGAACATTCTTACTATTACCCTCTCATGAATGTGATATTTATTTTATTATAACGAAGTTCCCTCGGGCAAAAATAATTTCAATCATTTTCAGTACAGTTGCCAGATACACTGCTCCACTGCTTGTTTCAGTGAAACGGGAAATGTCTATTTGCCGGATTTGTTTTTTTCGCTATGGAAGTTATATCGTTGGATTGGAAATAACGTAACTAAGAAAATGAGTGATAGTTTATTGAAATCGTTCAGGTACTTTTGAAGTACTTTTGAAGTTATGATGAGTTAAAAATAACAATTTCACCGTACTGAGCCGATGACACCACCGGAACAGTACGCACACCAACGCGCATCAAAGCTGCGTATGTGATAATGTTTTTACTACCACCCTGCGATTTACTATCACCCTGTACTATCACCCTCGCGTCAGATAGTAAGAAATTACACATTGTTGTCTATGAGGAATTGGCATGGGCGTTTTTTGTGAGGTATCATCAACATTTCTATTCAGTTTCTTGACCACTTGCGCTTGATATATTATTTCACTTCCGTTCCGTGTAAATCGTTTTCAAAAGAATTGCGCTTGATGTTTAATCCTCTCACTTGAAAAGCAATCTCACATGTAGAATCAGCGGTCTCACCGAGTTGATCCGGGTTCAGTTAGCGTTCAGGAAATCATTTCAAGAGAATGTTTGTGCACACGCAATTGTGCGTCAAAAATAGGTAAAAAAATAATTAATACTCATACCTGCAATAACTATGTTAAGAAGCGTGTAAAGCTATTTTCTCAATTAAAGAAAATGGACAATAGTTCTACTGAAATATTTATTTAACATATTTAACAGTGTTATGTCTTGCCTCATACTGTTATAAATGTCTAAGTTCCATAGAGTATTTATTTAAAAGCACACGGTTACTGCTGAATGTGTTCGATTCAAATCCACCTGAATGTATGCTGCCGCATTGGAAGGTAAACAAGCTATTGTTCTCTAATGTTTTTCGTAATGTCTTTAATTTTAAGTGTTAAATAATTGTTGTTTGGTGTTACACTTTGTTTTTAAACGTTAGGAATAGTGTGTACGCCTGACATTTTATTCAGAAGTGTGTGTTTGCGTCTGCATATTTTAGCCTATTTGTTGTCCTGAATGTTTTATGTTGTCTGAATGTTTCGCTACGTATGTTGCCGTCTGAGAGTTTTTCGTCTGTATGTTTACGTTTGTATGTTGCCGTCTGTATGTTTTCCGTCAATATGTTTACGTATGCATTTTGCCATCGGAGTGTTTTCCGTCCGTATGTTTACGCATGTATGTTGCCGACCGTATGTTTACCGGTTGTAAGTTTACCCATGTATGTTGCCGTCTGTATATTTTCCGTCTGTATGTTTACGCTGTATGTTGCCGTCTGTATGTTTTCCGGTTGTAAGTTTACCCATGTGTGTTGCCGTCTGTATGTTTTCCGTCTGTATGTTTACGCATGTATGTTGCCGTCTGTATGTTTTCCGTCTTTATGTTTGCTGTCCGTATGTTTTCCGTCTGTATGTTTACATATGTATGTTGCCGTCCGTATGTTTTCCATCTGTACGTTTTCCGTATTTATGTTTATGTATGTATGTTGCCGTTCGTATGTTTTCCGGTTGTAAGTTTACCCATGTACGTTGTCCGGTCGGTATGTTTTTACGTCTGTATGTTTATAGGCAGGTCATTTTAGCCTTAAATATAGCCTAAGGTAAAAGAAATTGTCACAGAAATTATTTTTACTGATCCTGGTTCGAAACAATATACAAAAAAATGAAGAAAATCACTATTTTCTGGAATAAATTTATATCCATTCAGAATATTAGTAAAACATGTATTTATATATGAAATATTATTGTTAATATTACATAATATTAAGTTCAAATAGAAAAAAAGTATAATTATATATCAAAACCTGTTTTTGGGTCCAAGAATCTTTTTTTTATTTTAAAAATATTTTTTTTTAATGGTTTTAGAATAAGATTAATAAAAAACAGCATACATTCAAATGAATTATCACTGACATTATTTTAACTGATTATGGTTCCCGATGATATAGAAAACAATATGTCCAAAATCCTCATCTGAAATCACATTCTAAATATAATATTTTTTGGGTAGAAAATCAAAATCTTTTTTTCTTTTAATCAATTTCCGTACTAACTAAATAATACTTGCTCAAGTCGTTTCTGCATATATATATATATATATATATATATATTTATACTTATGTTAAGATGTTAAGCAACACTTCATATGTAATCATTAGTCTTCAAAATATAATCTTTGTTGTCATAGACATAGAAGGTTAGGTATGTTGATTTATATTGTCTTCTTATCAGTTTGTAGTTTATATGTAGCCAACGGAACTCACTTTAATCACTGTCTATATCGGGTCGTGCTGAATTCTCACAACTTACTCCTACACGAGCTACATGCTGTACTGCAATCTAATCCCATTTTCTTACAAGTACAGCTGGTCGTTTTGCATCCTGTTTTGCACGAGCATCTTATCACCTTCAGAAGGAATTCTGGGGCAGTTGATTTGTCCATTTTAAGCGGTTTCATTGAGTTATCTTGTATTTCCCAGCCCCATTCAACCGGTATTAACCCATCTTCATTACCTTTCCAGTCCTGTACTTTTCGGCGAATTTATGAACACGTAGTTTGTCCTGTCCTTCTCACGAATTACTCTTATATAGACATTGTAATGTAGTCTCTCCCGATGCAATAATGTCCTCTTTAGATACTTCGTTTGGTGTTTTGTTGAACATATCTGCAGCCAAAAGTCTGCGCTGTTTTCATACGTTTTCCGAACAGTACCCTTCCCAAGTCCATATATCCTTGATGTTGTGTCGCAGCCAAGAATTGCATGAAGAAACAGTATATTAGAGCATATTTCTTCACCCATTCTACGTTGTGTGTCTTGAATGTTCCGTACTGTGCTTTTCTTGGGTGTTGGTCTCGGCAAAAAATATTTATTATATGAATCAAGTTCCGTATAGTAACACAGCAGTATCACAAGATCAGTATCATCTCCAACTAATGACGTCTACGTTGTTAAGGAGTAGGTCACAGCTGTCTTTACCATAAGAATATCCGCATCGCCTGAAGAGCATACAGTTTTAATACCCGCTTTTTGCAACTTATCACTTAGAAGATTAATAAATGTTTGTTTGTTTGTTTGTCTTGTTTGTGAGAACTTACTTTTCTTTCCTCTCATGATCATTGTCTCATTGAATTTAACTTCCGTCTCAACGCAACCCCCTGTTCGCCTCAGATGTGTTGTGTCTTTAGTACTTGGAACATTGTCATATCCATCTAATACAACAGTCTCTTTTCCATACTTCTTTGTCACATGCTTCACATACACATCACATATTTGACCATAGCTGTTAGATTTTGGCCAAGGAATCCGTTGAAAACCCAACCGCCATTAAGTATATATTTCATTTCACCAGTGGGTTTTTCACTCTGTGGTTTTACTTTATCTCGTATAGCTTCTGCCAATGCTGGCTTATCAGCCTCTCTCAGCAAGTGCAGGGTTTCAAATATTGCTGGAGGGTTAGTGCATAACTCATAAGAGAATAGCGAATCCAGTTCGTCTTCTGGGAGTGATCTCCTTGCCGCAGAAACAAGCCGTTGAAATAATAGTTGCGAGTCTACCTTGACAACGTCATCGCCTATTTTCAAACCAGCCGTATCCGACATTGTTTTTTCTCGATCTTTTCGCTTGAAAGCAAAATCCATAACAGTGCTTCTGGCCATTTTGTCTAGAATCTCGATCCCAACAGCTTTCGCATTATCTTCATTGACAGAATCATCAGAAACAACTCCACTTGATATACTTTTTAGCTCAAGATCCTTATTAAAGGGGTTTCGTTCTCTGAGATATTCTATTAGAATCTTCATGTCTTTCTTGTCTCTCTGTTGCCGTGCGTTTGAAGTATCTTTATGCTGGTCACTGGTGATGAATTCTGTTCCTGATACTTGTTGCATAGCGTAGTTGATTTCTGAACAAGCGGGGCGAGAAAGTACCCACAGCGTCCTCTGCGTTTTAGTCATTCCCCTTCCTCGTGTTAGCCCACCAGTTGTTTTCAAACTTCTCATGAGCCTTTGTTCTCGAGAGTCCTGCCCAAAATCGATCGCTTTGTCTTAGTACATGATACCCCTCCATAACGTACCTGTACACATCAGGACTACTTGTTTCTAATGCTAGCATGTTTGCAAGGTATACATGTGCCGACTTTGCATATAAGTTGTGGCCAGATGCTGTGAAATAGGGTAACATATCTAATACTGCCTGTAAATGGAGCGTCCAGTTGCCAGATCGTTCTGCCTTAATAAATGTCCTCAGTATATCAACCATCTCCATGTATTGAAGCCATACTCTTGATGTGCCACTTTGTTTCAAGTTACTACGGTGCGTATCTACTCTCTCTTTTATGCGCCCTGCTACAGCAGATGAACATGCAGACTCAGCATCTTAATCACCTGCAAGAACCTGATCAAACACAGTCAATGCACACTCGATATCATTGTCAATGCCTATTCTTCCATGTCCATATGTTTCTTCAGCAAACAATTCTACTGTCTCGATTAGGTGATTTTCCATGTCCACAGATGCATTAACTTCGTCAAAGGTACTTTCCGTCTTATTTGTTTCCAGTCCAACATTGCATGTCTCATCATTTTCCGAACCACCATTGAACTCAGCTCCGTCATTTGTTTCGTCACCTTCAATTTCACCACTCGTTTTGTTCTTCGTATGTCGATATAAAATACCTCGGCGGCCATTAAGAAGTTTTATGGATACTCGGATCACTCCTCACCTCACCTCTTTCTGACCCGATGTAGCGGGTCAGTATAAACCAAATAGTATTTCTCCAAATGTGGCGCAAATATAAATCCCAATGAATGTTCACAGGGGCGGATACAGGATTTAATACGGGGTCGAAATGGAAATAAATTGACAACAAAATCCACCACCAAAACACGCTTTTCGCATGCATGTTCATATCTTCTCAGTTGTTGCTGTTATGGTGTTTAAGGGGTGGGGGAGGGGCGGCGCAACTTAAAGACCTGTTAAAGCTTAAAAACAAAAAAGAAAGAATAGAAAGCACACTTTTTCATTAATTTTCAGATTGTATTGTGGTTGGGGGTTGGGGTGGGGTGAGGGTGGCCGGATGGGCCCTCGCCTGAATCCGCCCCTGATTTATAACCGGTATACACGACTCTTGGAAACAGAAAGGAGAGGACATATATCCTAGGTGTATAATGGTTTTATACTAAAGTTGCACTGGTCAATACGTGTTGCTTCACATTTATAACAACAATCTTAATTAAGTAGCACACGGATCTGTTACTACCTTTAAAATTATGTTTTATTTCAAAATCAAACATATACATACTTGTCATCTATGTAACTGTATAACAAGCTCCATCAAGTGTGTATCAGTTCACTGAATTGGTGTTTACCTCAGTACCAAAACATGTGTTGTCAAAAAGAGCTGCAAACCTTTAAGGAAAGGTACTCTATCAAATCAAACACATTTTAATTAAGGGAGATTATCTGAAATATTTTACCTACAAATCTACTGTTATGACCAATCTAAAACATTTAGTGGGATCAAAAAGTAGATCTACTATAAAAAGTTTGATATCTTACTTAATTTAACATTAATACGTAAATATCATTATAAAATTATGTTCCCAAAAATCGTTGATTTTTTCCTATTTTTCTTAAACTTTCAACCTCAAAATAAGTACACTTTCAACTTGATTTGTGAATTGTATTTTAGATATCTGATAGAGAACAACATAAATAATAAAATACAAAAACAAAAATATGATATTTACACACAGATTTAACTTAAGTATTTTATCTCCAGAAATCGGTGATTTTATCCTTTTTTTCACCATTTTATCCCAAAATTGAGAGTCTGTCTATTTATTTGGTGAAATTGATCATACATTCTGATTGTCTTCTCTATTACAAGCATTATATACTATATAACTGTGTTTTTTATTGTTTAATTATAATTTTTTATAAATTATTCCCAAAAAAGGTGATTTTTTCATTATTTTACATCTTTTTGCCCCAGAATAACATATTTAGCACGTGATTTGAGATGAGGACTTTGGATATATTTTTTCCCATAATTTTTGGAACCAGAATCAGTTAAAACCATTTCTGTGCCAATTTCTTTTACTTAAAAGTTTATTTTTACTGCTCTGTTACGCATGCATGTTACCGTCTGTATGTTTCCGTCATGATGTTTCCCTATGTTTGTTGCCGTCTGTATGTTTTCCATCTGTATGCTTACGCTGTTTGTTGCCGTCTGTATGTTTCCGTCCTGTATGTTTCCCTATGTATGCTGCCGTCTTAATGTTTTCGCCTGTATGATTACCAATTTAAGCTGTCGTATGTATGTTGTTCGTCTGTATGTTTCCGTATGTATGTTGTCGTCTGTATATTTCCATAGTTTCGTATGTGTGTATGTTTTCCGCCTGTATGTTTCCGTATGTATGATGCTGTCTGTATGATGTTGCCTCAGTATGTTTTTCGTTTTCGTATCTTATCACGTTGTATACTACTTATTTACATCTATTTACATTTATTATATGATTGGCAAAATTGCCAAAAGATAGTGAGGTTTGTGCATGTTAAATCTGGCTGAAACCTCCAATTATATGTTAGGCGTTAACGTTGCTGTGATTTTCCTTTTTATGAATCAGTAAATTATCATGGTATCAACTTTCGTTTCCGATATGATGGCGTAACAGAAAAAAATTGCTGTCGAGATAAACATTACTTTCATCAGCATTTACCTGCATTTTCATAACAAAAAACAGTATGAGAAACACCATATGGTTTTGAACTTCTACTTCATATAAAAACACATAACAATTAAGGAGCGTTTCTATTTCTGTTCTGGAGCAACTTTTCGATTCTCCTTTGTTACCAGTGCACGAGCAACGCATGAACGAAATGGAGGTTACATATGAACCGACAACAGAAAATTTAACCAGTATGTATGTATGTAACGACTTTAAAGACCTATCTATTTGTTTCGCGAAATTACACGTCAGTGAATGAGAAAATCGATCAGTTATCAACGAAGGTTCCGTGCTAGAGGAAAACGCAACACCTAGAAAAGTACACGGAGTATGTTGAATCTAATTTAAAAATTTGAACGAAGATGTAGTAGTCAGACTGGACACTAATATTCAAAGAGAGCGCGAAGACCGCAGCTCTGAGATAAACAGAGAAGCTCAAAATCGAATAAAGCTAGAAATATGGGGGATAAAGTGGAATTTCGTTATTCTGGATTTAATGGTGCTCAACGCGAATCGGCAGATATCGCGGACAGAGTGGTGCGTGAGGTCTTAGCATTGAACGCGAAACAGCCCGCACTATTCTGTTCGCTGCTGCTCATCGTCTTCCAAAGGGTGGTGCATCTGATAAAAAGAACATTTAGTTAGATTTGAGTGTGATTTTTTCGATAAAGACTATAATCTAATTCCCACGGTTTATGTCGGTTTCGCGTGTTAAACATGATGAAGCGACAGGCAAAATGCAATACAAGTAGATATGTGAGTTATGTGATATATAGAATCTAACATTCGTTCTCCTTCATTATTAAATTTACTAAACTCGTTAGCAAAAATGATATAATGCTCGGCAAGAGCCTCGCATTATATCATTTTGCCAACTCGTTTAATAAATTCAATAATGAATGAGTACTCATGTAAGATCCTCTCTATATATACTGAAAGGAAAAAGAAACGCATAATGTTTTTTTCTGCTATATATTGTATGTTTAATATGCTGCCGCTAATCGAATGGTACAGGACGACATTAGGTCCGTCATTTCGGAAAGAAGGTTTAAACAGCACCGAACACACCAATGGTTACCCCTTTAAAGTTTCATTCTCGGCAGAATGCACATTTGGCTCAAGCAGGTTAGCAAACGTAGGCTTTAAGCGTTGCTATATCTTAACATTAACTACAATACTGAAATGGCTTGATTTTTTCTTGCGAAACTTCAACATTTTAAAAGGCCTACTACATGACAGAGTTGTCCTCTCTGTAATTTGTTGTAGCCTTGAATATTACACTATTAAGGACATAAATACATGTGCACCAAATTAAATGTTTATTATGAAAGCAACTTTTCTGATAAGCATTTAAGCATGTGTTGAAAGCACGGTTGATATTCAAGCATAATTACAAGTGCACCGAATTCAATCAATTCGAATGTTTTTTTTATCAATTCGTACGGACAGCAAATTTGTATATAATTTATGTTTAGATTACAATTCAGTCTCTGGGTATACAGGAGCTGAATAAATTTAAACTGAAACTTATACGTCCTCCCTTTCACACCTTCGCTGCCCGCCGATAATAACACACTACAACAGTTAAACACATCAACTAGGTGTAATCCAAAACTTCCAGCAAGTATGTAAATGTCCTTAATGTCCATGCCACACCAGTAATGGTTGACTACGTAAGTGGATCCAGAGGAAGACATCAACTGAAAATATATAACTCAGAGAAAGCAACATGATCTTGCGACATAAAATACTATCTTTTGAATATAAGTATTGACAAATAATGAAATGTCTTAAATGAACTTATTGTACTTATACAACTTCATAACACTGTTATCGATGTCAATCAATGATCCTGTGGGCTGGGAGGGAGGGAATTTAAATTGTTAACATAAGCTAAAGCACATTACCTCGTTTTGAATCCAACATGCCGGTGTAGATCTCGAAATCTGCACTGTGAAATTTACTCCCTAAGTTCAAAACGCTAATTTTATGTCCTCCAATAACCTTTGACTATAACAGATATTATAGTCAGTATTATTGGAGAGCACTGCAATAACAACACATCAAAATATTTTATAAACTTTAATAGCTTTGGCAAATATTGGGCGTGGCATGGATTGAAAAACAAGCCCCAAGCATGGGGTTTAACAATTGGGCTGCCGGTAAGCACAAAATACCATTATGGCAAGCCCTTGCAGTAGAAAGCATTAAGCAATAAAGCAGATTGAATATTACACTATTAAGGACATAAAGGCATGTGCACCAAATTAAATGTTCATTATGAAAGCAACTTTTCTGATAAGCATTTAAGCAAGCGTTGAAAGCACGGTTGATATTCAAGCATAATTACAAGTGCACCGAATTCAATCAATTCAAGTGTTTTTTATCAATTCGTACGGACAGCAGATTTGTATATAATTTATGTTTAGATTACAATTCAGTCTCTGGGTATACAGGAGCTGAATAAATTTAAACTGAAACTTATATGTCCTTCCTTTTACACTTTTGCTGGCCGCCATATGGATTGGCGCCAGGACACTCCAAGTCATAGAGTACAGTGTCCAGGCGCCCATCCACCGCCAAAAATAGGGGAAACATGTTTTGGCAGCAGCGAAGAGTGTGTATCAAAAACAAAATATCCGAATGCCACGCCCAAAACAGAAACGGTGCCAAAAAAGTATCTATTTTCTCATCACTGCCTACTTTAAATGACACATTAAAATTCAGCCGCTAACTGGTTAAGAAACAAGTTGTTCCCCGCATTTGATAAATGAACACCATCCTGTTCAAGACATGTATCATCAGCCGGAATGTTTGGGTATGCTAACTGGTTTAAGAAACAAGGTGTTCCCCACAGTTAATTAAGAACACCATCCTGTTCAAGACAGGTATCATCAGCCTGAAAGTCTGGGTGTAGCAAATAAAGGCCCCCAATATCTAATATCGCCTTAGCAGCGTAAATGTTTAGCCGCTTTCTGGCCCTTGTCCTTGCTAAAGGATTGATAGAATAACGCCATGAAAGCCGAGGAAGTATTTAAGAACAAACAACGACCACATCTAAGAACCATTAATGATTATTTCCCTCAATCATTTCTCCACGACCACATGAGTTGATGCATCAGACATTGGCAAAATAAATAAATGTCAGGAAATTATCAAGTATGTAAAGGTTGGAGGATGATTTAACTGTAATGTGTGTCTCGAAAAACAAACTGACTGTTAAACGTGCCTAAATTAGCATCAGGAATATCGATCTTAAGCGGTTACATAATATGAAGTGTAACATGTACATGATACTCAGTTGCAGACTTAGAAATCTGAATGATTTCTGATAAAGCGTGTATCTTTCTTACTGTTTCGCGTGCCATGGTTATTTTCATTTCAGACAGCAAACAACTGATATACATTTGTTTGTGTACAATATGCACATTTTCCTAAGTGTATTAACTTTTGTCTCCTGGATAATCAAGTTTATTTCTATTGTAAACATGACTTTAACTGCATTTTTACCTTTGACTTACGATCCATTTTAGACTTGTGTAAACAATCATCATCATCAAGCGCCTAAGAAATTGATGAACAGTAAGTCAGTCAATCGATACATGACTGTTTACAGGCTACAACCTCAATTTATGTCGGTGCTCCACTCTTTTATCAGCCACAATAGAAATACCAAGTACTTGCATAACGATCTACGACTATCTAAAGGCTAAACCATCTAACACTCCGACAACAATACACGAAGAACATGTATCCTTTTCAAGTGAACTAGCCCGCATTAAAAAGGTTAGCCACACAACTGGGTAAACTCCCTTTAACTAATACATAAAGATGTCATCGTGATGCTGACAATTGGAATGCCATTTATCTCATTTATCACCGTCTTGTATGACAACCTAAGATGAAGTTGGTGACTTAGAGGAAATGTTTTATTATATTACAATTTGCAACCTGCCCAGGATCTATTGTGCATATACCTTTTGGACGCCATGTTGTTTATATAACTTTGACTATGACTATTGACTATAAACCCCAGAGCTACACACACACACACACACACACGCACTCACTACATTGTGGAACCCTGCAGAGAAGTTGTTATTTTGAATAGACACAGCACAGAAATGGTTTTATAATTTAGTGACCATGCACATAACTGGTTTAAAGTGCAGTGTATTGACTAGGGACAAGCCGAAAAGGAACAAATAACTAAATTTCAATGAACCCCTGGCAAAAATACCTGGTGCAGGATAAATAAAACATCAACCTGGTACAGGATATTTGAAACCTCATCGATCTAATGGATTGGCCCAACAATATAACCAATGATCAAATGGAATAGCCTTAAAATGAGGCATTATGATAAGTATGTAACTATTTGCCATGTCTTGAATATGTACACCACTGATAAAGCACTGATAAAGCACTGTCTATGCATTAACTATGAATGTATTAAACATTGTAGGGATATATTTCCAAACTCTACACGACATAGTTTCACAAAGCTGCTATGAGGTGTAGGTTTATCTTGTATAACAAGTAAAAAGTGGAACTTTACATACAATACCAACACTGGAGGACTCTATGACCTGTTCCACACTTTGCATCTGATACCGACATAGAAAAGTTTGACTGGTGTTAAGTCAACTTGATGGTTACACGAACTGAAAAATAAGGCAAAATGTCCTAAAGATTGAAACAAAATAAGCCTTGAATGATGTGATAGAGATCCAATTAAAATAAGGCAGCATCAGCAACAGCGTCAGTATAAAACAACAGCCACTGTAATGAAAACATTATTGTACGCAAACTGAATAAATGTCAAGTTGATCGCTAGAAGATAAGCATGGAATGTTTTATAAACAGTTAATTTAAAAGAACGTCAAGTACAATTGAGGCATGAATAATTTTAACTGTTAAACAGTATTAATTCAAATTAAAATAATGCCATATCCGACACAATACTTCCGCACCATCTTAGACGCACGCTCGGACGGTATGACGTCACCTACCGCTCTGGGTCATGAATATTCATTGCCTCCATTGGCAGACCAACAACTTACAGCCAACAGCAGCAAGGTAAAGTTAGCTGAAATCAACAACTGGTGAGATGTACTTAACAGCAGTAAGAAAACATATTGCCTAAACACTCCAATTGCATGGGTAGCATCATAAAACACAATTACACGAACAGCCTTTGAGTTAAATAATAGCAGCAGAAGCTAAACAACGCTGATTACAAACAGGATAATGATTACTTGGAGACCATTTTAAACTTCCTGCCCGCCCGCATCTCCAATGAAAATGCAATTAGCATTTGCAGACACCTGGTGTAAAATATGATATTTGGAGATGTTTGCATTATACAACAGCAGGAAGTGGTGTAAAAAATCATACCATAAAAAACATATATAGCCAATTATTTTTTATTTTTTAATGGATATTATTAGTATTATATATGTCCCAACTGACTAACCCATTGACTTTAAACCCATAATAAAGTGTATAAAAACGAGTCCTGTTTCCGTAGGCAGTGCAACATCTGTTCCTCTAGCTGCCTAACATCATTGTACGGCTTCTTCTGCAATCAAACGAGCCACTCAACGATCTGTGACATAACTGACTTGCTGAACGATATGTCTTTACACCGGGAGACAGTACATGCAACCGCTGACTTTTCCCGGCAGAGCTGGTTCGCACCATCGAACTTGCTCGCTTTCCACGACGCATTATCCGTCGTCGTATAAGCGTTTATTTATCCTCGCTGTATTGCACTAAGCATTTTAGCGAGCAGACCTAGGTTTAAAGTCTCATCCGAAGGACTGGTAAGGTAGGAAATTCTTTTTGAAATATTTCGATAATTAACCCAAATTCGGTCCTGGCTGGGATTGAACGCGCGATCCCTGGGTTACTAAACCGCGATGCTAACCATTACACCACAGCGCTACCTCCAGTGTGAATATGAAAACAAAATCAACGTACATTGTATGAACTGAGAAAATAAAATCCTTTTCTAAATATTAATACCAACTTACTGGAATAATTTTTTTTTATTTTGTTTATTTTTTTTTTTTTTTTTTTACTTACTTTTATTTTTTTATTTTTTATTTTTTTTTATATATTTATAATTATTACGATTATTATTATTATATATATATTTATTCATCATTTTAATTAGCCCACTATCATTATAAAATTATTTATGTATTTGTTCAACCTCAGTGAAAATGCACCCAGACGCATTAAGCTATGCCGTAAACATTTCAGATAGAATGCAGGGGCGAATCCAGGATTTCAGCTTAGTGGGGGCGTAAGATTTTGGTAAATTTTCAGGTCCGTCTATAGCCTTATAAAACGGTTGCGGTAGTGCATTGATAGGGTAAAACAGTCCGTTTTCAAACAAAAGGATTTAACAATGTGTTAATTAAACAACTCATTAGCCATTATGCGTCGAGCGAGCGAAGCGAGCGAGAACATTTTTTATACTGAGGGCGTGCAACGAAATTGTTTGATATTTTATCTGCAGTAACATGGACCTACATGTATGAATAAAAAAGGGGCGTTCTCAAACAAAAGGATTTAACAATGTGTTAATTAAACCACTCATTAGCCATTATGCGTCGAGCGAGCGAAGCGAGCGAAAAAACAATTTACACTGAGGGCGTGCATCATAATTGTTTGATATTTCATCTACAGTAACATGGACATACATCCTTTGATATTTTATCTACTGTAACATGGACATACATGTATGATCCGGAATTTTTAGGGGGCGCTCACCGGCGCGCACCCCCCACCCCCGTATTCGCTAGTGGAATGTACCTAACCGCATTATTCTTGAAACACACTCAAATACACTCAAATACCACTCATTGTTCTATCTACTACTGACCCAGTAATGCAGTATAAGCTGTAGCCAGTACGCAAAATGTGAAGTAAAGGGACATTCCACTTTGGAATTGAGGGGAGCAGGTGGTGTAGTTTCGCCCAAAACCTCGCTTAAAACGAACGCTTTAAAAAACAAACAAGGCAAAAAACGAAGTTATCAACGTTTAGTCTCCATTTAAATTCGACAACGTCGACGCCACACATAAACCACGCAATATTAGAGTAATATTAATCAACGTTTACCTACTCCCTGGCATGACGTCATTCATAAACCACGCAGCATATTTAGGGCAAAACTAATCGCGTGGGAAACCCCACATTTCGGGAATATTAATTAAATAATATACGAGAACGTCGTTATTTATTTATAGTTATATCAATTAGCAAAGGAATCGCACAGAATAGAAACAAAGATAGAGACGAAATAAAGCTTACGTTAATTGAAAGAAAAATTGTGCTGACTAGAATCAAAATGGCCGACCTATTAAGGTGAAATAGGAGACTTTATTTACATCGACCAACAACGTATACACTGTATGACTAAAATGAAACGAATAAAACCTAATCGAAGATAAAATCATGAGCAACAGGAATATGACAAAAAGAAATCATGCGAGTATGAGTTCAATGAATTTAAATTGTTAACATAAGCTTAAGCACATTACCTCGTTTTGAATCCAACATGCCGGTGTAGATCTCGAAATCTGCACCGTGAAATTTACTCCCTAATTTCAAAACGCTAATTTTGTGTCCTCCAATAACCGTTGACTATAACAGTTATTATAGTCAGTATTATATTGAACGATATATCACTGTATTTTTTGCAACGTTAGGAGAATAAGCAATGCGCATTGCGCATTCCGCATTGTAACGTATGCAACGTTAGGAGAACAAGCAAAGCAATGCGAAAGATTTCAGATGTGTGCGTTATTTTCACATTTTCGGGCTCGTGAAATTATTGTTTACAATTGAACTCCAAACCGTGATATATTAAACGATAATTCACAGTAAACGATGTTCTATTTCTTAAGTATAGGCAATATTCTGATTATGCGTTTCTTTTTCCTTTCAGTATATATTGTAAAAACACTATACTGCTATATGTAAACAAATCCTATGTAGTTATTATAATAGTCACCCGTTAATCTACTACTTTTCCTCCACTAGCTGTTTTTTCGTAGCAGAAAAGAGATTCACTCCATTCACGGTCGCATTAATTATGCTTTTTAAACTACAACATTTCGTTTCACGTAATTTGTATACCTTTGATACCTGCATTATTAAACCTACGTTACCGTAATTTACGTTACCTAGTTGAATGAAGGTGTTTGGTTTAAGAAATTGAGAAAATTAGTATTTTATATCCGAAAATTATTTTAAACATCTTAGTTATAACAGACATACATATCCATGATGTGAACAATGTTTGGTTTTTGTATTGTCCGTTACATTGTGTATTTTTTAAAATAATTAATAATAATTGTCCGTGTGTTACTAGAAATATAGAAAATTCGGCCAATTAGCTTATAAAGATGTTAATACAATATTCCTCTAGACATCATCGATGGTAACAACAATGTTTGAACAAACATGGAATTATGTCAAGTTAATATGTGTTACATCATGTATTAAACGTTACGTACGTTACCAGTTACGTTTGCATCATATTATTTAAATACTACATCTTAGTATCAAATAATAACATGGATAAATATCTTTATTTTCCTTTATATATTGTTTATACTTAGGCAAACATTGAATGAAATGAAGTTTATATATAATTTACCCGACTCTTCCGTATTTTTTACGTTACCAAGTTCAAAGAAAAATAGCAAATTTTATCACATAACATCCGTTGTTAGCAGTGTCGAACACCCATTTAATATTCTATTGTATAACACACGTGTAATACAACCTGGAACGATTTTGATTAGTTGAGTTTAACCTGTAACACTACGCAAGTTTATTAACTGAAACTATTTTATTTATTACAAATTCACCCAGATCTGAGTCATAAACTTATTATTTGTGACAGCTTATAAAAATAATGCACGTTATACAACACATTGTTGTTGGTTTGTTAAAAAGTTGACGTAAACTGCTATTTTGTAAAGAGGTAAAACACGAAATATTTTATACGCAACGTTGTGTGAGACGCGACGTTTCGACGTCACATATTTTATGACGTTTTGGCGCTAAAGTGTTTCGGACGTCGTGGCGGTTCTTAGTCCATCTGAATTAATTTTTACTAATTTGATTGCAATGTTATGTCATAAAAAGGATCTTAAACTCGTTCCCATTCCATATAAGATTTATGAAACGAGTTATGAATTATTTTTAATTTTAACTCGCCAAAAGGCAATAATTCATAACTCGTTTCATAAATCTTATATGAAATGGGAACGAGTTTAAGATCCTCTATATTTGCACAATTTTAACTGCTAACGTATTCATATACTAATCAAATGTAACAAAGTAAGCAATTTCAACATATTCACAAAATGAATTGAACTTAACTAACGTTAATAACAAATATAAATGTATAGCTCTATAAGATAGAATGCATTTTCATGGAAATATATTACATCATTTGAGCTCATACTTACTCTATACATTGTCATCACTTTTTTTAAACTCAATATCAGTAAGTTTGTTGGCTGCCATATTTTTTCACCCATTATAACTTCCTTCTTCAGTGTCAGGCTCTTTGAACATGATGTCAACCAACTATTGTGACGCAATATCACCAATAGTCCAGTCAAATTCAATAACTTTATATTTTCTCATTTGTTCCTGCGTCTGGTTAATGTTGGTCAGTATGGTGCCACAAAAGCAATTGAAAGTGTGCATGTTCAAATACATGATTATAGAAAATTGACACTGCGGAAAAAAGCTCTAGTTGTGGCCTTTGCATTTTCGCGAAAACGTATTTGACATCCGTGTAAAGAGAGTTATCATATATGCGGCACACTATCCTCTCCGTGATCTCCGTACTTTTTTGAAGATCATCCGAACATTCATGCTGCTGTTCGAGCAATTCAACTTTACACAAACTCTCTGTGCTTTTTAATCATCTTCAGTGGGACAGCCTTGCCTCTCCCTACAAAGCCACTGGTTGCAACACAGCTTGAAAAGCAGTGTGGGTAGTAAAGAGCAAATATCAGACCCCTTAAACTCTACAATTTGTTTCACATTCAACATCTTCTTTGTTAATCATCCCGGTGCCAAACATGACATAAGCAGTAGAGCAATTTGACTTTGTCAGTTCTAACTGAATTGCCATCAGCTGTTGCAAGGGACCATGGTACTGATCCTAGAGGATATGATAGCTTCAACTTAAGATCTGTCTTATACCTGATTAATAAGGGAACCAATTAACCAAATATAGTGTGTTATAGATCGGGTTGGCGTGTCAATTAACAAGTCATTGACAAATATGTCATGGTCTTCTCAGCCTGATTCTGTAATAGATCATCATCTACATCTCTCTATGCTGAAATACGGACGATCGGAGGTATAGCTCATAGTTATTGAAATCGACTCGGAATTGGGTTTGTGAAACCAATAATAGATTCTGTGGCTCTTCTCAAGTCTTTCTCATTGTTTTTTGTTGGGATGGGTGCAGTTCTTTGCGCAAAGAAATAACTTCTGATGCAATATTTGCCATCTGGAGAGTGGCCTCTAGCAGCTTTGCTCTACATTGAGGTGTAATGCACCAGTGGTATTACTGGTATGCTGCATACTTTCTACTGAATCCAGTAATGTTACCCTGGAAATTTGCATGTTGATAGCAGTTTTTGAAAAGTAATGTGACTTGTGGAAGAGGGACACTGACTCTCCTGTTTTGGAGAAGTTCATATGACCCGGGGATGGGTTGTGTCAAGACCCAGGGTGTCATTTAATATACTGGAATGTGTCTTGTGTAGTTCCAATGGTCATACTCAAAGAACATTTGACAGGCGTTAGAGTGAAGATAAATGCATGTCAAGGTAATTTTCCTTTGTGTCTGTCTTTGATAAGAGTTAGTATTATTCGTATTGTGTTGTCCAAATACTAGTAATCAGAATAAGGCAAGACTAACTTACATTTGATGGGGACAAAATATGATTTGTTTCTACATCGAAAAACTAGCGCTTACTTTCAAACAAACACTCGCTTTGATAAATGTTAACATCTAACCGACAACATATGCATTTTGGATTTAACATTTGGTGTTGAGGTTAAAATCTATCAGAAACAAATTAAAACACACTTGATCTGATCCAACAAATGTATTTTGAAGGAATATAAGACGTTAAAGTAGATATATACACGTTATTGCCGTTTGTAGCATGGTCACAGACAATTCTCTTTGTTCAGACACAGGTGTAAATCGTTTAATTGAAAATAAGACCTGTCAGAATAACTGTGAGAATAACAGTGAGAATAACAGTTAGAATAACTGAAATAGAGCTGAAATGGACATGCTACAAAAAAAATAGAGTATGGCTTCATCTCGTTGGTTAATTTAAACACCTCGCTGGGCTACGCCCATCTCGATGTTTAAATGAACCAACTCAATGAAACCATACTCTATCTATTACATAAACCGCCTGATAGCATCCAATACAGATTTCCACGTCGTAAACTCGATGTGTCTCTTGAAAGTCGTATGCGTTGTGTAAAAACACAGACATGCAGTGTGCAGTGTCATCGAGAAAACGTTTGTAAAATCACGATTATTTGCGAAATATGTGTTTCCACATCTACAAACCATCATATGTCTGTCTATAAACTAGCGTGTTGATATCTACAAACTCAAATTCGATTCACACTTTACCTACAGTAATGTCTGTCAATCATAGTGTACTTATTTGTGCCATTATCTCAATTTAAACATTTCATACAGAACATATACGGAGGATCTTACATGAGTACTCATTCATTATTGAATTAATTAAACGAGTTGGCAAAATGATATAATGCGAGGAGGCCCTTGCGTGCATTATTTCCTTTTTGTTAACGAGTTTAATAAATTCAATAATGAGAAAGAATGTTAGATTCTATTTATCACATAGCTCGCACATCGACTTTTATTGCATTTTGCCTGTCGCTTTAAAGGGACACGTGGCAATCTTGATTTTTTAAAAACTAGCGGCGTCCCGTTAGTTTTCCAACATAAATTGCATTGTTCAATCATTAATGATAATTATAAGAATTGTATTAAGCCATTTGTTTTTTGCATATTATTAATTTTTGATATTATTGCACCAATAATATATTAAAAATTATAGTATATTAAGACGAAATAGTGAATACTTAAAATTTTATTTATTTAAATGTAACCAGGGTAAAAGTAAAATTAATATTGGATATATAAATTGAGACACCCATTTCAAATACTTCAAGATTGCCATGTGTCCCTTTAACACGCGAAACCGACATAAACCGTGGGAATTGCATCATAGTCATTAACTAGTGGTATATCGAAAATATAGAAGGGTGTTACTCCACTCCCACACCGTAGAAATCTAACAAATATAGGGCGAGTTACCGTTCTAAAAACATTAGCGTTACCAATTTTGATTCAATGTTTCACCGTTTTAACAGAGCCGACACCGGAAAATACAGAAACAAATCCATTTTTATACGCCCGTTTGAAAAACAGGACGTATTATGGTATGGGGTTGTCCGTCTGTCCGTCCGTTAACAATTGCGAATTCCTGACGATAACTTCGAAATCTTTACACCTACACTCATGAAACTTCATAGATACATTTCCCTAGGTGAGGGGATGTCCCTATTGTTTTTGGGGTTAGCAGGTCAAAGGTCAAGGTCACCGTGACCTTATATAGACAAACGCATTCCGGACAATAACTTCGAAACTATAATTCCTACACTCATGAAACTTCACAGATAAATTGTCCAACATCTATTGTTTTGGGGTCAGTAGGTCAAAGGTCGAGGTAATCGGGACCTTATATAGGAAAACGCCTTCCGGACGATAACTTCAAAACCATAACATCTACACTCATGAAACTTCATAGATACACTGCCCTAGGTGAGAGAGGATCCCTATTGTTTTGGGGCCAGTAAGTCAAATGTCAAGGTCACCATGACCTTATATACTAAGAAACATTCCTGACGATAACTTTGAAACCTTTACACCAACACTCATGAAACATCATAGGTAAATTGGTGAGAGGAGTATACCTGTGGTTTTTGGGATCAGTAGGTTAAAGTTCAAGGTCACCATGGCCTAATATAAAAAAAAACATTCCGGACGGTAACTTCGAAACCACAGCACCTACACTCATGAACCTTTATAGATACATTGCCCTAGGTAAAGGGAGGACCCCCATTGTTTTTGAGATCAGTAGATTAAAGGTCAAGGCCACCGTAACCTTATACAGAAAGATGCATTCTGGATAATAACTTCGAAACCATAACACCTACGCTCATAAAAAAACATAGGTACATTGTCCTAAGTGGGACAAGGTTCCCTATTGTTTTTGAGGTCAAAGGTCAAGGTCTCCATGACCTTATATGGAAAGACGCATTCCTGACAATTGCTTCGAAACCTTTATGACATGCAGTGTACATTGTCATCGAGAAAACGTTTGTAAAATCACGATTATTTGCGAAATATGAGTTTCCACATCTACAAACCATCATATGTCTGTCTATAAACTAGCGTGTTGATATCTACAAACTCAAATTCGATTCACACTTTACCTACAGTAATGTCTGTCAATCATAGTGTACTTATTTTTTATCGACGATTTGTGCCATTATCTCAATTTAAACATTTCATGCAGAACATATATGGAGGATCTTACATGAGTACTCATTCATTATTGAATTTATTAAACGAGTTGGCAAAATGATATAATGCGAGGCCCTTGCCGAGCATTATATCCTTTTTGTTAACGAGTTTAATAAATTCAATAATGAATGAGAAAGAATGTTAGATTCTATTTATCACATAACTCGCATATAGACTTTTATTGCATTTTGCCTGTCACTTTAACACGCGAAACCGACATAAACCGTGGGAATTGCATCATAGTCATTAACTAGTGGTATATCGAAAATATAGAATGGTGTTATTCCACTCCCACACCGTAGAAATCTAACAAATATAGGGCGATTTTGATTCAATGTTTCACCATTTTAACAGAGCCGACACCGAAAATATAGAAACAACTAGAATCCATTTTTATACGCCCGTTTGAAAACGGGACGTATTATGGTATGGGGTTGTCCGTCTGTCCGTCCGTATACAATTGCGTATTCCTGACGGTAACTTCGAAATCTCTACACCTACACTCATGAAACTTCATAGATACATTGCCCTAGGTGAGAGGAGAAACCCTATTTGTTTTGGGGTCAGTAGGTCAAAGGTCAAGGTCACAATCATTTTATGAATTCTGCATAATAACTGCAACACCTACACTCATGAAATTTCATAGGTTCATCACCCTTGTTGAAAGCAGGGACTCTATTGCTAAGGTCAAAGTCACTGTCTTTATATGGAAATATGAATTCCGCATAATAACTTCAAAACCATAAACCTACACTCATATAACTTCATAGATACATTACCCTAGGTAAGAGGAGGAACCCTATTGCTTTTGGGGCCAGTAGGTCAAAGTTCAAGGGCGCATTGACCTTATATGTAAATATGCCTTCTGCACAATAACGTCAAAACCGTAACACCTACACTCATAAAACTTCAAAGATACATTGCCCTAGGTTAAAGGAGGAACCCTATTCCCTTTGGGGTCAGTAGTTCAAAGATCAAGGTCACTGTCACCTTATATCGAAAAATGCATTCCTATCGATAACATCAAAATTGGAACACCTACACTTTTAAAACTTCATGTATATATTGCCCACGGTGAGTAAAGAAACACTAATGTGTTTGGGGTCAGTAGGCCAAAGGTCAAGGTCACTATCACCTTATATGGAAATATATGAATTTTACATGGTAACTTCAAAACCGTAACACCTACTTTTCGAAGGTTCATCACCATTGTTGAAAGCAAGAACCACTATTGCTTTTGGGGTCAAAAGTCAAGGTCACTGACCTTATATGGAAATATGACTTCCGCATGGTAACTTCAAAACCGTAACATCTACACTCTTGAAACGTCATAGGTTCATTGTCCTTGTTGAAAACAGGAACCCAGTTTTTTTGGGGCCAGTAGGCCACAGTGACTTTATATAGAAATATGCATTCCATACAATTGCTTCAAAACTGTAACACTTAACCTCATAAACCTTCATAGGTACATTTCCCTAGTTGAGAGGAGGAACCCTATTGTTTTTGGGGCCAGTAGATTAAAGGCCAAGGTCACAGTGACCTTATATGGAAATATAATAATTACAATAACTTCAAAACCATAACACATTCACTCATAAAACTTCTTAGGTACATTGCCCTAGGCAAAAGGAAACGCCCTATTGCTTTTGGGGCCAGTAGGTTTAAGGTCAAGGTCACAATGACTTTATTAGGAAATACATCTTCCACACAAAAACGTCAAAACACGCACTGTAACTTGTAACTATTATTAGACCTACAATTTTTAAACTTTACAGAAATAGTACCCATGTTATTTTAAGCTTAGTATGTCAGATTTCAAGGTCACTGTGACCTGATCATGACAAATTCCTTCCCAGCTGTTATTCACAAACTATTTGAGTCTTGTAACTTTATACAAATAGTGCTCTTCGTTTTAAACAACATCCCATATCAGTTTTTTTTTGTTAGAAGGTCAAAGGTAAGGGTTATATTCACCTGACACCTAGGAAATGCTTTAACATAAAACCTTTAGGAAACGGGCGTATAATGCCCCGTTAGGCGGCGCTCTTGTTTACTCTTTTTTGTGGCAAAATAAACCTGATAAAATCAAACGTAGTGTAATTATTAACGATTATTAACGATCATTAACGATTTAGCAAGGTGGCAGTAAAATGCCCCCCACATAAAAAATATTAGATCCATTAAATTGCGCTCAGTTGAAATTACTTATCTTAAATGATATTGAGAAATTCGGAAACGATAAACTTTTATTTCTAAATAAAGAAGGTATTAAGTTGACAACAGATACATTCAGTCTTTTCTGAAAACAAGTTTTAAACTGGGGAAACCTCCCGTGTAGACCTCACACAGCCCCTGACGAAATCTACGCACAAGCGTTGTGGTATAATCCAAACATAAAAATAAGTAATAAAATGATATTTTATAAACAATGGGAAGATACAAATATTTATTTTGTCAATGATCTAATAAACGAAAGTGGTATGTTTTACTCCTTCGAGGAATGTAGACAAATATTTAATATTAACACAACTGCTCAACACGGGGCTAGGGGTCGTGAACGGTAGCAAGCATATTTCACTACCGTTCATGAACAATCAAACAAATCGAGACTGCACTATTTCATATTTATCGTGTTCGGCCGTTTCCAAAGGTCCACTCTCATACTCTTTTGCACACTATTATGAGGTCGTGATTTCAATTCCTAAAACTTCGAGAAGCAATATATCAAACACAAAGAAACAGTAACAAATAAATATATTAGATATCTCAAACAAAATCACAAAGTAACAAAGTAACACAATATTTTTATAATATAATTCTCCAAGAAATAAAATCAGATCCTACGCATATTAAAATAAAGTGGGAAGAAGAAACATGTTGCTAAAATAGCAATGAAGATTGGGCTATTATATTTTCCCTCCCATTCAAAATTACTGATGACACAAAACTACACAATTTTCAATATAAATCTATTCATAGAATACTATACACTAATAGAAAACTGTTTTTATGTAATCTCTCAGAAACCGAATTGTGCAGTTTCTGCAATGAATCGAGAAACACCATATCACATCTTTTCTATCCATGTTCGTTTGTGAAAACCTTTTGGTTGAAAGTAAAAGATTTTCTAGAGTCAAAATGCAACATATCATTTTCACTGAATTCAAATACTTTATTTTTTGGATTCTTAAGAACAGAGACCATTATTGAAGCTACGTTGAACATAATTGTTTTACTTTCAAAATACTTCATATATACATCGAAAATTAAGAATATTTTACCGCCTGTTCAAAACTTCATTACATTTTTGAATTTCTATAAAAGAATGGACCTGTATGCATGCCATGCATATTCTGAGAAAATGGCACAAATCGTCAGAAAAAGATTGACATGTGTCACAAATATTTTTGATTGAAGTGCTATTTTTATAATGATTTATTCTATTTTTGTAGTATAAAGAAATAAACCTTTAAATTAAACTATTATATTACAAAACATATGTAACACACTCTAATGAATGCCATGTTGTAATATTGTAATATGATTGAAAAATAAATACATATGACAAAAACAAAATATCACGTAATAAATATTTCATACATGGTAACTTAGCTTAAACATTTTATTTTAAATAAGTTTTGTTTGGTGTTCTTAAACGATGGGAATATTGTGTAGGTCTAACCTTATTCTGAATAATGTCTTTATGTTTCCGCCTGCCTGTTCTTTTGTTTCCCTATGTATGTTGCTGTCAGCGTCGGCAACGTGACAAAGCAAATGTGGATTTGACATTGACCTTCCAAGCAAAGGGCAGATAACTTCGTTTAGGTCACTTTCTCATAAACTTTATGCATTAGACCGTTCAAACTTCGCTTATAGTTGTTTCTTGGGTAGTACATCACAATGTCAAAAAGCAAATGTGGATGTGACCATCACCATCCAAGTAAAGGGCAGATAACTTTTATTGTTACATTTACATCACTTTCTCATGAAATATCATTATGCACTAGATTGTTTTAAACCTAGTTTATAGCATAATCTTTGGAAGACAAAACATTCTATTCTGACATAGTTGTGTCTTGGGTAGTGCATCGTTTTGGACGCATGTATTTCATCTATGACCTTGACCTACTTTTTGGAGCTGATGATTTATATATATATATATATATTTATTTTTAATGCCATTTGGTTTTAAACAGATGCACTTAAATGTCATCTCAGCAAACTGTAAACTCCATTGTTTTTAGTAATTAAAATGTTTACAAACTTTCATTTAAGCATCAGTTATCTTTTATTTTTAAGTCCCGCCCCCGTTAGGCGAGACATGTGAATCCGCGGATTTCTTGTTTTTAATTCTGTTTGTGAAATGCCTTATAATTCACAACGCCACTCACGCCCCACCCCAAGAGGCGTCCTTAGCGTCCTTCATCCTTGGTGATTAACCCCTCTAAACTCAGTCATCACGCTTCACCTTTCTCTTGTGTGATGACCGGACAATCTCATGGGACTCTATGATTGCACCTTCTGATTTTTTTTGTTATATCCGTTCTTTTTCACTGTACATTTAATTGTCTCTTTGTGGTGCAGTACGGACCTGTGGTACCATTGCGTTTGGGTGCTATGATTCTGTAGGACCATTGATCTCATTTTACCACGGATACTGACCTTTTCAATGTCACACATTCAGTATTGTTTTTATATGCAACATATTCTGATATAACAGTTATATGTTGAGAATTAACGTATTTTTGGTTCAGCTTTTATATTGAATATTAACACTAGTTATGTTGAATATTCGTATGTTTTATGGTGAATGATTTTTCAATTGAATACAACTGTTCTTAAAACGTCTTGTCAATATATCAATATAAAGAAGTATCATCTATTGCACGTCCAGCCTTAGAGGAATATCAATGAACATAAATTACAAGGGTTAGACCTTGCAGCATGATAAGGTATTATAAATTCATTAATTCATTAATGATATTATTATATATTAATTTAATTTGCCTCCGCATTAGCAGCTGTATATAATTGAAAGCCATAGGCATCAAACATCTGTATATTAATATAGATATGGAGAATTCCCAATACTTTACTTCTCAATGTACCATAGAAAATAGCCGCAGTATTTGTCCTGACATATGTTTATATTACAGATTGTCATTCTTTTCTACCAAGACCTTTGGACATCACAAAGCTATACTATGCAATTTATATTTGAAAAACAATGGGTCTTAAATTAACATATATGCTATCTAAATCATGTTTAGTTAATTTAAGGTCTCACAACACACTTCGATTTTACTGTGTTGGCCATAGGCAGTAAAGTCCAATTTTCCATTCTGAATCAAGCATTTACAGTCTAAAAGTATTTTTTTGGGAAAATACAGTTACTGCTGCTCATAAAAATCCACAAAATCTGGTACATAGCCGAGTTTTTTTTTTTTTAATGTGAGTGGTGGCAGTCAAGGTACTCTTTTCGGCTTTCACTAAACAGTTTGCACCTAAATTCATACGCATTTTGAGCACCCACAAATGTGTCACATTTTGCTGTCAGTGTCGTCTAATCGCTGTTCATCCAATCTCACACTATTGTTTTCTCACCTGCAACAAGAAAAGAAAATATCCATGGGCAATTATTAAAATATCTCAAACCGAAGAACACACCCCTACTTTTTATGGTGTAAGAATCACCCTACAGTCACATGCAAGGGAGGTAAGTGCATAGTGAGACCTTCACAGCATCCGAAGCAGCGTCTGGCCGGTTTTTACAATGGGAAGAAGCATTACTTTGGGACTGTCAAACCAGTAGCGAACCTGTCAAACCAGTAGCGAACCTGTCAAACCAGTAGCGAACCTGTTGAAATCTTACAGCTAGCGTTAGATAGATGACCTTAATCTAATAGTCGTCCACGGCGTCATAACACAACTGAACAGATCTTGTCAATCCATATATTATTACAGCATCTTATTGAGTAAATTGTTCGTTAGGCGGTAAACGTTGCGTAATTATGTATGTCTGCCTCGATAGCTTAGGGATCTAAGTCGGTTTACTTTATGTAATTATGAATGTCTGTATTAAAGAACCTACTTATACAGCGGGAGTCTGAATTCCATTAGTGGAATATCTTTGGGGGACATTAATATTATTACTCAATCATCCAAGGCAACAAGTGCCACAGTTGCTTACTAATTCTTAATGTTGATACATGTCTAGAAAACATAGTATATAGACTACGGTTTTACATACACGTCTTCCTCTTAAGGTATATATACGCTTAGGTATACAGTATTTGACTAGATAGTAGACATCAGTGATTTTCTTGCACGTTTTCATTCCCGTGTTTTACACTACCTGGCTCCATAAGCCAGGTAGTGTATTAATGGAGAGAACTGTAACTAATGTTGTAATAACTTGTAGTTCAATCCATTTGCATATGTTTCTATGAATATTGTGATGTTGAATTGATGTATTGTAACATATCTGCAATAAAATATTATTAAACTAAACCATAAGCTCATGAAGCCAACATTCTATTATTTCCATCTAGATATCATATTTACCAATTAAGACTTGCCATCTTCGGGATGGTTAAAATTATGTACCGTTGATTTTTATGAATATTGAGTTCTGCTCAACCCGGAGCTAGAGGGCGTGAGCGGTAGCTAGCATATTTCACTACCGCTCACGAACAGTCTCAATCAAACCGAGACTGCAATATTTCGTATGCTCGGCAGTTTCCAAATGTCCATTATCATACTCTTTTTTGTCTGAATGCACAACCTTCTAAGCCTGATACAGTTGTATAAGTTTTGGAACATAATATATAAATACAATCCAAAAAAGTCGACGGATGGGATAATTGTAATAGCATCCCATTAACTGTTAACGTTAACGTCTGATTTAGGTTTGTGTTTGTTGCTCACAAAGGATCACTTTTATCAGTTTTTATTAACATTCACACTAGCGTTCGTTTAGTGCAGTGTGACGGCTGTAAAAAGTCTCCCCGTGCTACGAATCAGTAGTGTTATTTTTACTGGTCCTTTGGGACCGACGAGCCCAATATAGGTGGCTTTGAAGTAGAATAACGCTTAAGCTGGTGCTAGGGGGCGTGAGAGGTGTTGCTTCTTTCATTACTTCTCACGAACAGACTCAATACAAACGAGTCTGCTGCTTTATTTCTTAATTGTGTTTGTTGCTCACAAAGGATCACTTTTATCAGTATTTATTATCATAGAAACTGATAGGAATCCGGTAGCACTACACTTTTTCTATCGAATACTAAGTAGTATTTATAATGCCCGAGGAATCTCATTAAGATATAACAATCTAGTTAACGTCCCAGTCATTGTGGTTAATTGACATGTTCAGGGTACATTTAATTAAACATATATGCACATCTTGTAAATGTGGAAACAAAAGTCAAACAGTAAATATGGCTTTCGCAGAAAAGTCAAGCACAAACACTCATTCAAAACAAAAATATCTTCGATAGACAATAAAAAGAAGCAAAATATGCAAACCAAAAACAACGCGTTGAAGTCAGGATTGGTCAGTGGTAAAAATACCGCAGCAGTTTATAATACCAAAGTGTTTACATGTATAACCATATAACCAACTTTTGCAATAACCCCCCCCCCCCCCTCCCCCCCCCCCCCCCCCCCAGTTTATAATACCAAAGTGTTTACATGTATAACCATATAACCATATAACAAACTTTTGCAATAACCCCCCCCCCCCCCCCCCCCCCCACCCCACCACCACTACCTTTAATGTCTGTATTCTTTAATGTCTGTATTCTTGCAACAAACTACAAGATTGTAGTGTTCTTATAAACACCGACAGAATAAGTCTGTATTCTTTAATGTCTGTATTCTTGCAACAAACTACAATATTGTAATGTTCTTATAAACACCGACAGAATAAACAATGCCCAAATTGTACAGATGCATTTTGCATCCCAAACAAACAACAATTGTTTAACAAATCCGTGTAAAACCATTGACCTTCAGTGGATACTGATAATTTATCTTATACGTAGTTCATTGTTATTTACCTCGGACAATATTTTGAACATTGTTGATATCGGTTAACAGGAAAGAATAATGTCTTCATTTTGCTGTGATTCTAAGATACTTTTCCCCTAGGATGTTAAACCTCATAAATGTATTATTATTTACATCTACGTTACATTCCAGTTAAAAGTATCCTTGCCAGATACAATTGTTTCTTTAAATCAATATAATTACCCATTGCCATTAAATTATCCGAATGTAGAGTGGTAGTTTACGTTCAGCACTATCAACTGTCATATGTCATCTTAAAATGAGTTTGAATTGCGTTTCAATAAAAACACTTGCTTCGATTAGAAATCTCATGGCACCTAATGAAACCCCGACCAAGGGAGGAGATGCATGAGCTTTTGTCCCTCGGGTTTTCTGGTCGTACCATAGATTAGTTTTCCCTTTGTCTGCAACTGCCTTGATTGTTCAGTACAATTCTGGATGCATCCAGAGATGTGTCTTATTTTGTATTTTATATAGCTTTAAAACAACATCTTTATTAGTGTTTCTCTTGTTAGTTCCTCTGGATGTGGACTTTATTGTCAGAGAATTCCTTTTGATGGGATGTAGTTTTGTTTACACTGTCTTGTCTATTTGGGCGCTGAATTCAGGATAATAGCGAGGATTGTGAACACATAAAATCGATTCAAGCCAACCTGTTGGCTTTATTACATAATGACCGTTCAAAGTCAGTAACCATGTCTTCACCATCCTTTCTGTTGTATTTTGTCTTTTTCATTGTATAATTAATTAAATATTGCTCTTTGTTTGTAGTACAGTGCGGATCTACGATTTAATTGCGATATTTATTCTTACATCCTGTCTGAGCAAAATGAAAGAAATTTTACAACTTTTATTAAAATAATGCCCCTTGGGAAGATTGAATTCTTGGATGTCAATGAACCGTTTTAACTCTATTGACAGTTTATATAAATCGTATGAAATGTATGATGCTTTTTACTTCTCCGAGGATAAATAGACTACGTCATGATTACAAACGAATCAAAGCATCGCTTGTATTGCATCCCTGTATAGCGCGAGATGCATGTGAATGAAAAGGCGGATACTTCACGATTTCTCACTAAAAATCATTCCTTAGTATCACTGAAGTAGAGAGGAGGATCTTGTCATATATATGTATTAACAACTGAGTGTCTGTATACGCATGGTGATATTGTTTGAAAGCAATTGGTCTGTCATTTAATTTATTTACATAATTTACTTAATAAGTCATGCATTAATAACGCACTTTCTTTTTATTGCTCGAAATAGTTATTGCTGCATTTAGTAAAACTGAAAATATACAACAATTTCATTAGCCATTCTTTATTTTACATGTTTTCATTTTAAATACTATTTCTGAAATGACACACTATTTATATATACATCGACATGCAAATCAGATTTTGTTTCCAAATAGATTTGCTGTAAATTACATCATATGATTACAGTTTAAACAATTTACATGTTTGAGACGATGGACGCCTTCATAGTAGAAACATTCATTAGCCTCACCAGATATACCATACTTACAATTAATTTTATTTATTTAAGAAGGCATTGCAGCAACGTTAAGAATTTCTAGAATTATTTAGCATAGCTATTGCAAATATCTTAGCTATCTTCGTCTTTCCAAACACTACTGGAGTCGATTACATATTGATAGACCCAGCCAAGAAGTACTAAATCTTTCACTGGAATCAATTCCAGTTTGGAAACAATTTGTTTAATTTCAAATTAGTGAAAATTGTGAAAACCCGGAAGTTTGTTAAGCTGTTTTCTTAGATATTTATATTTGCCAATCGCCGTTAGCTTTGTTTTATGGAGTTATTAAAACATGTGTCTTGATGCACGGTAAACACGATTAAAAAGCGTAGTTTATGTGAAGCTGTAACAAGACGTCTGTCCGACCAAAAATGTTAACGTTTGTGCGTAGTTTAACTTCCCTGTAATAACAACCCTACAATCTTAATTTGCGAGTTTGGAAATGATAACATTTGTGTTTTGCATAGTATCTAAAACACTTTTTTTTTCATTTTTTTTACTATTTAATATTTTATTTCACCATATTTACATTTGTAAGTCATATCATACAATAATGCATAGCGATATTATCAAGACACGAAGAAATATATTTCCTGGGCCTAATCTTGTGATGTGCTGTCATTTTGTAGTAAAATACAACTTGATTTGTACAGCACCTCATCAGGCTGGGTTAGTTTCTGGGGAATTGTACATGTCATATATTCTGTCAAACAGTATTTTATTCATTATATGTTCATAGGCTTAACCAACAAAAGTTTCCAGTGAAACAGTATAGTTATGTAGAGAGTAGATGAAGAAATAGTGTATAGAAGAAAGGAAGGGAAGGGAAGTAAGACAAACAAATAATACAGACAAAAGAAGCGAAATGGTATGGTGAAAGACGAATGTAGAGTTTCGGTTTGTCTAATTTGGTGTCTAATAATTATACTTGATAGATCAGTTGATAAAGTGTCGCCATTTTTTCTCATGTGTCTCTAATTTATCGTTCGCAAGGGCTATACATTTTTCAATTTCGATTCGTCAATATAGATTAATCTTGAACAACATTTAGGAATGGTGTTTGTGCATTTATTTCTAAAAATAAAACACTAATAATCAAGAAGTTTTTTTATTGCGTTATTGATAGAAATCTGTTATGCCAAAATATAAAGTGTCAATGTTCGAATCTGTCGTTAAGTTTAAGCCGGAAATGTATGTTTTTATCTCCGACCAAAACTTTGAACAATATTACATTCCCAGAACAAATGATTTACAGATTCAATATGATACTGCAAAAGTCGCAGAGGTCTGACTAAACAATATTGCGTTTGAATAAACAATTACTTGTCGGTACAATGCGCATTGAATTCTCGGGGTTTCGTATCTATAGTTGCATTCATTGGCAGCATATATATCTTTTCCCAGGTTAATGTAGTATTTGCAAAAGCTTCCCATTTTTTCTCTGATTTTATTTTATCCACCCAGCTTGTAGAGATTTCAAAAGATTATTTAAATCGATCATTTTCAGTCCTCCATCTCTTTTAATTTTATCAGTTTTGTTATCCCATAAAAAATTAAACATGGTGTCGTTTATACTTTTTATATACTCCTTTGGAGGGTTTGGAAGTACTGTCAAGGGGTAAATCAACGTGGGTAGGGCAGAGGATTTGAGCACAGTAATTTTCCCACGGAGGGGGTCAGCTTTCTGTGCTGCCATTGTTTCAAACAATTACAAAAGGTATTAAATTTGATTGGAAGTTTTTAGATTTGTCAGTATGAAACACCATTCCTAAGGATTTTACATTATCAGAGCACCAGTGAAACCTTTTGTTCGCACAGTAGATTGTATCATTATGTTTTAAACGGCCTGCTCTTAGTATGGTACAATTGGATGTATTTAACTTGAGACCAGAAATAAGCTAAAATTATCTAGTACATCGATTAAAGTTGTAAACGATTTGTTTTTATCCATCTGTGATGAATTTTGCGTCGTATGCAAATAATTAAGTTTTGACTTCATGTCCTTTGATGTTAATTTCTTTTATGTGTGTATTAGCATATATTTCATATGATTAACGTTCTATGCATAACATAAACAGATGTGGGGACAATGGACATCCATGGCGTACTCCTCTGGCAATAGTATAGAAATCTGACATGTGTTCATTATTAATAATACAGCTTTATGAATCAGAATAAAATAGTTTTACCCAATTTATAAGTGATTCTCCAAAGTCATCCCATTAAAACAGGACAGCGTAAATAAAGAAATCCCCGCCATGATCTAATCTCTAACCAACAAGGCAGCATCAATAGGCAATATAAGTAAAACACAAATATGCTCGTGTAAATATAATACAAAAAAACAATAGCATAGAAAGCCGCAATGAAGGTACTAATTGACTTGGCAGAAGCCAGAGCAACAAACGAATAAACCATTAAGGGCACGACAAGAAAGATCATAGACGAACATCAAACGCAACCTTCCCAATGGGCTTTAGGTAGGCGTCATTATAGGGTCCACAACCTGTCCGGTCATCGTACAATTAAAGAGGAAAGCATAGTGGCGAACTGTAAAAGGGTCCACCACCAAGCATGCAGTACGTTGCAAAATGACAGGGTCACAACCTCTTTTGATAAAATTGTTAACAAGTTTAACAAAGATAGTATGAAAGTGATCATGACCAAGATTCTTACGAAGTTTATAAATCACATCACCATAGAAGTCAGGTTGTGATAGTCCTTGTCGCAGAAGAGTCTTTAAATTACTTTTATATTTGGAAAGAAGATCAGGGTTACGATAATAAAATGTTGCAAAGGTTTTACGAAGTTTATGGTAATGGTAACCCTGATTGAGTAGCTTTTTAGTTATACAAAGATTACGAATATTAAAGTCCTCAACTCGAGTACAAGCTCTTGAAAAACGAATAATTTGAGACACATACACCCCATAAGAAGTTGCCTGGGGAACATCCCCATCCAAGTTGGGATAATTAACAATGTCAAAATTAAAATCATCTCTATTGTAATAGATTTTGCTAATTATTTCACCATTTTCAATCGAGAGATCTAAATCAAGAAAAGAAACGTTATTATCAGATATATTAGCTTTGTTAAGCTGAAGTTCTTTAGGATACATATTATTAACTATAGTTGGAAAGAAAGGGTTGTCAATATGTCATCCAGATACCGAGAGGTGACATTCAATAACTTCTGCCTGGGTATTTGATGAAAGTTTCTTTCATAGCAATATAAAAACAAATCTGCGACAAGTGGTGCACAGTTCCTACCCATAGGGATACCAGCAATTTGTCTATAAATGGTGGTACCATACCTGACGAACATATTATCTAAAAGGAAGATGAGTGCTTCACAAACTTCACAGCAAGTCCACATAGTATAATTGTCTAAACTGCCGTTAGTAAAAAACGCTTTAATATTATCACATGCCAAAAATGTAGTATTTTCTCTAGCGAATGTTTTTTGAATAAGAGAAATTAGCTTGTCTTTAATATGGTGATGTGATAAGGTTGTATATCGTGAAGAGAAGTCATAAGTGCTTATTGGAGAAACTTGATGTTTATTGAAAATTTTATCAAGAACGTCTCCTGAATATTTTATAGACCAAAATAAATTAATCCCAGAGTTTTCATAAGTTTTATCACAATATAGTTTAACGTGATCTTTAACGGCAGTAAGACAAGAAGTTAAACGTTTGGAGATGTTTGTTGTGGTGCAGGCACTAGCATTCGAAATAAAGCGGCCCGTGTGGTTCCCGGGGGCCCCCGTTTGGTCAAGGGGCAAAGAATAGGGCCACTGCAGATCCCTTTGGAAGGGTAAGCAGAGGGGTAGAATCCCCCCAAATTCATGTTCCTTTTATCATTTTTTGTTCATGAAAGTAGTGCACCGAGTGATATGTGCGGAAACAACATCATCCTCAGTAGAATTAACTGGAGTATACGAATTGGTGCTGCTGAGTTCCAGAGATAAAACATTGACGTAATGTAGGCGTCAAACAATAATTACATTATTAGCTGCTTTATCTGCAGGAACTAAAACAAATTTATTATGAAATTCCTGAATTCCCGATTTTAAATTACGGAAGGAAAACCTAGGTCTCGAGGAAGTAAAGAGGGGTTAGCATTATAAAAGTTAATACGTGTATCTATAATTTTAAGAATTGACTTTTTCCAAGTAGAAAGCGAGTTTGGGTCTGCATGTTCTCTACGACACCATTTTATACTAAAATCTTCAATGGAGTGGACGATCTGGGCACGACAGGCATTATAATAAATAGTTGAAGGTAATCTATATTTAGGACCTTTCGAAAACAAATGCCGAATACGTTTATAAACAATATCAAAATTACCAGTGATGACATGACCTGCTGGAACATAGCATAATTTTGATGTGTTGCATTCACATTCCTAAGGAGTATTATGTACTATATCAAGGTCAGAAACTATTGTGTTGTAGTTGAAAATAATATTTCTAATAGGCGTTTTATACGTATAACAAATTACAAGACTTTCGGAACTTTTGAAATATTTTGGGATAAAATCAACTACATGAATATCTCGAAAAGTACTAGGCAATGAAATCAATACCTTTATTAATATATAGTAGTTTTAGAAAATGCCTGACGTGATCACACTCATTGTCAATATGGGGTCGGAGAACATGTTGTGTGTAGCTTTGAACTATGGAAGCAGTGTTTTACAAGGGATCTGTACGAATGAAACATTTTGTCGGCTTCCTCGTCGATCAACTTTAGTGAAGAAATGGACACAGAGGTAAGCCGTAAAAGCATAGAGTGCTGTTCAGACTGTTTCAAATAGTATGTAAATCAGCAACAGAAATAATTACACGCGATTTACGTTTGATGTTACCATTACGCCTAAGACCATGAGACCTGGATTAACGCTTTTGAATAGAAAATATAGAAAGAATGTCAATATTAGGATCTTCCTTCTTGATAAATATTGTCATTAAGGCCTAGTGGATTAGGTGTCTGTAAGTTGTTCATCTACTTAAGTTCTGCAATATGTCTAGCTTTTATTTTAAAGCTTTTAGTAGCATCATTATAATTTTTTTTATATTCAACCGGTTGAACAGTTACGTTATTAAAATTATGACCTGACTGACGAAAGAGTTGGTACAAGTATTTTTTTTAAACTTTTTAGGATTACTTGCATTATAATTGTGTTCACGAAATCGAACTTTTAAGGATCGACCTGTTTGTCCAACATATTATATACCGCGACGTGGTGCATTTCAAGTCAGAACATAAATGACGTGAGATGTACATCAGTCAACATTTGAAGCTAGTCATACATTAAACAATCTACCATTAACAGCTGATTTAATGGTGTACTTTCAAGAAGATAAATAATTGCAACAACTGCACCTCTTAGCATTGCACTTAATAATAGAGGGAAACACCCTGCGTCTTGAATGAACTAAATGATTTCTGAAAGGAGACTTTATATGGTATTTCCTCAAAACAGGTCATCTTAAAAGTCCTAGTAATATCATTAGAAGGAACATGAAACGAGTTCACCGAGGTCACCGAATGAAGATTTAAGAAATGAAGAGTTATATTGTGGAATTTGTATTGATGACTCAGCGTGTAACCGAAGAGGTGAACGATTTATTGTAAGAGATTTTTTAACTAACAGACTCATAATTGTTTTTTGTAGAGTAATACCATTCTGTGAAAAGCGAAATAAGGGTCAATTAGTATTTATTAGAGATACGAAATAGAATCGTATCAAAGATCCATAAGCGCGGTATATGAAACACACGTGTTTAAGGATAAACTGGATCAAGTTTACATTTATCAAAATCTCACACTTATTTTTGTATATTAGTTTTATTAAAAAAATCGTATTTAGAATGGTTGCAATCGCGTTTTTTAATTTTTTTTGTATAGTATGCTGTTTGTGCGTTCAAACATGTTTTTTAAGTATTTTACCGTGACAATGTTATTTAAATATGATCTTTTGTTTCTTTTTTTGTTCAAGGTTAGCGAAGTATTTGCTATTCTTTTTCATAAGTTTCTACATATTGGGATTTTGATCGAAGCATAGTTCCTTTTTGTTTATTATCTATTTTATCGTTTTGTTCCTGTTTCTTCTTATTTAGTTCTGTTGTTTGTATTCCTATGCTATCAATATCTGATATTGAATGTATTTGAGTTTCTAGGTTTGGGTTTTCTGATTTTAGTATACATTCTTGTTTCTGCAGTAGGTTCTTTTGTGAAGCGTATTTGATGGTTTCACTTTTATTAATTCCCATAATGTATTTGGATTAGCATCTTTATTTATTTTAGCTATTTCAGAAATATTTGTTTGAAATAATTCTTGGTACTCTGGCTGTAAAATAAGACTGTTGTTTAATTTGAATTGCCCAGACCCCTTGGTTGTTTTACAAAATCAAGGTTTATATTAACTATTGAGTGATCTGATTTATAACCAGGTTTTATTTCACATGAATTTGTTTACAGTGCTATCAGAAATTAGAAAAAAGTATAACCTACAAAATATAGGTGGCTTATTACTAGAATGCCATGAATATTGCATTTTTTCTGGGTTGTATATCCTCCATTAATCAACTATATTATGAATATCTATCTTCGCATTTATTTTGTTCCGACATAATTTGTGCGTATCTTGTCTACCGTTTTTCTTATCGGTGTTAATATGTATAACTGTTATTTCTTTTTTCATCAATATTTAGTTTTATCACTTGTAGTCGACCGCAAATCAATTCAGTATATTTTGTAATAGTATGGTTAGGTCTGGTTAGGTCTCGGGTTGAATAAAATACACACAGCTTCACTATTAGAGTTTTTACCACTAAAATAAGCATCCCCCTATCTTTCTATACGTTTGCAATATCACTAGTCGATTGTGTTTCCTGTAGCAGACATATTAGGTGCGATTGTTGTTTAAGACATTCAAAAGGTTGGTCTTGTTGATTTCCTAATCCGCGATTATTAAAGATACATATATTTGTGTTCATTATTGAATTGTGTTTTTGAGATCAAGCTGTATGCCAAATCAACATACAGAAAATACAAAATCACCAGAGCACAAGTTTGATGTACAACATTTGCATGCGCGTATTATATACAAACGCGTTACGTACTAGCACGACATTCTCACATGTTTGCTACAGAAGTTGACCTGTATAAATAAAGTTTTGTTATATATCCGCATTACCATGTCCAATCTCCATCAAATTTTGACATCACCTTCCTGTCATCAAGCACTGATAATACCCTGAAAACTAGGTCACTGTGACATACTTTCTCCAAAATATGCGTTACGTCAACCTTTTTGTTTAAGGTAGGGCAGGGGGGTATTAAGTTTTTGTTATATCTCAGCATTTACCATGTCCGATTTTCATTAAACTTTAATGACACCTTCCTCTCATCAAGCACTGACCATATCCTGAAAACTAGGTCACTGTGACCTACTTTCTCCAAAATATGCATTACGTTAACCTTTATGTTTAAGTTTGGGCAGGGGGAATTAAGTTTTGTTATATCTCAGCATTACTTTGTTCGATCTTCATTAAACTTTAACCACACCTTCCTCACATCAAGCAGTGACCATACCCTGAAAACTAGGTCACTATGACCTACTTTCTTCAAAATATATGTTATGTAAACCTTTTTAACTTTTTAACTTTGTTATACGGGTATCAACGTCTCGTCAGTGCCATGTCCAATTACCTTTTATATCTCGGGTTTGCCTTGTTCAATTATTATAAAACTTGGACAGTAAGCAGGTAAGCTGCTGACCAAACATTATGCGCTGAAAATGAAAACTAGGTTTTCAACATTAAAGCATCCTCCCACTCCCAAAAAAACAATCTATCTAGAAAAGCTCTATTAAAAAGATTCACCAAACACACAGGCACTCATCTTTCACATTTTGGAAAACCCGGCTTTAACGCCACCAGGCGTTTCTCCCTTGTTGTTTTATATTACTAATACTATTCACTAAACTTATACGCAGTAGATTGGATACCATAGCACGGTCTTATATCGTTACATGCCAGAAACTACAACCTTGGTGCCATTATTATATTGCATTAAAGGTATAATGTGTCAATTGTTCCTCTGAAAAATGAAGTTTTACAACAAGAACGTGCGAAATGATCTTTACAACACCGTTATGCAGTTGTTGAGATGCATCATGACAGATGGACAATCTGTGCGTCGTATCGATAACGGGCGATTATTCTCATCGATTGTCGCTGTCCTAACTAACAATATAGCAAATACAGAAAGTTATCGGGCATGTCCGTGTCAAGCTGAATTATTTTAAATTTATTGTATAAACTATCGCTTAGAACGTCTTCAGGCATCAACCGAAACCGTGGACTTGCACGCTACTAAGTCCAGCGTATTCTATAATTTTCATACACGTTTATTATCCAGAACTGTGGTCGATAAGCAATGCTTGTGTGAGAACAATATGCATACACTAAAATAAACAACAATGAAATTCACGTTAGCTTGTCATTATTGTATTAGTACAACATATTGTTGAATTTCCGCGAGTTTTCAGAGAGCTTTTTAACAAATTATTAAAAAACGGTCCTTCTTAAGACATTTGGCACATCACTACAATTGTCCACAAGCAATCCTGCAGCTGTTAAAGAGACTGTCGATAACCTGAGAGGAAAGCTAGTTGTATAAAATACATGATTAATTTAGTTAAAATGACAAAGTTTTAGGTTTCATACTGCGAAACTGAACATTTAATTGGATTTTGCACTATTCGCCATCACTATTTCTTTAAAAGGGGCTCTTACATTTGGAAAAATTGGAAATAAATATTAAAATATCATAAAATATGATCTACTGAAATGTATAAATAAACAAAAGCGGTCGTCTAACCTGAAATGATGACGTCACTAAGCCGATTGATGCCACAGTTTGTGAATATCTTTTACAAGAATACAATCAGGAATAATAATAAAAAAATATTAAGAGCAAAATGTAAACTCGTATTTAAATGTTATGATTTTACATTCATTTGCAGTGGTTTTCTAACGTTTACACCACGTTATCAATTAGTCATATGGTAAAAGTGCTTGATCACGTGGCCGCCTCCATTTACGTCTTGCACATTTTTAAAAGGTAAAAGTGGATATATAAGTCCAACAGTCCAACAGTAAATACAACATTGAAGGGAGGCATTCAACCAGTCAGTCAGTGACAAAAATGGACGCTGGGGGTTAAAACTTTTTCATTTTGTGATTCTTAAGAACCGTTTTAAATAAAGTCGAATAGGAAATGTAGCATTTAAGGAGCGCAGTCAATCACACACACACACACACACACACACGCACACACGTCCACATGCGCGCGCGCACACACACAATCACACACACACACACACACAGAGAGAGAAAAACAAAAATAATGATAAAGATGAATAAAAGGCAAGATATGACATCACAAACTGGGTGACAATAGGCAATAGGCCTTGGAACGGTCAGTGGCAAAAAAACGCCGGTGGGGGGTTTAAACCGGTGCATTTCAGCATTTCAACGCCATCAATTTCTTAAAAGGTAATGTATGCTTACATTTCAACAAGCCTTCTGATTGAGAGTTCTGAAAAAACATGGAAGCGGATGGAAGAGCTATTAAGATTGGAGGACTAAGAAGATATGACACAGTCATTTTGAGAACTATAACGTAAAAGTTCTAAATCACCCATATTGATAAATATCAGTTTAAGCAAAGCAAATCACTGGAAATGAACTTACAATCCTTTACTAATCAAATAATGCATTATTACACTAAGGATAGTTATATAACTAAACAAATAATGCATTATTACACTAAGGATAGTTATATAACTAACCAAATAATGCATTATAACAATAAGGATAGTTATATAAATAAACAAATAATGCATTATTACACTAAGGTTAGTTATATAACTAAACAAATAATGCATTATGACACTAAGGATAGTTATATAACTAATCAAATAATGCATTATCACACAAGGATAGTTATATAACTAAACAAATAATGCATTATTACACTGAAGATAGTTATATAACTAAACACATAATGCATTATTAAACAAGGATAGTTATATAACTAAACAAATAATGCATTATTACATTAAGGATAGTTATATAACTAAACAAATAATGCAATATTACACTAAGGAAGTTATATAACTAACCAAATATTGCATTATTACATTAAGGATAGTTAGATAACTAACCATATAATGCATTATTACCATGATTACGCTAAGTACAGTTATATAACTAACCAAATTATGCATTATTGCACTAAGGATAGTTATATAACTAATCAAATAATGCATTATTACAATAAGGATAGTTATATAATTAATCGAATAATGCATTATTACACAAGGATAGTTATAAAACTAACCAAATAATGCATAATTACACTAAGGATAGTTATATAAATAATCAAATAATGCATTATTACACAACGCATAGTTATATAACTAATCAAATAATGCATTATTACACAAGGATAGTTATATAACTAAGCAAATAATGCATTATTACACTAAGGATAGTTATACAACTAAACAAAAAATGCATTATTAAACAAGAATAGTTATATAACTAAACAAATAATGCATTATTACACTAAGGATAGTTATATAACTAAACAAATAATGCATTATTACACAAGGATAGTTATATAACTAAACAAATAATGCATTATTACACAAGGATAGTTATATAACTAAACAAATAATGCATTATTACACTAAGGATAGTTATATAACTAAACAAATAATGTACTATTACACTAAGGACAGTTATATCATAACTAACCAAATAATGCATTATTACATTAAGGATAGTTAGATAACTAACAATATAATGCATTATTACACTAAGTACAGTTATATAACTAACCAAATAATGCATTATTGCACTATGGATAGTTATATAACTAACCAAATAATGCATTATTACAATAAGGATAGTTATATAACTAATCAAATAATGCATTATTACACAAGGATAGTTATATAACTAACCAAATAATGCATTATTACAATAAGGATAGTTATATAACTAACCAAATAATGCATTATAACACAAGGATAGTTATATAACTTAACAAATAATGCAATATTACACTAAGGGTAGTTATATAACTAAACAAATAATGCATTATTACACTAAGGACAGTTATATAACTAACCACATATTGCATTATTACATTAAGGATAGTTTGATAACTAACCATATAATGCATTATTACACTAAGTACAGTTATATAACTAACCAAATAATGCATTATTTCACTAAGGATAGTTATATAAATAATCAAATAATGCATTATTACACAAGGATAGTTATATAACTAAGCAAATAATGCATTATTACACTAAGGATAGTTATAAAACTAACCAAATAATGCATTATTACACTAAGGATAGTTATATAAATAATCAAATAATGCATTATTACACAACGCATAGTTATATAACTAATCAAATAATGCATTATTACACAAGGATAGTTATATAACTAAGCAAATAATGCATTATTACACTAAGGATAGTTATACAACTAAACACATTATGCATTATTAAACAAGAATAGTTATATAACTAAACAAATAATGCATTATTACACTAAGGATAGTTATATATCTAAACAAATAATGCATTATTACACAAGGATAGTTATATAACTAAACAAATAATGCATTATTACACAAGGATAGTTATATAACTAAACAAATAATGCATTATTACACTAAGGATAGTTATATAACTAAACAAATAATGCACTATTACACTAAGGACAGTTATATCATAACTAACCAAATAATGCATTATTACATTAAGGATAGTTAGATAACTAACAATATAATGCATTATTACACTAAGTACAGTTATATATCTAACCAAATAATGCATTATTGCACTATGGATAGTTATATAACTAACCAAATAATGCATTATTACAATAAGGATAGTTATATAACTAATAAAATAATGCATTATTACACAAGGATAGTTATATAACTAACCAAATAATGCATTATTACAATAAGGATAGTTATATAACTAACCAAAAAATGCATTATAACACAAGGATAGTTATATAATTTAACAAATAATGCAATATTACACTAAGGGTAGTTATATAACTAAACAAATAATGCATTATTACACTAAGGACAGTTATATAACTAACCACATATTGCATTATTACATTAAGGATAGTTTGATAACTAACCATATAATGCATTATTACACTAAGTACAGTTATATAACTAACCAAATAATGCATTATTACACTAAGGATAATTATATAAATAACCAAATAATGCATTATTACAATAAGGATAGTTATATAACTAATCAAATAATGCATTATTACACTAAGTACAGTTATATAACTAACCAAATAATGCACTATTACACTATGAATAGTTATATAACTAAACAAATAATGCATTATTACAATAATGATAGTTATATTACTAAACAAATAATGCATTATTATACTAAGGGTATTTATATATAATGCATTATTACACTAATGACAGTTATATATAATGCAATATTACACTAAGGTTAGTTATATATAATGCATTATTACACTAAGGGTAGTTATATATAATGCATTATTACACTAAGGGTAGTTGTTTTTCTAAGTTGCTGTGATTTCCCTTTTTATGAATCAGTAAATTATCATGTTATAAATATTCTGTATACGGTAACTTAGTAACCTTTTTATTTAACCTTTTTGCAACTTCAAATTATATAGTTTACAGTTATTTTATTAAAGAAAGAAAATTCTCTCCTAAGTATTTTATGATGGCGGTAAATACAAATTAACATCGAAATGAGAATAGTTGCATAGAGTTATGAAAATAAAAATAAAAAACATTTTATTTGAATGAAAATATAAAATGGTAATTTCTAACTACGATTTCATAGTTCTAAAGATAATAGCTTCCATGTTCATTTCAGACGAGTCTTCTAATTGTCATATCTTCTTCGTCTATCATTCGATATTTTGATATTTCTTTTACCGCTTTCCATGTATTTTAAAACTCGATAATAAAGCATAATCGACCCCTGAGTGTAAGAACTGGTGACGCGTTTCTTTTTAAAATTTCACACGTAAATATGAACATGAGTTTCCTGTCAATGCAGTTTTAATGCCGGTCTCACTTTTTATAAGAGTCCAACTCAGGAATGCTACACTTTTAAACAAAGCATTCTTTCCAAACTGCCACGTTTGAGACCGACATGTTTAACATATGAGTGATTTAAAGCTTCTGTTTTTATTCTATCATCGATTACGAACTCTTTAAATACCATACGGCCTTCACCTATGGTTTCTTTGGAACATCGTTTACATTCTTACCTCAAGTGCATTCACTGGTAAGAACATCGCATTTGACGCAGCCATTTTAATTTCCCTTTCATCGAGTCATTTCTTCCTCATTCGTTTCATTTCTCGTCCTAAACACATGCGGTTTTATTGAGGGGGAAAGTCTCTTCACATCCTGTCTGAGAGAGATTAAAAGTAGAAGGATTGTGAAATTGATCCGACACAATGCTGCTAGATCTGTATGTCATCATGGACTGCAGTCAATATCGGCACATGTTATGAAGATATGGTATTTTCGGGTCTATAGTTGCCATGGTGATTTAAATATCCTTACTTAAACTAATCAACCGTTATCAAATAGTGCAATTTATGAGGTCATTGTTGAGCGTTTCTGTCTGGTTTGTAAAACGCAAAAGATTATTCAGCAAAACATTCAGTAAAATGTTGATAGCGTCACAATATGAAAACAATATAGTGAGAACATATAATAACCACAATTTGATGTAAAAAATACAACGACATAGTTAACCTAGATTAAGGTTTACAGAATATTGAAAACATATTGGTTTAAACTTATTTTATTTCCAATAGTTATACAATAGTTTTACAATCGGTGAAAATGTACATAGTACAAAATGTGGAAAAGGATGGAACGAAAGCAGTTGTTTATAGAATTCCTTTCCTGGGTATTATATACATTATATATAACAATGGCGTATACAATTGCACAGTGGAACTATTTTATAAGTGTTCAATGTAATATAGCTATAAATCTAACAGTGATTAGTTATAGGGACCAAAAACAAGTTTGAAAAAGAAATAATTAAGCAAAAACATTTGAATGTAGTTGAATTATCTTAAAATTAAACGAAAATTCAATTTAGCTGAAATATTATAGTAACCAAATATATAACAGATACCGTAGTCGGGCAACAGTGGGGCGATCGGCGGAAACAGGACGACAGCATCAGACCAAGGAAACATATATTGTTCTAGTAGATTCAGTACGCGGTTTAGCAGCTTCTCTTGTGTTGTAAAATGTTAAAAACGTTTGCTTGACAAAATAAACTTCTGAATAGTGACATTAATATCTATCGTGGGATACCGAGGAATCACCAAATAATATTATGTTTATTGAAGCTGTACACAATGGTTGAAGTCTAGCCAGCATTTCCGCACGAGCATTGTCGTACAATGGACAGCTGATTATGCTATGTTGAGTAGTTTCTTCTATGCCGCCACATCGACATAAAGGTGATTCGTTGATGTTTTTTATGAACAAATGGTGGTTAAGAGAATTAGGCATTTAATTAAGGTTACGGTTAAGGTGATGCTTTAGTGCATTTATTGAGTCAGAGTTTCTTACTTCGAAAGGAAGTGTGTTCCACTCACGAGTAACCGAAGGAGGGAAGAAGTTGGTGTAGAGTCTAGTTCGGGAATTAATTGCTTGAAGACCGTTTTCGTTTCGCAAGCTGTAGTCTGATGCTGCACTAACTGTTGTAGGTACTAGCGATGCAAGATATGGTGGTGTTAAGGAATTAACCATTTTATAAGATAAGGTAAGTTTGTGTTGGAATCAATATCAGCAGCAATGTCGTTAATGTAAACAAGGAAGTGTAACTTCAAAAGGTCGTCAGATATCCCCGCAGCTTTCAATTTAACAAGCAGGGTTTTGTGCCAACTCGGTCTAAAGCTTTACTAATGTCAAAAAATATAACCCACATTTCTTTTCCACTGTCCAACGCGTTACAAAAGGCATTGTATAGGAAGACCTGCTGGTTAATTGTTGATTCTCCGGAAACGAATCAAGACTGAAAGGCAGATAGGAAATTGTTATCTCTAAAAAGTTTGGAAATATATTTAAACATGAGACGTTCGAAAACTTTGTCAACGGTGCTAAGTAGCGATAAAGGACGGTAATTATTTACTAAGGAAGAACTGCACACACATAAGCCTCCTTCCAAATATCAGGAATATTGTCCGATGTTATAGATCTAATAAACAAGTTGCATAGCGGAACAAAAAGTTCATATGCTAATTCACGGAGTACGTGATTGTTAACTTCGTCAGGACCATACGCTTTACCAGGGTCAAGGGATTGTAAAACTTCACGAACTTCATTTGGCGTAAGAGTAAACAATTGTAATGATACATTGTTATTAAAGGGTTATACTAAAGGTGGTTCGATGTTTGCACCGTCTAAATTAATCTGGGTTTGTAAAAAGTCGTCAAGAAGATTTGCCTTTTCAAGATCGTCGTAAATAATCGAACCGTTGTCGTTCAATGGAGGAATGGAAGGTTTGACATTTGATGAAAGAAATGTTTTAAGTGTCTTCCACCAATTTTAAGGAGAGAGTGTTTTAAAACTAAGTTTATTTGACAGGTTATTGTAATATAACTGCTTTGCTTCGCGTATTGAAAGTATAATTTGATTTCGTAGTTTTCTAAAAGTACACCAGGGATGTAAACTGTGTGTGTTTTTTGCCTTCTTGAAGGCTCTTTTTCTACTTCTGATTAGTCGTTTTATTATATTTGTTATCCACGGCGGTTCATAAGGTCTAACTCAGATGTACATGAGGCACTTAAATGTTGGTGGTGTTGGTAATGTTTTTCGCATATATATTAATAACTTGTTCGTCCTAGATTTTTGACGAGGCTTTATTACGTAAAAGGTCATAGTCGCCTTGGTTGTATCGCAAAATTTTACGAGAATATGATTTGAATATTGGTTTAGTGAACTTAATGATACCAAAAATTAGGCAATGATATCGCATTCTTGGTTTGGTTCGCCTACTCCACTCGTAAATTAGACTTGACACTAACAAGTAATAGGTCAATAAATGACGAAGAATTTTCTGTAAAATTGGTTGGTTCGTCAATAGTTTGACCAAATTGATAACAGAGATTCTACTTTATTCAACGTTTGATTTTGTAACATGTTGTAGTTGAAATCTCCTTTGACAATGATATTTTTAATACCTGTATCTACCGCAAGTTTAATAGAATCTTCAATCATGTTATTGTAAATTGCATCTGCGTTTGTAAAATACACCTAGTAGCACATGTTTGTTGTTTAATATAATAAAGAAGAGTATGATAATGGACCTTTGGAAACCGCCGAGCACGACATAATGTCAACCCAGATGCATTTAAGTCTGTTTAACTCAAGATAATTTCTTCGATTATAGTGAATGTTATCTTTGACGTAAACTATTACCCAGCCATGGCTATCACCGATACGATCCTTTCTTTCAGGAGTATGGAAAGAAGGACAAATGTATTGATCGTCCGACAGTGAACTATTAAACCAAGTCTCAGAGAACGTTAGCATGTCAAAGTGGTGTAGTTCTGTGAAAATCAAATCTAATTTAGGAATTACACTCTGTACGTTGTAGTGCACTATGGACAGGTTGTGTGCAAAATCTAAGGTATCAGACATCGTGGTTGACGGATTATTTTTAGTTAACGAGGAGTCGAAGGATATATTTCATGGCACTGGAGGGCCGAGATTAGGATGGATATAATAATAGTTATTTCAATTACAATTGCACGGTACTGATTACCTAGCATCAGTTGCCTATGTGGGTATACTATTTGGTTTGCGGAATGTGATGTGGAATGCATATTGTAGAAAAAAGAGAGTAAGAAAACTGGAGATATTGATAGAGATAGAATGATAAGCAAGTGGAGGGAAGCCGCAAACATATAATTACATTTGTAAGAAGGCAAGGCAGCTAAACAGGTTTTAAAATTTATCATGCAATTGTCAATAGGAACAAAAGGAACAGCTCTTCCACATCTATAAGAAACTATAAACAAAATTATGATCCTGGCACGGTGATGCCACCTATTCCACCAACCACATCCCGCCGTCATAAAAAAAAGTTTAACAAATGTTACGAAGAAAATATACTATAGTTGACTTCTAACTTAATTATTCTTTCTCCATTTTATGTGACTATTGCAGAACGTTTTCGTCTAGTTTGAAAGATACAATACAAATACAAGAAAACATTATTCAGCATTAAATATTTAATAAAATGTTTATAGTGTCACAATATATCAGACTACACCAATTACCAACCAATCAGCAGGCAGGGAAAAAACGTTCCAGGGTAAATTCGGAGCTATTACACGGAATATCTTAATTTTGATTGATTGACAAGGTGAACAAACCAAAAAATCTTGCTAAAAAAATAAAATTCAACTTTTGAATAGTACTTATGAAGGTTAATTCATCATTTGTGCAACGTTATTATCATTTGTTGCATAATAAAAAACTACCATTGTTTACACTGAATACTGCACTGTTAGCTCGTCCAGGAAAGTTGCGAGAATACGTCACATTTTTAGCTCGACTATTCGAAAAATAAGAGAGCTTATGTAATCACCCCGGCGTCGGCGTCAAGGTTTGAATGTAAGCTGTGTTTACAAGTCTATGTATCTTACATTTCTTATCCTAGCACATCCGAATTTGGCCTCATTATCTTAAGGACTCCATAAGCATTTTTGGATCCTGTAACCCATGGACTCCCATGGAACCTAAATTCGGATAGCCCTTAAAATGTGTCTGTTTCACATCAAACTTTGCGCGTTAGCTGTGTTTACAGGTATATATCTCTTACATTTCTTGTCCTAGCTCAACTAAATTTGGGAATTGGTTTCCTTATAGTATATTGTAAAGGATTGCGTAAGCAATTTGTCTTCTATAAATTCTGGGCTCCAATGGAACCCAAATTGTGATTGCCCATAAAATGAATGTGCAATAAAGGCAGATCTAGATTTGCGTGTAAGCTGTTGTATACATCTATAGTTTTGGTTTGGAATTTCGTATAGCATTATGCATCTTGTTCCTACTTCACCCATATTGGGGCATGGGCTCCCTCCTCCCCGACACCGCCCCTGCCCCACCCCACGACCACCTTTTATATATATATATATTTTATATATTTCTTTTTTGCTTTGATCAATTCGTACACATATAGCTATGTTTCTGCCCTCCCAACTGCCTCCCTCCATTCAAAACTTAATTTCTCTTTTCATATTTCTGTGTTGTTTTGGTCAGTTCTTACACAGATAGCTATGTTGCCTCCGCTCCCCCACCCCCACACACCCGAAACTCGATTTTCTTTTATTATTATTTTGTTTTTTTGTTTTTTTGTTTACATATTTCTGTATTGGTTTGGTCAGTTTTAACAGGAACAGCTATGTTTCTCCCACACACCACATCCCCTAACCATCAACCCACCCCATCATCATCACTACTCGAATGTATTATTATTATTACTTTTACCTATCTCTTGTGTTTTTTGATTTATCAGTTGATCAATATGTTTCGCCCCCTCCCCACATCCATCCCACCACCCCATCATCACGACCACCCGAATGTTTTTTGTTTGTTTTTGCATATATCTGTGTTGTTTTGTTTTATCAGTTGATCAATATGTTTCGCCCCCACATCCCCACCCACCCCCATCAACACCACCACCCGAATGTTTTTATATATTTTTACATATGTCTGTGTTGTTTTGTTTGATCAAATCTGCACCTATATCAATGATGTGCCCTCACCCAGCCCCTATTGGTTTATGGGCTCCCCTCTCATGGAGGACAGGGGGATGGGAATTGTTTTCATTTTAAAACTGATAAAAAAAATAAATAATATTTTACACCCTGCCCCCAAATTTTACTATAATTTGTATGAGGTTCTAACAATAATTGTATATCGGTCAGAGTGTCCATACCCGCCCTGACCCCCAACCGACATTGTTTTAGCCTTGTTTTCCGACTGGCTATATAATTTATTATTCTCTGAAAAATAGATTCGTCGAGCTGCGTTGTTCTCCGACAGCTCTTGTTTGGTAAAGACCTTCTGAGTGATAGGTCTACCTTTTGTGTGTTTGTATTTAATTTTGTTTGCTTTAATGTCAGATCTTCTAATCTGTACTCTATACAGTCGAGCATTTTACGTTCATTAGAACTATTCAAAATGTTAATTTTGAAGTTTTTGGGCAGCGTTTGTACTGCAGCCTCCAATTATCATTAGTTAGACAGTTACGTGCTCTTGAATGAATCGCGCAGTGGCTATGACCTCCAGCATAGCAGTGTTTTATTGCATTTATGCATTGGTGTAATTTAGATGAATGTCGGAAAAAGTCCCCCCTGTGCTTGCATGCAGATCAATTAAAATATACATGACACCTCTTACTCAGATCTATTGAAAACCGATACTTTAAGAATTGGCGGTAACGTTTAGTTTTTTTCTGGAATCATGTTTTGTACACATATGTTCGATTTGACAAACTTTCTGTGACACTCGGATACATGGCGTGTGTCAGGTTGTAGTTGAGGCGCTGTTTTAATCAGTTTTGTATTGTACAAATCAAATGCAGCTCTGTACGCAGCCTGGTCTGGATCTGTGGTGATATATTACACCTCAAGGCCATTCTCATGAATATCCTTATCTCCAATTTTTATTTACATTGGGATTGTTGACGTACGCTTACCATTTTTGATGTCACATGTTTTGTCATCATCTTGACTATGAAATCCATGTTTGGAACATATCTTGCTAGGAGTAATACAGGAAATAAGTTGATGTTGGCTTGTTAAGTTTTCTGCAAACAATATAAACTACTTCTGTAGCAGGTTGGAAGGGTTTCTTCCTACACCAGAATACAAGCTGTTGTTATACATGCCATCTGCCTGGAAAGCAAATTCATGCTCGGGACGTCCCCTTATTTGGCTAATTGTTTTCAACCCATTCCTTCTGTTGCGCATGTCTTCCAAGTTGACTTCCTTATTTGTTCGCCGACTACAGTCGCACGCTTTTGCATGACTGTCACAGATGGTGCTGGACTATTGCCGGCTAAGCATATCTTTCAGAAACTGGTAGGACCACCCGGTGTTTGGGTTAATGCGACATTAAGTCCAATATTGGCCGTTGCCAGTTTAAAAGTCTCAATCTCCTCGTATAGGTTGAACATACGAGATGTGTACTTACACCGATTGCACACAACACGTTGTCGCAAGCAAACGCAACGCTGCTCTTCGCAGTTGGGATCAAATGCAAGGTCTTCTTTGCAACCTGGGCTTCGGCTTCGGTGTTCACGCTACACTGAATTCATCATGTGCCACAGCTTTCCAGTGTGGAAAAGCTTATAACAATATGTTGGGAAGGAAACTGCAAATAGATATAAAAGACTATAGAACGTTTTATTATGAGGATACATTATGCATATGCAAAACAACAACAACAAAAACATACTTGCATTAATGCTAACCCAATAACACTAACTGTATCCTAACCCTAAACCCAGGATAGAAAGAGTTGCTCCCCTTTCACTTATAGCATTAATTTACTTTTTCAATTAATTAAAAAAAACAAGTAAGTGTTTCTGTGTTTTTTCAAACCAAAATCTCTGAAAATGTTGATTAGGTGTTGAATTATATTGTTGTTATTGAGTTTTGTTAAAACCTTCTTGGTAAGGAAAGAAATGGTGGTATTTTAAAGTCCTGTCAGAAATATTATGAATGTTAAGCATTTTCTTCTATTAAACACTTTAAAAAATCAGTAAAAATCACAGGTGCCAATTTTAGAATGAAAATATACATAGAAATCAATTTTAGCATTTAATATCATCATCAATTAAATGTATTTAACCTTTTTGCATTACCATGTAAAGCCTCTGGTGTACACCTTGATTCTGGAACTCAATTTCTTAGCAATTTCACTGTTTTCCGAGGCTCTGCCATACATGTATCGTGGCATAAGGCTGCCGGTAAAATTGGGTCTTCTCTCAGCAATTCCGCCTCCTCGATGGTTGGACGCATGTACGGCACCGTATCTGGCACACTCTACTCATTTGCAACCCCATTTTCCTCATTTGGAACCTTCCTAGGAAAAAAGAATGACCCTTTTTAATCGTTTTATTCCTCTTTTTTGCCTCCTTTTCCCATGTTTGTTTTGTATAAAATAGTACGTTTTAAATAATAAGCAAATCCAAATGATAGTGAAGTATCATATAGACTGTATCTGTGGGAAATCTGACCTCTAAATTAACAGACAAGGAATCTGACATGGTCCAGCATGTATAACTGTATTTGTGTAGGTACTTGTGTTTTAGACTGCTTAATTGCATAACATTGTTAATCTGACATATGAAAACAAAAAATGATGGTCAGAATATCCTGCATAGCCTGTATATACATCTGCTTTACTCACAGAAAGTCATTTATTTGCAAGGATAGCAAATACATGTTCGGAACGTCCCCTTATTTGGCTAATTGTTTTCAACCCATTCCTTCTGTTGCGCATGTCTTCCCTTATTTGTTCGCCGACTACAGTCGCACACTTTTGCATGCCTGTCACAGACGGTGCTGGATACAAGCTTATAACAATATGTTGGGAAACTGCAAATAGATATGAAAGACTATAGCCAGTTTTATTATGAGGATACATTATGCATATGCAAAACAACAACAACAAAAACGTACTGGGGTACAACATTAGCTCGTGCTAAGTGATATTTTCAATGTAAGAAAATTTGTGGCCTAGATTTTTCGTTATGATATTTGCCCTAATACGTGTGCCAAATAAAGATCAGCCTATACATTGGTCTGCTATAAGCATTTGATTGACCACATGAGTTATGTCTTTTTGTTCACTTTTGCATATGCAATAACTGTAAAATAACAAAATCAGTGCTTCCGCATAAAAAGCTGTAGAAAAAAACAAACGTTGGTAAAAATGAAAAAGTAAAACATCAAGTTGCTCGAATTGGATTAGTGTATGATATGGCACGTGCAAACTGGCAATCCAAAACTGTCCTTAGATAGACTACACCAATTACCAACCAATCAGCGTACAGCAAAGTAAATTCGGAGCTATTACACAGAATCTCTAATTTTGATTGGTTGACGAGGTAAACAAACAAAAAAAACTTGCTAAAATGTTAAAAAATAACTTTTGAAGAGTACTAATGAAGGTTAAATCATATATTTGTGCAATGTATTCATCATTTGTTGCATAATAGAAAAAAGAAGTATATTTTACTTTTTCCTCATGTTTCTACATGCAAATAGGTGGGTAAGCACCATCCGACCCAAACAGCTTTTTCAAAACATACTTTTTTATAAAACTAAGATAGGTCTTTCAAAACAAGTAAACAAAAATATAGCTTCTTATTTAGGGAACTCAGTACAGAGCTTAGAGCTATAATAGAGCTCTATGGAAAATGAATTGGTGTTGTATGACCAATATGTATACAAAATAGTGAGAACAGAAAACAACATTTTGAAGAAAAAAATAAATATTAAAAACGACACAGTTAAACGTTAATCACCTTAGTTAAAGTTTACAGAGAAGTAAAGAAAAACAGGTTTGAAACAGATGTGGTCGAATCTTTAAAGAACAAGGTATGCAAATGGGATATGTTGATCTCCAAAATATTCAAAATGCTAACATAAATATTATACTGTTATTTGTTTCGTATGTTGAAGTGAACTGATCATATCTTCAAAATATATTTTCAATTAAAAAAATATTCTAGAAGATTTAAACTGGCATTTTTTGTTAATTTTGTCATTTTGTGAGGTTTTGGACCTTTCTGCGCAAGGTCTTTTTCCTAAAACATTTAGAGCATCACGAGCACATACCGTTTTTTAACTGATGATGAGTCCGTATCAATCAATTATATGTGATGAAAGAAATATAGCTGTGATCGACAGTGCGCTCTGTATTTCCCGGACCAAATACTGATTGAAAACTGTTGAAACTTGTAAATTTTAATAAAAAGGTCTAATTTGTGAAGCCTCTAAAGTGATTCAAAGCCTTCAAAGTCACTTTAAATTATTTTAAATAACGATTACGTAAACATCACGAAGACCCTCATCTAACACTGGATGGGTCACCAATACCAGTAGTGGATGAGACAAAATTCTTTGGTCTTATTTTCGACCGTAAATTAACGTTTATACCACACCTTAAATACTTGAAGGCCAAGTGCCTTAAAGCTCTTAATTTACATACAATTGTTGCAAACACTATCGCAGATCCAAGCTGGACTACGGCTCAATATGGATCGACTCGCAAGTCATACTTTCAGATGCTCGATCCTATACATAATCAAGGATTACGACTAGCCTTAGGTGCATTTCGTACATCACCAGCCGAAAGAATATATGTTGAAGCTAATGAACCATCACTGTCTCATAGACGGGACAAATTAGCCCTTCAATATGCCAAAAATTAAAATCTAACCCTTCAAACCCAACTTTCCATAATGTTTTTAATCTCAGTTATGAACCTCTTTTTGATCGAAAACCGAAGGCCATTCGACCATTTGATCTTCGTATTAAACCAAAATTAAGAGACACTGAAATCGACCTAAATTTTAATGCCAAGTACAAAGTACCACAAATTCCAACGTGGACTTTGGAAACACCAACAATCATTTTTGATCTTTGTGAAAGTACAAATACAGTACAGACCCTATTGTCTTTCAAAGCAAATTTAATGAAATTAAATCGAAATACAGTAACTTTCAACATGTATACACAGATAGTTCTAAAGATGGAGATAAGGTAGCTGCAGCAGATGCTGTTCACAAACACAGTATAAAGAGCCGCCTGCCTGACAAAGTCTCTATCTTTTCAGCTGAACTTAAGACATTTGAACTTGCCTTAAATTGTATTCAGGAATCTGATGATGACCATTTCGTAATATTTTCTGATTCCCTTTCATCTCTTCAAGCACTGGATAACATGAAACATGATAACCCAGTTGTGCTTCAGCTTTTAGAAAAGTACAATTCTCTTATAGTTGGTAATGTTATTATTTTCTGCTGGCTTCCAAGCCATGTAGAAATAGGTGGTAATGATAGAGCTGATAGTGCTGCTAAAGCAGCATTAGGTTTACATATATCGAATGCTAAATTACCTTATACTGATTTAAAAAAAAGTAGTATTAACACATTTATTTGTAACTGTTGTTTTTGATTGACTGTGTTCTGTGAATGCTGCTTTTCCTGTTGTGTTTGTATCCCTACGAGGATCGTTCAGATTGTAATGCAGCTGAGTTTATACAAAAATAATAACAACAATTTTGATCATTTTTTAAAAATTTCATTCCCTCAAAGTAAGCCCCATGAACAGATATACACATTTTTAAACGACACATCGAATCCTGGAACGCTTTCTATTACTCTTATCTGGGTATAATGGCAATGCAATAGTAAAGTGCTGCCCCGAGGTGTTTCCGCGCTGTATATCTTTTCCCAGATAAATGGAGGTCTGGAGAGTAGTAGAGATGTGGTAGAACTGTAACCTTTTTATTGTCCAGGAAAATCTTGACAATATGCGCCTTGTGTGCTAGAGCATTGTCATACGGTAGTTTGATATGCTGCAAGCATGTTGCCGGTCGGCGTTTTAAGATCTAACCTTTTTTAACATCTTTCTCTTGCAGAATGCTGCATTGACAGATGTTCCTTTCGAAACAAGAATTTGTATGGTTGGACATTGAGTAGTAATATAGATTATATAGTAATACTACTATGGAACATATCATACATTATCTTCTTCACACTAAGGGTCCGTTTGGCGAGACAACGTCTTCGGCAATTTCTCGTAGCCCATAGTTTATTAGAAATATTTCGTTGCGACTCAAAAAAATGAACCCATGACTCATCACCTGTCACTATGTCCGCAAATCGTCGTTTATCGTATTTTGGGAAACGTTTTAATACTAAGCTATTGAAGCACGTTTTTGCTTTGGTCGTCAGTTAGCAAATGTAGAATCCAGCTGGCACAAACCTTTTGACATTTCAAGTGGTTTCTCAGAATGCTGTGCACAGCTCCTGATGAGATCAAAACACTCATAGCTATTTGTCAAGTAGTGTATCTGGCGTCACCTTTCTCGGTATCTTTCACTTTGATGATATTTGCCACTGTAACTGTCCGAAGTTTTCCAGATTCAGGGGCATCTTTAATTGACTGTATTCCATTTTTAAACTTAGCAATCCAGCTTGTAACAGTTTCATAGAAGAAATATAAAAAGATCGAACAGGGAAAGTAGCATACAAGGAGGACAGTCAACCACAAAACACAGAAACAAACACGCAAACAGACAAATAAGAAGGCAAAAGTAATAATAAATGCAAACGACATCACAAACACAAAAGGGTTCACAATAGGACTGCCGCCTTGGAACGGACAGTGGCAAAGTAGGCCACTGGGGTTTTAAACCGGTTTTAGTGTGCACCAAACCTCCCACTTACCCTACTGTAAATGAAGAAATCCCCGCCATGATCTAATCTCTAACCAACAAGGCAGCATCCATAGGCAATACAAGTAAAACACAAATATGCTCGTGTAAATATAATACAAAAAAAAAACTAGCATAGAAAGCCACAATGAAGGTACTAAATGACTTGGCAGAAGCCAGAGCAACAGGAGAATAAACCACGACAAGAAACAAGGTCATAGACAAACATCAAACGCCACCGTCCCAATGGGCTTTAGGTAGGCGTTATCATAGGGTCCACAGCCTGTCCGGTCATCGTACAATTAAAGAGGAAAGCATAGTGGCGGACTGTAAAAGGGACTTGATTTGCACCATAAACAATACACACTTCACGATAAATGTATTTTGCGCTAACATTTAATTGATAATGATTCTTAATATAACGCCGTATTTCTTCCGCATGTGTAGCTCTTTTTCCTACCATTTTTTCACTACTGTATATGAGTAGGTGTTTCCATCGATCAATTCACTAGGTTAAGAAATACATGCAGCTATAAAATTGCTATTGTTGGCAAGGAATAACTTGAAATTAACCGTACCTATTTTTTTTATGTGAAACTTATTGGCACTTACACAGCTACATTATAAGTGAATGCTCTTCGTATTTTTATGATAATATGGATGTTTAGTTGAGGAACATAGATTAGATTGGCTTTTAATGCTGAAAAAAACTAATTTAGCGTCAGCCATCTGCAAATGTATAGGTTAAACAGTTCGGTATATAATGCCTATATACTAGACATACAAGCTAACAAGACCTAGTACTTGCTTTCAACCATGTTTTGTACACAGTATATTATTTTAATGGCTAAATTTTGTGAAAAATTCTAAATTTACGCAATAGTATTAAGAATGTATCATCATATACTAGGTAAAACTAATTCTTCATAAAGTGTGCTTATAACAACAGTATGATCTTAGGCTATTTGTGTCTGTGACAGGAAATGCTAGTTTAGTTTTATATTGTGCAGATGTTGTGCTACAATCTGGGTGAAAAGAAATATAAAAAGATTGGACAGGGAAAGTAGCATTCAAGGAGGACAGTCAACCACAAAACACAGAAACAAACACACAAACAGACAAACAAGAAGGCAAAAGCAATAATAAATGCAAATGACATCACAAACACAAAAGGGTTGACAATAGGGCTACCGCCTTGGAACGGTCAGTGGCAAAGTAGGCCACTGGGGGTTTAAACCGGCTCTAGGGTGCACCAAACCTCACACTTACCCTACTGCTGTCATCCCATTAAAACAGGACAGTGTAAATAAAGAAATTCCCGCCATGATCTAATCTCTAACCAACAAGGCAGCATCAATAGGCAATATAAGTAAAACACAAATATGCTCGTGTAAATATAATACAAAAAATCAAAAGCCTAGAAAGCCACAATGAAGGTACTCAGTGACTTTGCAGAAACCAGAGCAGTAAGAGAATAAACCATTAAGGGCACGACAAGAAAGATCACGGACAAACATCAAACGCCACCGTCCCAATGGGCTTTAGGTAGGCGTCATCATAGGGTCCACAGCCTGTCCGGTCATCGTACAATTAAAGAGGAAAGCATAGTGGCGAACTGTAAAAGGGTTCACCACCAAGCATGCAGTACGTTGCAAAATGATAGGGTCATAACCTCTTTTGATAAACTTTTTAACAAGTTTAACAAAGATAGTATGAAAGTGATCATGACTTAGAATCTTACGAAGTTTATAAATCACATCACCATAGAAGTCAGGTTGTGATAGTCCTTGAAAGTTAGGTGTGACAGCGGGATCAGTGGCTGTGAGCTTCCTTTTGATAAATACAAAATGATATATAGGGTCCTATAGAAACCACAGCGTCCGAACGCAATGGCATCGTAGGTCCGCACTGTACTGCAAACAAGGACTTGAAACTACAATGAAAGAGACAAAAAACAACAGAAAGGGTGGTGAAGACAGGGTTACCGACTTGGAACGGTCAGTAGGCAATAAGACCTACTGGTTAGCTTGAATCGATTTTATATGCGCACAATCCTCGCTATTATCCTGTCTTCAGCGCCCAAATAGACAAGACATTGTAAACAAAACTAAATCCCATCTAAAGGAATTCTCTAACAAAAGTCGGATGTTGTTAATTGTGTTAGTGATAAGCCTGTGGAAGATATTGGTGTTTTATTGTTTTAGTGATTAGAATGAGTATGTATATTTGTAGAAATTAAGCAGTTGAATCTAGGAACTTGTACTGGACACAGAAAATAAAGCTTGGTTGAAAAGGACTTGCGTTTGAATTCATATATATATGTGCTTACAGTGTTTTAACGTAATAAAAGGACCCTACTAGGGTAACAGTGTAATGATATTTGAGATATATAAATCAAAGAAACGTTTATGTAACGCAGCCAAATATTGGAGAATCCTAGGTTTCAATGACATGCTTTTTATTTTAAACTCTGTATACCAATTGGAATCCTTAATATATTTATTATGATTTTCAACATCGTTTTCAAAATTACATATATTTCATAGATTATCTTTACTGACAAATGAAATTCAAATTAATAGTGTAACCAATGTGCGAGCATAGTATGTGTTATTTCTATAGCTACTTACTTCACTGTGCAGACCTTTGATATTTGTAGAGTTCTTAAATCCATAAATACTTATACAAACGAAAGTTTATTTTATGAGTATGCAGATCTAAAATATTTATTCCGTTAATAAAAAAGTGTTTGAAACAATTGTTTTGCAATTTGGAAATCTTAACTTGAAAGTTTCAGAAAAAACGTATTGAAATAAAATGAACGTCACCAATCGGAAGGCATAATCGTTACCAAGTGCGATAGAATGACTCTAAGATATACTCTCCGGACGTCAACACTTACTTATCTGTTATCCCAAATTCATCAAATTGTCCGTTCAGTTTCTTGACCGCTTGATATATTATTTCATTTCCGTTCCGTGCAAATCGTATCGAAAAGAATTGCTCTTGATGTGTATTTCTCTCACGTAAAAAACAATCTCATGTAGAATCAGCGATCTCACCGAGTTGGTCCAGGTTCTATGAGCGCTTTGGAATTATTTTCAAGAGAATGTTCGTGAACATGCAATTTAGCTTCAAAAATAGGTAAACCATAATTAAGACTCATATCTGCAATAATTATGTCAAGAAGTTTGTAAAGTTTTTTTCTCTATAAAAAACCCCAAGGGATAATAGTTCTACGGACATATGTATTTAAACATATTTAACAGTGTTATATCTAGCCTCATAATACTGTTATAAATTATAACTAAGTTCTACAGCGTATTTATTGTGTGTAAGAATTAAGAACACGAGGTTACTGCTGAATGTGTTTGATTAAAATAGTGTTTAATACGTGTGTTTGGTAGAAAACTTTTTATTCTTAACAATGAGAATAATGTGTACGTCTGGTAATTGATTCACATTTGTACGTTTCCGACTGTATATTGTTCTGATTATTTTCCGTCTGTATTTGTCCTTATGTTTGTTGCCGTCTGAATGTTTTCCATCTGTATGTTTCTGTATATATGCTGTCATCTGTATGTTTTCTGTGTATATGTTTCTCTATGTTTGTTGTATTCTGAATGTTTTCCGTCTGTATGTTTTCCGTCTATGTGTTTCTCTAAGTTTGTTGCCGTTTGAATGTTTAACGGCTGTATGTTTTCGTATGTATGTATGTCTACGTCTAGATGCATCCCTATGTTTGTTATCATCTGAATGCTTTCCGTCTGTATGTTGGCGTCTGTATGCTTTCCTTCTGTATGTTTCCGTATGTATGTTGGCGTCTGTATGTTTTCCTCCTGTATGTTTCAGTCAATATGCTGCCCTCTGAAGACACTCGTATATGTTATCCTTTATGTACTAGAACACTTTTATACTGCATCGACCAACTAGCGGATGAGGAAAATCATATTCTATTTACTCAATGGTACCAAGGTTCAAAACTATATTAACAATACTAAACGATTCTAAAATATTTAACTTTGTATCGATATACCGTTGTATGTTGTCGTCTGTATGTTTTACGTCTAGATTCGTCCCTATGATTGTTATCATCTGAATGCTTTCCTTCTGTATGTTTCCGCATGTATGTTGGCGTCTGTATGTTTTCCTCCTGTATGTTTCAGTCAATATGCTGCCCTCTGAATGTTTCCGTCTGTATGTTTCTGTTTAGACACTCGTATATTTTATCCTTTATGTACTAGAAAACTTTTATACTGCATCGACCAACTAGCGGATGAGGAAAATCATATTCTATTTACTCAATAGTACCAAGGTTCAAAACTATATTAAAAACACTAAACGATTCCAAAATATTTAACTTTGTATCGATTAACTTTGTATTTTGTCTATATCAACTGTCGCTATGTTTATATCTTCCTGGACGGGGATATGGAGAGATTCGTGGGGATAGACAGAGTTAATTTTTTGATTTGTTTCTTCGTTTTTCATTATCAAGTTTATATTTAAATGTATTGTTACACTTTCAGCCACAATGGAGAGAACTTTAACTAATGTTGCAATAACGTGTAGTTCAATCCATTTGTATATGTTGCTGTGGATATTGTGATGTTGAATTGATGTATTGTAATATATCTGCAAAAACATATTATTAAACGAAGTATATTACTGTATGTATGCTCTCGTCTGTTGTATTCCGTCTGTATATGTCAGTCAGTATGTTGCCGTCTAAATATTTTACGACTGTATGTTTCCGTATGTAAGTTGGCCTCTGCTCTCGTCTGTTTTTTTCCATCTGTATATGTCAGTCAGTATGTTGCCGTCTGTATGTTGCCGTCACCATGTTGCTGTATGTATGTTTCAGTCAGTATGTTACCGACAGTATGTTGCTGTATATATGTTTCTGTATGTAGTATCCCATCTGTATGTCTTAGTCAGTATGTTGCCGTTAGTATGTTGCTAATGTAAACTGTCTACAGATGAGTTATTTACATAGTAATTTTATTATTGGCATATTACCAAAGATAGTGCAATTTGTGTTTCTGTGCGTGTTTGTGGTTGACTGTCGTCCTTGAATGCTGCATTTCCTGTTCGATTTCTATATCTACTTGTGATATTAAATCAGTTTCAAACTTTCACTGACATTGACCTGTCCAAGCTCACAGATGTAATTACATTTTTATTATATATGTAACAATGTTTGATATAATAGCTATAATTTGAGCGTTAATTGTTTTGCTTTTCGGACCTTCTATAGTTTTTATATTGAACATTAACACTTGTTGTAGTATGGTCGGTGAAATTGCCTTTGATGAATGGGTAGCATTAACTCGTTTAATTCAGAATAAGCAAACGGGCGGCGCTTTACCATACTGTAACTTCCGATGAATGAAAAAAAAAGATAGAGTCTGTCTCAGCCCGTTGGTTATTTGTAAACCTCGATGAGCTACGCCCATCTCGGTGGTGAAATAAACCAAATCGTTGAGACCAAACTCTATATATTACTTATTTTGAATATTCTAGTTAACGAACGGTGTGTTTCATATTGAATGCTTTCTCTACTGACTACAAACGCCCCACGGGGATTCACATATATATGTTTAAAACTTCTTGGCAATATATCAATTTATTGCATGCGCATTTACAAGCTCCTTTTACTTTCAATGTAACAGGAAACGTTAATATTCGCCCATATAGACGTGTAGTAAAAAAGAGTATGATAATGGACCTTTGGAAACGGCCGAAAACGACACATACGAAATATTGCAGTCTCGGTTTGATTGAGACTGTTCATGAGCGTAGTGAAATATGCTAGCTACCGCTCACGCCCTCTAGCCCCTGGTTGAGCAGAACTCAATATTATTAAAATCAATAGTACAAAAGTTTAACCATCCCGAAGATGGCATGCATATGGCGGTGGACATGGAGTATCTTTCTTCCCCATGTCGTACGGCGTATGGTCCCAGTATCTAATGAATTTAAATGCCTCGAAGAGAGAAATAAACATAATGGAATTTAGTTGGGAGCAGCGGTTATGAAGCCTGCATATCACAAGTAACAGTCAAAAGACAAATTTAAAAAGCAGACAACATCTCCTATAAGTGGTCAATCAATACCCAGAGTCTTTAATCGGCCGGAGTAGTGGAACCACTGAATCGAATATTAAGTAAGAAAACAAAAAGAAATGAAAAAGTACCACCGATAATTAAATATAAGTATCGGGCTCAGCGATCTCTAAAGATCGAATGAATAACAGTACTGATTGCAAGCGCGGGGAGACGTTTTACTGCCGCCACACTGCACAAGCAGCGCCACTGTGCTATAAAAAAGAGTTTGACGTTTACTGCCAATGTAATCAAGAACGTCGCCTGAATTTTTAATAGACCAAAATAAATTAATCCCAGAGTTTTGCATAAGCTTTAGCACAACTGATTCTGCTTCGTTTCTCTTTAGTTTGTGTTCGTTGCGTCCAAGGGACCCCAAGCTCAGTATGTTTTGTCTCATATTATAATAAATACGTCCAACATGCGGTCATGCATAATTTTTACACACTGCACAAGCAACGCCACTGTGCTATAAAAAAGAGTATGATAATGGACCTTTGGAAACGGCCGAAAACGACACATACGAAATATTGCAGTCTCGGTTTAAATGCCCCGAAGAGCGAAATAAACATAATGGAATTTAGTTGGGAGCAGCGGTTATGAAGCCTGCATATCACAAGTAACAGTCAAAAGACTGAAGTCATATTGGGTTTGTAATGTATACTCGTTCGTGATTAGTGCACTTTTCTGTTCATGTCAAAGACAGTATGTCACGTGATGTAAACACTGTTGATTTCATTGAGAAAATTCCCAATATGTAATGACAATATGTTTGTTTCAAATAAATGTTTTTTGGTGAAAATTAAATGTTACAACCTATTTTATTCTCTCTTTAAAAATGCGTATGCAAAAAAAGGTTATTAGATTTATATGGGATATATGCACTCGTTCTTTTGCGCAATATAATTACGCAAAAGAACTCGTGCATTTATCCCAATACAAATATAATAACCTGTAAATATAGAAGCATCATCTCTTGAACGTCCAGCCTTAGAGTATTACCAATCACCATATATTACAGCATGATAAGGTATGATACATACATTAATGCTATTATTAGATATTAAGTTAATTTGCCTCCGAATTAGCAGCTGTATATGACTGAATGCCATTTGTATAAAGTATCGTCATATTAATACATGTATGGATAATTCCAGTACTTTACTTCTCAATATATCATAGCGAATAGACAAACTTTTATTATATTGTGCATGTATTGTGTGTAGACTATAAACGTTGTACTGAATGTTGTTTAATGCTGAATAAAGCTATAATATATTATATATATAGTATATATATTATTAAAATAATGCCCTTCGGCAAGACTGAAGTCTTGAAGGTCTATGAAGATTTTTTAACTCTAAAGATATTTTGTGCTAATTGTATGACGTATTATGCTCTCTTTGCTGCACACAGGGAAATCAGACTTCGTCATAATAATAAACCAATCAACGCATCGCTTATAAACTGAACTTATATCGACCTTGTTATGTTGCTCCAGTACAACGCGAGATACATTTAAATCGAAATGTAGATAGTTCACGATTTCTCACTAAAAGCATACCTTGATACCATTGAAGTGGTTAGGAAGATGTAGTAAACCTGAGTGTCTGTATACGTATGGTGATATTGTTTGAACGAAATCGATCGGTCACTTAATTTATTTACTTAACTTAATTAGGTCAGGCGTTGTTAACACAATTTCCTTTTTATTGCACCAAATGGTTTTTGCTGTATTTAATTTAACATGTTTTTATTTTAAATACTGTTCTGAATTAACATTATATCTAATCAGATTTTGTTTCCAAATAGAATCTCTGTTCATTTCGTCATATAACTATAACAATTCATGTGCTGAGACGAGGGACGCCCTCATACAAGAATCATTCATTAGATTTACAAGATATACCATACTTACAATTACTTTTATTTATTTACGAGGGTCATTCAATAAGTTCTGTCACTAACGCATTTTAACAATTATGTGCTCGCTGAGATTGTTGTTCCTTGGTACCAAATGAACGAGCGTTTCACTACCATTCAATTGATGGTAAAATAAATGCTGTATCCTTTGTGTGACGAAAGTTATGGAACATGTAATACATATCACTTAAACAGACTGAGGCATTTTCGTCCTGAGTTTTTTCAGGTATGTTAATTGTTACCTTTTTAAATGCCTGTTTCTCTTTAAGTACTTGTCGAAGACCTTTGAAATTTCTCATACATTACCAATTATTTCTGTGCATTACAAGATTCAGAATTTAAGCATGGTAGATGAAAAGGCATTGTCTTAGAAATTAACATTTTAAGCTAACGTGTAATATTAATTTAATGATAAATGGACATTAAATGGCAGGGCAGTCTTCTGAAATAGCGTTTTTTCAATATTTTCACTAAACATTGTACCAAATTATACAATAATGTGTTGAATATGAAATTTAAACACTGAAGGACCAGGATTTGTAAAAAAATATGAAAACATATTATTACTATGAGAATAATTACGACATTTCAAAGATATTATAACATTTCTGTAAACAAAATGAAGAAAATCAGTGTTATTTCTGCTAAAATTAAGGGATATGCATTCACTCATATCTGGTTTGCAACAAGACCTTTCCGAATTCTCGAAAATCATTTTCATGGATTATGGGTGAATAACAACAGATGGCGTACAAGAAAATTTAAAAGCATATAATTATTCAAATAGTTTTTACAACGTTTTGTAACAAGGACATTTTCAGAGATGCCAGTATCCAAAAGGTGTGGAAGGGGAGGTAATTCAGGGGTATAAATAACCGGAAATTTTTCATTTTTGTTGTGGAATTTAAGAGAGCGAACCCAGTAGTACTATAAATACACTACTTTATCTCAGTATAATATCCAGTTCAAAGGATATATGCCTAGTGACAGAACTTTTTGAAGCACCCTCGTAAGAAGGCATTGTAGCAACGTTAAAATATTATAGAATTATTTAGCAAAGCTTTGGCAAATATCTAATCTATATTCGTCTTTCCAAATACTCCCGGAGTTGATTACATATTGATAGACCCAGTCAGGAAGTACTAAATCTTCCAGTCGGAACAATTCCAGTTGGCAACAATTTGTTAAATATCAATTTAATGAAAATTGTGTAAACCCGGACGTTTGTTAAACTGTTTTCTTAGATATATACATATTCGCCAATTGACGTTAGTTTTTTTTGATGGTGTTATTAAAACATTTGTCTCGATGCATCGTAAACACAAGCTATAAATTATTTTCTAGCCGCCATTCCGTCTGTCCGAAAATGTTGACGTTTGTGTTTAGATTAGATTTTTTATAATAATTACGCTACCGTCTTCAAATTTTATAAAAACATGCAAAATGACAACCATTACATATTCCTACCGAAAGGTGTATTGCGAGTCTGGAAATGTGAACATTTGCGTTTCTAAGACATTAATTACAATACAACCGTACCTTCATTTTTGACATCTACTAAAATGAGATATAGGTTCCTATAGAAACCACAGCATCCGAACGCAATGGCATCGTAGGTCCGCACTGTACTGCAAACAAGGACTTGAAAATACAATGAAAGAGACAAAAAAAGAAAGGGTGGTGAAGACAGGGTTACCGACTTGGAACGGTCAGTAGGCAATAAGGCCTACTGGTTAGCTTGAATCGATTTTATATGCGCACAATCCTCGCTATTATCCTGTCTTCAGCGCCCAAATAGACAAGACAGTGTAAACAAAACTACATCCCAACAAAAGGAATTATCTAACAATAACGTCCACATCCAGAGAAACTGACTAAAGAAACACATACAAAATAATAAACATCTCAGGATGTATCCAGATTCGTACTGAACAACTATAGTAGTTGCAGCTAAAGGGAAAACCAATCTAGGGTACGACCAGAAAATCCGAGGGACGAAAGCTCAGGCACCCGTCTCCCTTATTTGGGGTTTCAGTAGGTACAATCATAGAGTCCCAAGAGGTAGTCCAGTCATAGCACAAGTGAAAAGTGATGCGTCATGACTGACTGTAGAGGGGTCAATCACTAAACATGCAGTGCGCTGTAAAACCAAAGGGTTATATCCTTTTCTGACGAACTTCCTGATTAAATTTGTAGAGCGGTCAGGAAACCCATCAGACCCCTTTAACTTACGTGAGCTCTGGTGGATAAATGTTAGTAACCATATAAGCAAAGAACGGATTATCATAAAACCTTCCTAACAAATTTAGGTCATCCTTACATGTTTAATTATATTATTTTATTAACATTTATGCTTATTATATTTTAAAAACGTCATACACATTCTTGCACTTTACATCTATATTACAAGTAGACCACGATTATTGACACTGGCGTACATTCTGTTAATCGAAAATATATGTTGGGAAAATGTTTACGTTATCTTCAAGCTCAGTGTTCCCTGAACTTTTCATAAATGTAATGTTGTGTCCACTGTAATTTATGTTAAGCGTATTTCACTGTTATTTACTTCGAGCTACATTTTTGACATTGTTTATTTCGATTAATAGAAAATATTAATCTTCAGATTTCGTTAAGTTTTATGCAAGTAGATATAAAAGTTGAACCGGAAATGTAGCATTCAAGGACGACATTTAGCCAAAAACACAGAAACAAACAATAAATACTGAAAAGGGAGTCTGTTCATGAGAGGTAATGTTAATTGCAACACCTTTCACGCCTCTTAGCACCGGCTTAAGCGATATTCCACTTTAAAGCCATACATATTTGGCTTGATGATCCCAAATGACTAGTAAGTAATAACACTACTGATTTGTAGTCGAGGCGACGTTTTACGGCCGCCGCAAAGCACTAAACAAACGCTAGTGTGAATGTCAAAACTACTTAAACATTAAACACAAACAAGACATACAAATAGCAGACTCGGTTTTATTGTGTCTGTTCATGAGAGGTAATGTAAAGTGCAACACCTCTCACGCCGCCTAGCACCGGCTTAAGCGATATTCTATTTTAAAGCCACAAAGATCCCAAAGTAAGTAATTCACAGATTTGTAGTCGGAGGCGACTTTTTACGGCCACCAAAGAACACTAAACAAACGCTAGTGTTAGTTACACTTACAAGGGTTATAAAAGGGCACGATATATGACATCACAAACATGAAAGGCTTGATAATAAGGCTTGAAACGGTCGGTGGCAAAATATTATGCCGCTAGGGGTTTAAACCAGGCTCTAGGGTGCACCAAACCTCACTGTTACCTTTAAAACCAAACGTTTACCCGAACGCCTTCAAACTTCATACATGTGTTATTATTTACATTCGCGTTGTTGTTTGTTTCTGAGCATGTTTGTGGTTGACTGTGGTCACTGAATGCTACATTTCCTGTTCGACTTTTATATGTACGTTTACATTTAAATTACAAATATGGCATAATTTGAACATTGATTTACATTTTAGGATTTGTTTATTTCTGTTACTATCAAAGTACATACATTGGCCATTATCTACTTCTACGAAAGGGAGGGATGTTTTATACTATCTGATGACACATATTTTGGAGACAAACAACTTAAAACAATAATAACAATCGATAACTTTGGGAATCAAATGATATTCATTCGTAAAATATAGGTAAATTATTGTTAAACCACAGATATTGACTTCTAAGTTTAAAGGGACACTGTCCGTAAATTTGCAGATATAGAGCATAACTAAATAATTGTCTGACTTTTATTCAGTGACATGTATACACGAGAACATGAGCATTGACCCAAAGAAGTCAGTAGTTATATATTCTTGAGTTTGAAAAAAAAGGTTTTAATTATTATTTACCTTTTCTACTAATCACATGACATTCATTTTAGCGCATTAGGTTTTCTACATAGTATGTTTTGCGTAATATGTATGGACCATTTAGCTCAAATGGGAACGACGTCGACTTTTGTGCGCTAACTATTATTACTCGCGAGTGTAATTTTAGTTTGGGCTGCGAGTTCAAGCTCACGAAGCGGTACTACATATGTTTTGTACGATTGAATTCCGTCAAACAATCTTACTTTTAATTATTAAATATTCAATAATGTTTAGTGTGAAATGTTTCTGAATGTAATTAATGTGTCTTGTATAAGCTAAAAGTTACGGACATTGTCCCTTAAAACTATTAATTTTACCTAAAAGTAGATATAAAATCGAAAAGGACAAGTAGTATTCAAGGACGACAGTCAACCACAAACACACAAATAAACAAAGAACAACTAAACCATTTGATTTCAGAATGTAATTTGTTTTGGAATTTTATCTTGATTGCTGACAAGTTCTAAAGAATGCAATATTTCAACAATGATACGAACCACTTTATCACTACAGTAGATGTTGTTATTCTTAAATGAATGTATTATAAACATCCGTACGTTCTCCAATTTATGCAGACAGTATAAAAGAAGGAATAAAAGTCGAAGAGTAAATGCAGTTTTCGTAGAACAAAATCATCAAAAACCATGCACACAAAACAAACGACAAATACAAGGACAAAAGAAGCGAAATATGCGACACCACAAACATAAAGGGGTTCACAATTGGTGTACCGCTCAGTTAGTGCCAAAAAGGCCTTTGGGGTTTTTAAGCCAGGTTTTAGCATGCACTTAACCTCACCCTTACCCTATTGCCATTCCAATAAATCGGGATGGTGTAAATAAAGATATCCTCGCCAAGCTATATTCTCTAACAAACAAGGCATTAATTGGCAATACAAGAATAACACGTAGATGATCATGCATACATGAATATAAAAATAAAAGCCTAGTAAGCCACAAAGCAAGTACTCAATGACTTGTCAAAAGCCAGAGCAACAAGAGAATTCAAACAATTAAGGGTACGACAAGACAATATTTAAGTACTGAAAATGTCGCTCTGTGAGTAGGGATGTTTGTGCCACCCTTCATTTTTACCACGACGTAGTTTTGCTTATGTTGCCAACAATTAGATATTCTCAGTACAATTCAATACAAAATATATTTAGAATCACACTTTTGTGTGACATCAACTACATAAAGTAGCTATCCCGCCAACAACAGCCAAATTTTACAACATATGTACACCTTTTCTAAACCTACTGACGACGAGGTATATATGTGACGTACATATTTTGAGAATCCAAACTCTATAGACACAATATAAACGGCTTTAATAATCAGACCAAACTCCAAAACTGGAGCGTCGAATTAAGAGTCACCATCTCATAATTCATTTTACGCATAGTCAATCAAGGGTATTTAAAATACCCGTGAAAAATCCTACACTTTTTTTCGGCAAATATATACATTATTATATGACCTTAACACCCGGATAGAGTTTTGATAAACTGTAGTATAATTTTGTCATCATTTTTTCGGGATAGCTACTTAAAGGCCTTATATTTCTCTTGTACCATAAAGTTCAACGCTAAAGTACAGCAACATTGTGAAATTGAAAGTTAATAAACAAATTGGCAAAACAGAAAATATTCCCATGATAACAGTTTTGCTTGAGAGTTTAATGAAGTTAATATATGACCAAACTGTAACACTGCCACATAACTCACACATTAGCTGCACGTATCTGCTGTTTGAGAAGCACTCATTTGCATAGTTATATAAAGGCCGAGTATCATATTAAAACGCAAAACGAACATGTTAACATCGTTTATGGATGTGTTATAACTTAGGGGACTACGCAATATAATCAACCGATATGGAGCAAGTCCTTTAAAAGTACAGGTAGTATATACAATATAATCAGTTGATTCAATTAGCGAATAGGGAAATCGGGTGAACTATCACGAATTTGGCGGTAATGGTATACACTTAGGCGAGACATGAAGTCTGGATCATTTCCGTTATGGGTTTAAATGAGCACAGTATGGCTTTAACTAAAGGAATAACGTGTCATTTATTTGATAATATAAGACAGCGGAACTTTCAAAAAACTAATGAAGTAACTGTATAAGAAAGTGGATAACGATCATATTAGCGTATATGAAATATGGCCTTATCGTATTCTGAGAGATAGATCGCATTATCTATGTTACGTTTTATTTTATCCAAAGTTTAGAAATACATCAAGTTGCAGCTGAAGTATTTTTCGGGTAAGGTTCCAATACAACAAAGTATGAGAGTGGACCTTTGCAAAAGGCCGAAAACGACACATACGAAATAGTGCAGTCTCGGTTTGATTGAGACTGTTCATGAACGGTAGTGAAATATGCAAGCTGCTGCTCGCACCCTCTAGCCCCGGGTTGAGCAGAACTCAATATTCATAAAAGCATTACATAATTTTAACCATCCCGAAGATGACATGCATATGGCGGTGGACATAGAGTTTTTTCCCCCCATGTCCAGCGGCGTATGGTCGCAGTAACAAGACGAAATTGAACAATACCAATTGCTTTGTCAATTTCCGTAACATTATGTGGCTGTTTACAACGAAAAAATCGGAATTATTCAATACGGTAATTTATTTTTTCGTTCCGGGAAAATTAATACCAACAAAAGGAAAATGTGATTAACACACTAAAAATAGATACAAAAGCCAAACAGGAAATGCAGCATTCAAGGACCACAGTCAACCAAAAGCACGCATGGAAACAAACAACAATTTTAAAAATGACTAAAAGGCACAAACATAAAAGGGTTCACAATAGGGCTACCGCCTTCGAACGGTGTGGCAAAAGGGGCCGCTGGGGTTTAAACCAGATTCTAGGCACTAAACCTCACTCTTACCCTATTGTCAGTAAAACGGGACAGTGTTAATAAAAATACCCCCGCTATGTTATATTCTCTAGCAAAAATAAATATAACAGTCGAACAGGAAATAGCCTAGAAAGCCACAAAGAAGGTACAAAATGACTTGGCAGAAGTTAGTGCAACAAGAGAATACATAATTGAGGGCACGACAAGACAAGTTTGCAGACAAATATCAAACGTCAACGAGGTGGTCCTTTTGGGCTTTAGGTCGACGTCATGATAGGGTCCACATGTCCGGTCATGTCGGGTCATCGCACATTAAAGAGGAAAGCATAGTGGCAAACTGTAAATGGGTCCAACACCAAGCATGCAGTGCGTTGCAAAATGATAGGGTCATAACCTCATTTGATAAAACTTTTAACAAGTTTAACAAAGATAGTATGAAAGTGATCACGACCAAGTATCTTACGAAGTTTGTAAACCACGTCTCCATAGAAGTCTGGCTGTGATAGTCTTTATCGCAGAAGAGTTCTTAAATTTCTTTTATATTTGCAGGCGCGTAGCCAGGCATACGCCCGTACGCCCGGGCGTACAGTTCGCCAGAAAAAAAAGAAAAAATAAATGATCCAAAAATGCAATAAAATCCTAAGTTGGGTGGAAGATTAGGGGTAACATATTTCAAGCGGCGCCCTTGTTTTCCCGATCTTAATTTGTTATACAAAATATAAATATATGCATGTATACTATTTGAATTGACTTTACATGTGCGCTTTCTTAAAGGTGTCTACCACTAAACATACAGTGTGTTAAAATGATATGGTCATAACCGCTTTTGATAAACTTTCTAAAAGGTTTAATACAGATTTCATGAAAATGATCCTGACCAAAAGTCTTATGATTTAATTAGTAATGTAATTACCAAACTCAATGAAATCGAGTCTGTTACTTTATTATTTTGATTGTGTTTGTTGTTTCCAAAGGATCACCCTTATCGGTATTTATTCTGCTGTTTGTTAATCACGTCAACGTATAATACATACCGAAAAGGGGATCCCTTTGAAGCAACAAACACAAACAAGAGATAAAAATAGCATACTCGGTTTTATTGAGTTTGTTGATTTGAGGTAATTTAAAGTGCACCGCCTCTGACGCATCCTAGCACCGGCTTAAGCGATATTCTACTGTAAAGCCACACATGATCTTGATGATCTCAAAGGACCAGTAAGTAATAATACTACTGATTTGTAGTCGGGGCAACTTTTTACGGCCGCCACACAGCATAATCAAACGCTAGTGTAAATTATACTAAATATTGAAAAGGGGCTCTTTTGGAAGCAACAAACACAAACAAGAGGTAAAAGTTGCAATAGCAGAGTTTTCATAGTAACGCTAATACCATTTTGCAAAGTTCTTCGAAGTTTACGGTTACGGTAGCCCTGATGGAGTAGCTTTTTAGTTATACAAACATTACGAATGAAAAGTACTCAAGAAACATAAAAAGATCGAACAGGGAAAGTAGCATTCAAGGAGGACAGTCAACCACAAAACACAGAAACAAACACGCAAACAAACCAGAAGGCAAAAGTAACAATAAATGCATACGACATCATAAACACAAAAGGGTTGACACCCGACTACAGCTTCTTATGAACATGAATAAGTTGAGGAACATTGTTGGGGAACATACCCGTCTTGCAATGTAAAAATTAAAATCATTAGAAATTAGCATTTGCTAATTATTTCTCCATTTTCAATCGAGAGAGTAAATCTATAAAAAAAAGCAATAAAATCAACGTTCAGCTTAATGCACTATAACATGTTATATGTATCTTGTTAGTATAAATATAAACAGTGACTGATATTGACCACAGATGATGAATGATAAAAAAAGTACCGCAGACACATTCCATCATATGCAAATAATTGCTATTAAGACAGCAATGCAATACTCTACTTAATATTTATAGAAGCCAATCAGCCGTCAAAGTTGAAGCTTCCAGGTGATGGATTAGTGTTTGTATGAGAGTGAAACATGCAATAGACATGCCCAATGTAAAGTGCGATTGATAAAGCTTTAAAAGATATGGACGAGTAGGCTATATGCAAATTGTTTACGCTGTCGGTAAAGTATTTTATGGACGGGGGTGTGATCAGTTGTACCAGAAGTTTTTTAATATTCGTATCAATGACACGAAAATTGAATAAATGAAATATTAAACCTTATATTTGCATTGTTTGTGAAACATAAAATATTGAAATGTTCTCGGTTATATATTTTTGATAAACTTGGTTTTAATTATGTCTGGTTATTCCATGGCGTTGGAAATAAAATAGGTTTTATGTCAATTTTTAAACAACGATTAAAATATACATTTATTCAAAGTTGGAATGAAGAATTAGTGAACTCAACCCGTGCTAGGACATATGTATTGTTTTCAGAATTTCGCTTTCAACCGTATTTAGAAAATGTAAATTTAAGAAAATTCAGATGTGCTTTAAGCAGATAACGAGTGGAGACGCGGAGATGGCACAAACCACAAAAAATACCACTACATGAACGTAAATGTCAGTTATGTAACAATCTCGAGGATGAATTCCATTTCTTGTTTGAATGCACAATGTACAAAGAACTGCGTATAAAATATATCAAATCATACTACTGGAAGCATCCTAATATTCTGAAGTTTACTGAATTCATGAACAATAACAATGTACGCATAGAAAGAAACCTTGCCATGTATGTTTTTGAAATTTTTAAAATACGTTATGAATTATTGTATAATAATACATAAGATTCTCCTCGTCAGCTCATTTGATAGGAGTATATGAATACTTCATTGCTATAACAAGTATACTTCAGTTGAACCATGCTTAATCACTTGATAATAGTTACTATGTATACTGTATCACCACCTATTGATATTTTGTATATTGTTAAATAAGCATTTGTGTACTCATGGGCCTGTGGCCTTTTGTATGAAATAAACTATTCTATTCTATAATATAAGAACGATCCTTTTTATTGGTGATTAATATTGTTTTTCTTCATATCGAAGAAAAATGATTTAACAATCATTATAGTTTTTGTTTTTCGCATCCTCAAATCTCCTCTATTTATTGTCTAAATTAAGGGATTCAATTGTTATTGTACTATGTAACCACGAAACAATACTAAATAACTTTAGTTCATTTGATACATAACGCGTTTAGTTGATTCAGTAGGAATTTTGTTCTGTAGAGGCGTAAGTCAGTTCTAGGAGAGGAAATGAATAGTAGTAATGGTAGTAATTGTTGCGTCGATTCTAGTATGAGACTTGGTGGAGTTCTTTGTGATTGTGATAAGTTTGACCAATACTTGTATGGGGCGCGATGGGTTACTGTGGTAGAAATATGTTAATTGATGCTTGTAGGAGATATTAACGATTGTCTTGTGTAAGGTCTATTTGTCTGCTTGGGTAATTTTGCTGTATAAACATTGTACATGACGGAAATGGGTGTGAAATGGGTCTGCAGCTTTTCGTGTTTCGCTTGATATATGTCGTTACAATAACCGCATTTGATAGTCAGTCAAACCCCGCTTTTATTACAATAGAAACGAGAACTGCTCTTCTGTAATAGATGACACAATATTGAAATTGTTATGATGTATTATGACTAATTTTGTCCATAAAGACAGACGTTTCTTTTCGATTGTCTCTGCATTCACTGAGAATAATGCAAATTCAAATCAGATAGCTAACGGGCATGTCAACTTCAGTAGTTATCTAGCTGTCTCTGAGAATCTTCAAACACCGACCGAAACGTATTAGACACATGTACAGCACGCCGTTAACTAATACTAGCGTCATCCACTATTGTCAAATTAACGATTACCAGATTTGACGACGACAATAAAGCAGTTGATGTCTGAAGTTCTCAATAACTGTATCGTTAATCGAAATTAAACTCTATATTTTTGCAGGCAAATCGACTGCTCCAACATTGAGCTAGCAAAGCCAGCAATTCCCTTAGTAATATTGACAAGTACATTATAAGGGGTATTTACTAATTAAATTGAATACAATAACTATTCCGTTGTCAGGCGTGCTTATAAACTACATTAAGTAATTAGAGAAAATGCAGATTGTTTAAAGTAGAAATGTTATCATTATTTATTATGCAACTTGTGTGGTAAAACTAGAGAAATCTAACAGACATTGTCGGTTAATGTAACACTTGAGCTTCCGAGCAGTTATGCAATAGTAATACAGTCATGTGGTTGTCTCAACATTCAGTAATTCTTTCATTCTACAACTCAGTATTGTATTGCTTACTCGTACTTTGAAATCATCATGTCCAATATTTGTGGCTTTAAACTAGAATACAGCTTAAGCCAGTGCTAGGGTGTGTGAAAGATGTTGAACATATATTATCTATCATGAACATAATTCATGAAACCAAGTCTGCGACTTTTCTCTCTTTTTTGTGTTTGTTGCTTCCATGAGATCCTCTTTTCTGTATATATCTATACACGATTTGAACAAATTATGCTACTGCTTTAAATAACTGTTGTTTAACAGCCCTTCACCACATTGTATATGTATTATTTTGAGCCACCTCCCGAGAGAGAGAAATGATACATGTGAATCCGGGAAGCCTGTCCTACTCTTACAATCGAACATATTCTTATGTTTTTTCAACGTACTTGGAGGATGACTCCGATACCACCCACCCCACCCCAACCCGGTTCACGTTCCCATCCGACGGACGAGGTTTGAACAAAACGTAATGTTTACCACGCATGCGTTTTAGATAACATGCATGTGTCTGAGACAACATCTAAATACATGTGTAATTAAACATTTCAACAAAGCTCGTTTTTTTATTCAACAGATGTTTGTCTTATTCACTGATTATATATACGGTTAAGCCAATGATAACCATTCGATCATACATAGACTATTTTTCATTTCTAAATTATCTTCCCTTAGAAATGAAAGGGCCATTGTTTTACATGAAGCATTTCAGCGACATAAAACATGATGTTTGTAAACATAAATTACACTGGTGGCCATATAAAACCCTATGAGTGGTAAAACGATGTAACAAAGCTACCGGTGCGGTAATCATAGAGTTTTATTTTGGTAAACATTCTAATCATAGAAAACGATGAACCAAAGTCATTTTTAGGTGGCATGAAACATTGCCATGTTATTGACAAGGTGGTTCCCTATGGTCAAAATACGTCACTCAATACGGTCATATGAACATTATAGAGAGATATTTTCAAAGATCTATTTCTCAGAAACTGACAATCCGATATCATCTATATTAAGCAAGAATAACCTTGTTTGGCAATGAGACACTATTTCCGGAAAAGGAAGTCCTTGTATTTAAAATAGCACCCCCTCGGGGATGATTTTTTATGTGGATAATGACAATGGAAAGGTATTAAACGTCTTTTTTCTTCTCAGAAACACCTTTTCAGTCATAACAATATCATTTATAATTGGTTCAAAGCAGCATATTGACATGAAGAACCAAGCAAGTGTAAACAAATTAAAATCCTTAGGATAGAAGACCTCGCCATAACAGACGACATAAGCAACTTGTTTATAAGGGGAACAATAGAGAGTGTAAATATTATTTAAATAAAAGAAAAGTTATAAGTCCAACAGGATGAGTAGCATTCGCAGAATACAGTCACTCCAACAAGTATTACAACGCAAAGGTGATTCAAAAAGGGGAGTTTAAACCGGTTCAAAGGCGCACCAAACCGCACACTTACCCTGTCATCATCCCTAAACAACACGACAGTGTAAATAAAAATAATTAAGGATATGCATATTTAGACTCAAAAGTAATACCCGCAGGTTATGCAGTGCCGATATTCACATATGTAGCAACGTGTGAAAGTGTTAGCGTCTTGTAGTTAAGTGGCTTTCACTGCAAAATATCACGGTAAGTCAAAAGATAGTATGTAAACAGAATGGCCCTACAAAGCGACAAGACCTATTTATTAGCTATCCAAAAAAATTAAAGATATAAATATCGGACAGGGAAAGTAATATTCAATGACGACAGTCAACCACAACGAGAAGGCAAAAGTAATAAAAAATGCAAACGACATCACAAACACAAAAGGGTTGACAATAGGGCTTCCGCCTTGGAACGGTCATTGGCCAAAAAGGCCACTGGGGGTTTAAACCAGGTTCTAGGGTGCTCCAAACCTCACACTTACCCTATTGTCATCCCAATTATGCTTTTTATATAAATGGAGCCTCACATAATTCTCATATAAAACGTTTTATATGATATTTAAATAAAGAAATCCCCGCCATGAAATATTGATCACCGTTACTAAACATAGTCCAAAGCTTTTAAAATCGTCTTCTTCAGAATCAATAAACACATCTTGACAGAAATTTTAGAAAGTGAAAATAAAGCTATAAAGAAAACCAACAAGAAATGTATCCACTATGAAGCTGCTCGGCCACTGACATCACAAGGAAGGATTTAATCGACATGGAGAATCAAGTGTGTACAAACTCTTCATTGGGACCAAAATTTGCCCCAGCTCCAAGTTAGAACATTTGATTGGAAAACAACAACAAAAAAAAGAACTAAAAAATCAATAAAAAAACAATTTAAAATATAATTAATTAATCAATCAATCAATCAATCAATCAATCAATCAATCAATCAATCAATCAATCAATCAATCAATCAATCAATAAATATGAATAAATAATTCATTTTAGATTTAACAAGAGGAATTTAACATCTACTTTTTCTGTTCTGTACTCTTTTTTTTGACGTATGTTTAGACTTAAACAAATCTTTGTTAAGGTCCTCAATTAAGAAGAACTGCAATAATGTATGAAAGGTATAATATAGTATATGAGAATATCAATCATCACTGATTATAATATAGAGTGTGAAAACAATTAGTATCAATGACAAACAATAATAACGTGTATTACAACAGCAATTGTCAATGAAACAAATAATAAACTTGCACAGTGTATGAGATAAAAAAAGGTATCAATGACAAAACATACAGTGCATTAGAACAAACGCTTTTATATAGTAAAACTAAAGCACACGCACATATATTGAATGATTAAAGGAATGTTATAATGTTCAAATGCATTTTGTCACACAGAAGATCAACAGTGGTCGTAATGCAAACTGGTTTAATAATGTGAAGTTATAAATAATGCAGCCAATCTACTATCCAAGACTTCTGTCTTATTTTCAAATATCAATTGATCGAATATCAGACATGCTCTAGGTATCATGAACTATCGATTGTGTACAAGGTAAACATTGTTCTAGCCCGGTCTATAACACTGCGGCATTTGAATTTCTATTTTGCAGGAGCAGGACATTTACATAGATGTTCAATTTTGTACAAATAAACTCGTCCCTGAGGATAAATAATTACCAGAGGGTAAAATGTTAAAGGGAAATATCCTTTTAAACGAGTAGGCTAAAACAAATTATGTTTGATTCGACAGTTAGCTACAAACAGGTTTAAGCAAATATGTTTCTCAGAAACCTTTTATACAAACGGCCATTCAACACCATGTATTTATTGCGTAAAGCGTTACATTTTCATGGAAATAAAATTTGTACACGGCTTGTCAGTTGAGAAAATGTCGATTCTTCCGGATGTCGGGAGGTATACAGTACTGGTTCTACCCAGGAAAAATGCGATGGTCTGTCTATAAAGAAAATACAAATGGCCGTCATATATGGACTAACATGTACTAAAAATTACGCAAAACAATATTCAAATTTGTAAAAACATACCGTTTGGGGCAAAACTGACCCTACCCAAAGTTCATACAAAATGAACCAACATACAATAAAATAGACAGAAAACGTAGGTAATAAGGTTGAACAGAAGATGTAGCTTTCACAGAGCACATTCAAGCAAAAACACGCATAAATACAATCAACAATGACAATGTTAATAACCAAGGTATGTGACACAAAAACACAAACGAGTTGACAGCAGAAATACCGCCTTGGAACGGCTAGTGGCAAGAAGGCAAACCTGAGTGAGGTTTGGTGCACCACCACACCTAACTTTTATCCTATTGTCATCCCAAAACAACGGGAAAGTGTAAATAAAGAAATCCCTGCAAGGCTATATTCTCTAACAAACAAGGCAGCATTGCTCGGCATTATAAGTATAACACATAGATAATATATATGAATATAAAAACGCCTAGAAAACCACCAAGCAAGTATACAAGCCATGAAAAGAGCCAATTGTATCATACATTTACTGCTGCACACTATTTTGTACGAATATATCATAAATTACATGTGAATGCTTTAACTTCCACTGACAAAATATAGAAGGTGGCCACATTCCTTTTCTAAAAAAGAACAATTCGGAAAATTTACCGCATTGTTATTCTATCAACACAACAACACTGTAAATTAAATAAAAAAATGGAATTTTATTTAGCAAAATGTGTGACAGTTTCATTAATTTGGAATCAATAAGCTAAATATTTTGTTTCAGTGTTCAATATTTCGGCAAATATGTGTTATATTGGTACTAAATTACGCTGAATGGGTTCAGTGTAGACCTTATTTATTGGTCAGGAAAATTGTGAAAATTTAGTTTTTCATTTGTCAAGCGCTTCTGATGGATAACTATTAGTTCACACTTCATCAGTATTGAAACAAGCATCAGCGTGTAAGTAATACCCGCTGATAGCTAATACATCACTGAGTTGTTTCGATAACGAGGTTAGACAGCTCTGTACAGCTCTGTACAGCTTTTCATTAATATCTGAACACATTCTGTCAGATTTCTTAGTCAATAAATGGTTGTCTGCATGAGAAAGATTAAACATCAATGACGAAGAAAATACAGCACTATCGTGAAAACACGTTCTTAATAATACAATGGAATGGCATTCGATTAACAGAGCTATGTTGTCATACTATTTCAGAGTGGGGGTACACCATATATAATCCTCCCATGAGCAGACTCAATAAAATAAGTATAAGTCGAACAGGAAATGCAGCTTCACAGAGCACAATACATCCAACAGCAAGCAAAACGACAAACCTGAATGGCAATGTTAATAACGTATAAAGACATATGACGACACACACTCATAAAGGGTTGACAATAGGGCTATCGCCTTGGAACGGTCAGTCGCAAAAAAGGTCCCTGGGGAGGGGGGGAAATCCCCGCCATAAGTAAAACACAAAGATGCTCGTATATAAAGACAAAAACCAATAGCCTAGAAAGCACAAAGAAGGTACTCAATCATTGTCTTGGCAGAAGCCAGAGCAACACGAGAATAAACCATTGTGGACACGACAAGACAACATTTGCAGACAAACATCAAATGTCACCGTCTGCAGTCTTGTCTTGTCGTGCCCTCAATGGTTTATTCTCTTGATTCTCTGGCTTCTGCCAAGTCATTGAATACCTTCTGTGTGGCTTTCTAGGCAATTTTTTTTTGTATTTATAAATACACGAGCATCTTGGTGTTTTACTTATATTGCCTATTAATGCTGCCTTGATGGTTAAAGAATAGTTCATGGCGGGAATTTATTTATTTACACTGTTCCGTTTTATTGGGTTGACAGTAGGGTAATTGTGAGGTTTGGTGCACCCTTGAACCTGTTTAAACCCCCAGCGGCTTTTTTGTTTTGCCACAGACCGTTCCAAGGCGGTAGCCCTATTGTCAACCCTTTAGTGTTTGTAATGTCTTATTTGGCCTTTTATTCATTTTTAAATGTGTTCTTTGTTTCTGTGTGTGTTTGTGGTTGACTGTCGTCCTTGAATGCTGCTTTTCCTGTTCGATTTTTATATCTATATTCATTAACATCTGCCTGGGTAACTGGTGAACGACTCAACATGAAAACTCTTTCATAGCAATATAAAAACAAATCATTGACAATGGTTGCACATTTCGTACCCATAGGCATACCAACAATTTGTCTATAAACGGTAGTTCCATACCTGATGCAAATATTATCTAATAGAAAAATAAGTGATTCACAAACTTCATGGCATGTCCACATAGTGTAATTGACCAAACTGCTGTTATTAAAAAACGCTTTAATATCGTTACAGGCCAAAAATGTAGTATTTTTCCTAGCAAAAGTGTTTTGGAATAAGAAAAATAGCTTGTCTTTGATAAGGTTCTGTGGTAAAGTTGTATATAATGTAGAAAAATCATAAGTACTTATAGATGAAAAAGAGTACGATAATGGACCTTTGGAAACGGCCGAGCACGTCACATACAAAATATTGCAGTCTCGGTTTGATTGAGACTGTTCATGAGCGGTAGTGAAATATGCTAGCTACCGCTCACGTCCTCTAGCCCCGGGTAGAGCAGAACTCAATATTCATAAAAAATCAACAGTACAGAATTGTAACCATCCCGAAGATGGCAATCATATGGCGGTGGATATAGCAATATTTGTATCTTTATTTCATCCCCTATATCCAGCGGCGTATGGTCCCAGGATCTAATAAAATTGTGAGTCCCGAAGAGCAAAATAAACAAAAAGGACTTTAGTTGGCAGCAGCGTTTATGAAGCCTGCGCATCACAAGCAACAGCCAAAAGACTAAATTAAAAAGCAGACAACATATCCTATGAATGATTAAACAATACCCTGAGCCTTTTATCGGCCGGAGTAGTGGAACCACCGAATCGAAAATTAAGTAAGCAAACAAAATAAATTGAAAATGTACCATAAATCACTAAATATAAGTATCGAGCTCAGCGATCTCCAAAGATCGAATGAATAACAGTACTGATTGCAAGCGCGGGGAGACGTTTTACTGCCGCCACACTGCACAAGCAGCGCCACTGTACTATAAAAAAGAGTTGGACGTTTATTGCCAATGTAATCAAGAACGTCGCCTGAATTTTTAATAGACCAAAATAAATTAATCCCAGAGTTTTCATAAGCTTTAGCACAACTGATTCTGCTTCGTTTCTATTTAGTTTATGTTCGTTGCGTCCAAGGGACCTCATGCTCAGTATGTTTTGTCTGATATTATAATAAATACGTCCAACATGCGGTCATGCATACTTTTTACATTTCACCACTGTCTGTAATCAAAACTGCTGATATAAAAAATGTACGATGGACAATCCTCGTATAACATTATAATGACAAAATAATAAGATATGGAAAAAAAACTATAAAAGATCAGACATCGAACACCTATACAACATAAAAGGTTATACAATTAAGAACAAGATGTGTTTATTCTTTTGGAGAAAAAAATCAAGAGCATAGAGGCACTGTATGTTTAAAGCTGATTCCGGGCACACTACCATCATACATGTTCTGGTGGAATGGTTGAATTTTAGGAATGTACATACTTTACATAAAACAACTTCAATATCGATATATTATCAATTGTTGACAAAACATGTCACACTTAAAACTTAAAGCATTGTCGAAGCATTGCCTGTTAAATGCAACAAAATGCATGAAATCAAAACAGAATCCGGGACGGAGAGGGAGGTGAATGCCACCGGACACCAAAACAAGGGATTCGTATCGGTTAAATTTCAGGGTTAGCTACGAGCCTGTCACAATTTTTATATATACTTACAGCAGCAATTAAATATTGTATCTTACATACGTTATTAATTCAAAACATTGGTATTATTATGACATAACATCATTATCAATTACTTTATAGTAATGCAAACCAGACAGATACCCTGTTGTATGGGCTCGTTACATTAGTTCCCTTGTGTTTTTCCGTTCGTTTGCTTAATATAATATTCACATTTAATACAATGACGAAAAACAGATACATATCAGTCTTTCTCAGTTGTAGAAACCAGACATGTTTGGATATTGTTTTATGACTGATTATATTCAATTATTTTCTCTACATTTGAGGAATTGAAGAAAATGTATTAACGAAAATGTCCTAATCTTTCTTAAGTGTTGCTTCTGTGCAATTAAACGGTGAACAAAGCCTTAATATTAATGTTTAAATGTTTTTCTTGTCCATGATTGACCTTATTGTTGAGGTCATCTTAAGCCATTCATCAGATTAACCGTTCGTAGATTTAAATAAACTAATACTTCAAAGAATCGTACTAATAAATAAGTACGTATCATAGAAAGAGAGTCAGCACTATAATAAATACTGATAAAGGTGTTCCTTTGAGAGCAACAAACACAATTAAGAGAACAAAGCAGCAGACTCGGTCTTATTAGGTCTGTTCATGAGAAGTAATGAAAGAAGCAACACCTCTCACGCCCCCTAGCACCGGCTTAAGCGGTATTCTACTTCAAAGCCACCTATATTGGGCTAGTTGGTCCCAAAGGACCAGTAAAAATAACACTACTGATTCGTAGCACGGGGAGACTTTTTACAGCCGCCACACTGAACTAAACGAACGCTAGTGTGAATGTTAATAAATACTGATCAAGTTGATCCTTTGAGAGCAACAAACACATTTAAGAGAACAAAGCAGCAGACTCGGTATAAGCTCAGTTGGAATTTTTGTAATCATATATGGCCAGTATTATATATAGTGTCCTTATTTAAGAAGCAAACCCTCCAAATAACGGCAAAACTACGATTAAAAAGGTATAGTATTTTTCACGTGTTCTTAAAATACCCGTGATTGAATAAACGCTCCAGTTTTGGGGTTTGGTCTGACTAGCTAAAACCGTTTATACTGTGTCTTTAGAGTTTGGATTCTCAACATAGGTAAATTATATGTACAGGTCGTTGTCAGTAGGTTTATGGTGTTCATGTATTGTAAAATGTGGCTGTTGTTGGAGGGATAGCTTTTTTAATTCTTCATTAAACAATATGCTGGCGAACATAGGGAGTTATTTTGACTATTTGGGAATCTCAAAAATCGTGTATTTTTCTTTCTCAGTTATTCCAATTTTAACGCGTGCAATTGCAATTGTCTGCAATGCCATGATTCGCAAGTCATATCTGCTTAAATATCCGTTGCAATATCATGCATTTCATTAACTTGAATTCGCTCTTTGCTTTGTAGCCCTTTGCAATATGTTTTTATCCTAAATTATTTACATTAGAAGTTTAACAACCTTGCTAGTACTAAATAATATGTTTTAGAATTGATACTGAAGACGAACTAGACTGTGTTAAGATTTACGATGGGTGATGCTATAAAATTATATTTGAGTAGAAGTTTATATCTGTAATCTAATTATCTTACCAACTCAGATGGAATCGTCAAAGTATACCAACTGACATTCTATCATGGTTTCCTGTAATCAATGTTACTGGTATTGTTTGATAATACTTGAAACACGATGTAATGTCATTTAAAAAATGTTGTGAACCGTTTTAGTTTTCTTTTGATTAGGTTTGCATACGTACATAAATATTTCGTTCTACTTTCTGTATTGATTATTACACCAACTATCACAAATAGCAATATTTTGCCATAACCCTAGTTTTTACTTGAATTTCTTATACTTTTTATTTCTTCATCATATACTTATCTAGTTCGTTTTATGTAAAATATATTTCTAAATTATTGTATCTAAACCGTTTCTTTCCTTTGTTTTCGCCAACATTTGTTTACCATTGTTATGCAAAATAGAATCTGACATGCATTATAATTTATTGAATTTTTGTTTGAGGACTATATTCTGTAGCTGATATAGAGCACAGGAAATGAATGACAAATGGAGTATCGCAGACAAACTCACCACATTTAATTACATGCTATTACCGAAGAAATGCAATACTCCTCCTAATATTTATCTGACGTCAATATCGAAGCTCTTAGAAGTTGTTAATTATTTGTCAGTAAAATAGGCAGTTTATATGCACATGCAAATTGTGATTGATAAAGCTTTAGCTGGTATGTTATAAGCAAGCAGTGTATGTAAGAGTTTCAACAATATTAGTCGCAGTTATGTTTCCCCATTAATATATGTATACAAAAGAGTACGTGTATTTTAGTGTTTTTTTGTTCGTATTTGTTATTTTCGTGTTTGTGTACCCCTGATGAAGGCGAAAGCCGAAATCGCTTGGGTTTTTATAAACTGTAGCACTGTATAAATGTTTTTTCCCCCATCTACACTCAGTACATTTGAAAAGGCACATCTTTTTGCTGATAAAATTTATTATGATCCCATAAAGCTACAACAACACAATTTTGTAGTATTCATATATCATCTTTATTTTATTCATTTGCCAAATTTTATTAATATCGTACAGAAAATTCATGTATTTTTACTTATTCAAAGTTACCCACTTCATAAACCAAAGCCACAAAGTTAATATCGCGTGTGACCACTCGAGCGAAGGTGCCAGGCATTGTTAAACGATATTGATAAAATTTGGCAAATGAATAAAATAAAGATGATATATGAATACACAAAATGTTGTTGTTGTAGCTTTATGGGTTCATAATAAATTTCATCAGCAAAAAGATGTGCGTTTTCAAATGTACTGAGTATATATATATATATATATAGATATATATATATATATATATATATACAATATCTATATATATATATATACATATAGTCGTTAGTGTATTAAGTATGTACATGAACTTACACATGTGTACCCTTTACCCGCCAGGTAGAATTCACTGAAAGAAAAATGTGGTGACGTTTTGAACAGTGGGTTAATATACACATAAATAAACTATAATTAACAAATAACCCCACTGTTCAAAACGTCACCACATTTTTTAAATTCTATAAAAAATAAATAAATGATAGAAGTCTTAGTTCTTGCGCTACGTTTTTCGGAAAAAACAACACAAAACGTTAAAAGAAGTGGGCATGTATCACAAATGTATTTGATTGTCATTTAAAATTGAACTTCTTATATTAATATATTGTGCAAAATTCACTATTTAGTTTCATATTGTTATTCGTTTTTATATGATTGAAAAATAAAATACACATACTGAAGAATGTTCAGTCAATTCTAGCTGGCATGTGGAAGTTCATGTACATATTTTATACACTAACGACTAACCATTTCATTTTTCTTAAAAACAAATGTTTAAAGGGAGAAACAAACTTCATGGTAAAAGTTCAATTCTTTCATAACACCACTTTGTTGCTACATAGACAGTTTAAACAAATCTTGAGTGATAAGTTTACCTTAACGTTGAATTAATCGTAAATTAAGTTTATGAACTTACATAAACATTCACGAGAGTAATTTGAAAAATTGCCTGATCTTTATTCTAAAATATTGAATCTGGTGGAGCAGTACATCCCTCCCCACTCCTCCCCATTCTCATATAATCTCTCTCTATCCCTCTCTCTCTCTCTCTCTCTCTCTCTCTCTCATATAAATTATATATTAATGTTATTATTTTAACATTCTTCAGAAATAAATTGTTAATTTGTTAACTGTTCTTTGAAGTGTGATTTTATTCTTAAAACATTTCCTTTGTGTTTATTTCTGCTGTATACGCCTTTGTGTTTATTTCTGCTGTATACGACTTTGTGTTTATTTCTGCTGTATACGCCTTTGTGTTTATTTCTGCTGTATACGCCTGTGTGTTTACTTCTGCTGTATACGCCTCTGTGTTTATTTCTGCTGTATACGCCTCTGTGTTTATTTCTGCTGTATACGCCTGTGTGTTTATTTCTGCTGTATACGCCTCCGTGTTTATTTCTGCTGTATACGCCTTTGTGTTTATTTCTGCTGTATACGCCTTTGTGTTTATTTCTGCTGTATACGCCTTTGTGTTTATTTCTGCTGTATACGCCTTTGTGTTTATTTCTGCTGTATACGCCTGTGTGTTTATTTCTGCTGTATACGCCTGTGTGTTTATTTCTGCTGTGTACGCCTGTGTGTTAATTTCTGCTGTATACGCCTGTATGTTTATTTCTTCTGTATACGCCTTTTTAAAATATATCAAATATCGTTAAATCAAAAAAAGTTTCTCATTTGTAATAACAAGAAAAACTGACTCTGCAAACCCAATATTTTAACACAAAAGGCAGCACTGTTTTTATCAGTTTGAATGTCTTACTTTATGATGCATTTATGATTAACGTCAACGGCAACACCGCTGTTTGAAGGCTTTAATCATACAATAACTGTCACTATAGAACAATGTTCGTCCTTCTGAAAGCATGCTATATAAAAAATTAATTTTTTTTCCTGTTGTTAAGAAAGGGAAATATTAATTAAAACATGCCCTGTAGTACCGCATTATATCAATGACGTTATTTAGTAACGATTCGTGCCATAAACTACAAGATTGATGTTATTACATATTGCCTCAATTGTAGAACGTGTCAATTGGTCGTCAGACAAATTCCTTTTTTGTTACAAGAAAACTAGGATTGATCTTCAGCATCGGTGAACGCAAGTATAACATTTATGATGATGCATAGTGACTATGACAGAGGGATTTGATGTGCTATGTATCAATATAAATGACATATCCCATATTTCACTAACAATAACGTACGTTCTAAACAGAGCACACCGAGGCATGTCATACAGATAGGAAAATAACAGAACAGAACATATATTTTATTTAACTTGTACATAAGTACATCGTTATATATACATACATAAATTTTCATGCATAATAAGTCGAGTGATTTAGACAAAAGTACATTTGCTATGAGCAATATTAGTGTTAAATAACTGATATATGAGAATGAAAATACAAAAGAGCTAAACAATGTAAAGAGCTAAACAATGTTTAATTAATCAAGATTCTAATTCTAAGAATTTAAACATACTAGGTCTATTATAATAATATTTTTTAATATAAATTGTCCGGATTCTTGTGTAACAAGGACAAATCAAAATAAAATGGTATTCATCTTCCAAATCAATACTGTGGCAGCATTGACAATATCTTTAATTTCTAGGTATTCTATTACGAGAGTATCTACCGGTCTGTATTCTTAACGAATGTGCTGATATTCTGAATTTGTCAAATATGGTCTGAGATTACATGGTAAAATATCAAGGTATTATTCATAATTAAAACTCAGTTTACAATTATTATATAATTCAAGTACACCTCTTGATTCCTTATCTACAACCATCGTTGTATAAAACAATCAACAACTCTTTGTCTAAACGTAATTTGGGTCATTCCAGACATGTGTAAACCATATTCGTTTAACATATTTTTTACATTCGATGCCCAATTTTTATAACCATTTTCACAATATTTTAGTGTCGATGTGTAAATGCTTTAAGTATTATGTTATCTGTTTTCAATAATTAAACCAGTATTTAAGTATTCTTACATAATAGGTATATTGTTCTGGAAAAGATGACCGGCGTTCTCATAACCGGAAGTGAGTAAACATTACTGGCGTTTTTTAACCGGATCTGAGTGACTATTTTTTTAACATGTATATTATGAGTCATGCACACGTTTAATGTTTTTGTCCTCTTGAAGTATATAGCTATACATAGCTATGTATCATTGGTTACATTGTATATAACGTCAACGGATGTACTGATACAACAGTAATACCATACAATACCATACAGTTTTTATAACTCAGTTGCTGTCAAACCCGTTTTGATGGGGGTGGGGGAATTTTCAGCTTTTGCCCTCGAATGAAATATTATGTAAGGGAATGTAGTCCCAAATAGAGAGAGATAAAGAGAGGGAGAGAGAGAATATCTTGTTCAGCCCTGAGTCTCTATGGAAATGGCGTCTTTTTAATATTTGTCATCAATAAACGGAAATATTTTTATCGCACTGCTAAAAATAACTATTTGACTAATAGTATTCTTCATGATGTATTTCAATTCATTTGAAGAAAAAAAAGAATAATATGCATTCTGCCCGTTCTCACTTTTTGAAGTTCTGAAAATAAGACCAGCAAGCCTCTCAATTTAGGTGCAAACACTAATTCGAGTCTCCTACTTGACGGATGTGTAAATGGATTTATATGTGTATTCCATTCATACATGAGCTTTAACTGTGGTTTTCTTCGTACCTGACTCAATTACATTGTCTAGTTACTCGTTCAGATTTTGAACGCTATTTGAAAATGTAATGAACCGGTTTAATTTCCTTTTCATCGAATCACGTATTACATTGCTACTATCTTATTTCATTCGTTTGACATTCTATTGAGGGGAAACGTCTTCTAGCATCCTATGTAATGATATTAAAAGTAGGAAAAAAACCAGACAAATTTCATTTATATGTCATTAAATCAATATAATGCAGTATTAGTAACGAATATAAGGGCTATCAATGTATCTGTGTTACTGTAACACTAATTGTACTATTGGTAAATAAATGACACTAGAAAAACTTGTTATAATGATATTTGCTTCAATTGAAACTTACTTTCATTTTTTATTTTTTCGATAGTAACCGATTTGTCCAATGTACAAAGAACACGTTTAAAGATAAGCGAAAAATAAGTAGGCTATTTTCACATGAAAGGGCAAGTGTAGTAATGCAGTTTGAAGTATGAAAGGGCAAGTGTAGTAATGCAGTTTGAAGTATGAAAATAACTCACTAATAAAAAGTAAACAGAAATAATATGTTATAACAGACTAATAAGTCAATAGGTGAATATCCGAAAATTGCATATAAATCTCCGAGGGTTAGTCCAATATATACCCTAAACGCTATCCCTGCTTTTGTTGGAAAGGGGCGTTTGAAGTTGGGGAAATGACCCTTTGCTATTTTATGTTGTTGCTGTAATTACAAAACGTTTATTTATAGGTTTATATGGGTTATTGTCGAACATTTTCCAACATTCGCATATGTGAGCAACTGTCAATCTAACCCATCAAACCCAACTCTTGATGCTGTTTTTAATCCTAGTTATGAATCTCGTTTTGATCGAAAACCGAAGGCAATTCGACCGTTGATCTTCGAATTAAACCGAAGTTAAAATATCCCGAAATTTACCTAAATTTGATTGTCACTTTGAAAACTACGATAATTATATTGGATCTTTGTAATAATAACAGGTCCGGTACAGATTCTACTATCTTTTAAAGCAAGTTCAATGAAATTAAACAGAAATACAATATTTTTCAAAATATATATATACATATGGTCCTAAAGATGGAGATAAGGTAGCTGCAGCATCTGTTGTTCACGAACACAGTATAAACACAGAATAAAGAGTCGCCTGCCTGACAAGGCCTCTATCTGTTTAGGTAAATTTAAGGCAATTGAACTCGATGAAGACCATTTTAAAATATTTTAGGATTCTCTTTGATCTTCATGTCCTTGACTTTTAGAAAATTCAAACTCTTATCTTATAACTGACAACGTTATTATTTTCTGCTGGTTCCCAAGGCATGTAGGGATACGTGGAAATAATAGAGCTCATAGAAAAGATGCTTCGGCGTTGTCCCTGAACAATACGTTTAATTCAATAGTACCGTTACTTGGTGAATGGGGTCATTCTAGTAGAGTGATTCGTCTTGAAGAAAGAAAAGGTTATAAGTCCAACAGGAAGAGTAGCATTCACAGATTACAGTTACTCCAACAAAGAAATATAAAAATATCGGACAGGGAAAGCAGCATTCAAGGACGACAGTCAACCACAAAACACAAAAACAAACACGCAAACAGACAAACGAGAAGGCAAAAGTAATACAAAATGCAAACGACATCACAAACACAAAAGTATTACAATGCAAAGGTGATTCAAAAAGTACATCACAAACACATTCAGTAAACAAGAGGCGCAATAGGGTCTGTATAGCTCTACTTGCTATATGGAGTCTGTGGTGGAGGTGGGGGCTGAGGGAGTGGGTAGGGGAGCACATAAAACAGATTTTTTTTGCAAGTCCCCCAAGTACCCATGTAGAGTGGCCCCTTTACACTAGAGTAACAAAACCCGTTTTATAAATGCATTCCACCCTCTCTGGGGCAGCTCTAAAAAACATATACTGTGTTGATGAGCCGTTAAACAACATTCAATTCATTTGGACAAGACAGTACATTTGTGGTGTTTTTTTACCCAATAACCTACTAGGGTGCCCCAGCAGACGGAATAAAAATACGAAAAATTAATGTGCATCTTCACATCTTTAACTAAGAAATACATCGCACATGAACATGAAATCTCAAAGGGTATGGATGGAGTTAGGATCACAAGGCGGAAACTCTGTTATAATAAATTACTGCATGTTCTGCAAGTTGTGTCCCTGTAGAGAGGCCTCTTTATGCAGGCAGTCAAAACTTGTTTTATATAATTATGTTGTGCCTCGAGTCCCTAAATAGCCATACCAAATTAGAACTAGAGTGTTTTTTTTAGTAAAAGCAGATGTCTCCCCCACTGGTGAAAGGTCATAAATGCGCCAAATATCATTCAACTGGAACACGTTAATGATATACGCAACATGGCTGAGGAGAACTAGTCCGGACAACGTTTGTGTATTAAAAACTTTAAGGAGCCACAACTACAATACAAATCATTCAACCGGAACACAACATTAATATGCCCCAATAGGCTTGGTAGAACAGGAGAACTAGTCGGGACAATGTTTGTGTATTAAAACATTTAAAGGGCCATAACTCTACCAAAAATCATTCCCCCGGAACACGACAATGATATACGCAACCCGGTTGAGGAGAACTGGTCCGGACAAAGCTTGTGTAATAAAACCTTTAAAGAGCCACAACTCCAACGAAAATCATTCAACAGGAACACAATACCAGTATGCACACCTAGGCTTGGTACTGATCATTCCTGCCAAATTTCATTGAAATCCAGCCAGGAGTTCACGAAAACTAGTCCAAATAAAGTGTATGTATAATGGAACATAACTCTGTCAAAAATCATCCAACAGGAACACGGCGATGATATCTGCAAATAGGCTTTGTACTGATCATCCCTGCCAAGTTTCGTTGAAATCCGGCCAGATGTTCAGGAGAACTAGTCTGGACAAGGTTTCTGTACAAAAACCTTTAAAGGGCCATAACTATGCCAAAATCATTCAACCGGAACATGGTGACGATATGCACAACTAGGTTTGATACTGATCATCCCTGCAAAGTTTCATTGAAATCTGGCCAAATGAAGGCCCTATCGTCTTAACGAGGCCAAATACAGTATTTTTTAACTAAATCCAGGGCCATAACTCTGGTATTACTAATCCAAGCTTTTATTGATATTAACAACCTATATATCATACTGTAGCCCAACTCACCCATAAAGTCTGATTTATCAAAATATAGACCCTGCACTGCTTCAAATATCCAATGAATAATTCTTAATAATTAATATGCTAACGCTTACAGCGCATCATACCAAAATTGGTTGCAAGCAATGTTTCGACTGTTTTTAGGAATATTTGCTTATATATGTATGTAAGATATCACACATATATACATGCCATTATATATTTAGTCATCATACATATTCCAAGGGCAATCTCTTCAGGGGTCCTCCTATTATTTCTATATACACTCCATTATTACTATTAATTCCGTAAGTGATGCATGTTTATAAAGATAGATACTTTCATTGACTTAAACTATTACAGTTTTCATCATTACAAATATATGACAATTATAATATACACACACGTGACAGATTTTAACATTGCATATACAACAAAGTAATCATTACGTTTTTCTTTGCTTCATACATATTTAAACAAAAAAATACTCATATTATGGTATGTCAATGATTAACAAAAATGTTCTGAAATAAGATATCTAGTTATTTGTAGTCTGTTAAATTGGATGTAGCAAGCCTTAATACAAGCGCATCGGAAATAAATTTACTTACACTAAGAATAATATATTTGTTTAATGACTGCAACAATTCTACAAATTTAAACATGCTTGGTCTAGTTGTGTAATATTTAGGAATATATGTGTTTCTAATGTAAGAGTAAGTAGTACAGATCAAAATAAAATGGTCCTCGTCTTCATTATCGTTAGTGTTACACATTTCGCACACTCTTTTGTTTCTCGCTGTTCTCCCTCTAGAGTATCTCCCTGTTTCTATTCTTAAACAATGAGCTGATAATATGTTTTTGTTATTTTGCATAATGTCATGCTATTAATGATAATAGTATACTGCAATATCAATCAAATAACCTCTCTGATAAATAAATATACATATATATGTATATATATTTCGGAAATAGGCTTGTGGCGTAAATGAATAACTTTTGCTATAAATGTATGAAATCACCCTTATTATTATGCTTATTTAATGAAAAACGCCAAGCATTATGCTAATTAGTACAATCCTTTTGTGTTTGTGATGTCGTTTGCATTTTTTATTACTTTTGCCTTCTTGTTTGTCTGTTTGCGTGTTTGTTTCTGTGTTTTGTGGTTGACTGTCCTCCTTGAATGCTACTTTCCCTGTCCGATCTTTTTATATTTCTTTCCTCTATTGCATATAGGAAATAGGTTAATTCAATATATACACCATATTCGCATTACATGAAACTGCATTACTCATTCATTATAAACAGGAATATATAATAATGTAGCCCAACTCACCCACAAAGTCAGATTCATTCAAGCATAGACCCTACACTGCACATATTCATGTTAATCATCATTGACGTGATAATAATATCATAGTAATAAGTATAATAACTTGCGATATAGCCTACAATGTTTAAAGCAATGTTTCGACTGTTGTTAGGAGTATCTACTTGTATTTTTAAATCATGTGATTGATATGTTAAACTTAAATCATATAACATGTTGTATCGATCAGTTATCTAGTAGATTCCAAGTGCAGTCTCATCAGGGGTCCCCTTTATGTCATATCCTCAAGTCTCATCAGAAGTCCCCTTTATGTCATATCATCAAGTCTCATCAGGGGTCCCCTTTATGTCATATCATCAAGTCTCATCAGGGGTCCCCTTTATGTCATATCATCAATTCAAATTATGAATTTAAATTGTCTCAATGTTAGGTGTATTCCGTAAAACATAAAGAAGGCTAAAAATATCGGACAGGGAAAGCAGCATTCAAGGACGACAGTCAACCACAAAACACAAAAACAAACACGCAAACAGACAAACGAAAAGGCAAAAGTAATAAAAAATGCAAACGACATCACAAACACAAAACGGTTGACAATAGGGCTACCGCCTTGGAACGGTCAGTGGCAAAGTAGGCCACTGGGGGTTTAAACCGGTTCTAGGATGCACCAAACCCCACACTTACCCTACCGTCATCCCATTAAAACAGGAGAGTGTAAATAAAAAAATCCCCGCCATGATCTAAAGTCTAAGCAACAAGGCAGCATCAATAGGCAAAATAAGTAAAACACAAATATGCTCGTGTAAATATAATACAAAAAAACAATAGCCTAGAAAGCCACAGTGAAGGTACTCAATGACTTGGCAGAAGCCAGAGCAGTAAGAGAATACACCATTAAGGGCACGACAAGAAAGAACATGGACAAACATCAAACGCCACCGTCCCAATGGGCTTAAGGTAGGCGTCATCATAGGGTCCACAGCCTGTCCGGTCATCGTACAATTAAAGAGGAAAGCATAGTGGCGAACTGTAAAAGGGTCCACCACCAAGCATGCAGTACGTTGCAAAATGATAGGGTCATAACCTCTTTTGATAACCTTTTTAACAAGTTTAAGAAAGATAGTATGAAAGTGATCATGACCAAGAATCTTACGAAGTTTATAAATCACATCACCATAGAAGTCAGGTTGTGATAGACCTTGTCGCAGAAGAGTCCTTAAATTACATTTATATTTGGAAAGAGGATCAGGGTTACGATAATACAATTTTGCAAAGGTTTTACGAAGTTTATGGTAACGGTAACCCTGATTGAGTAACTGTTTAGTTATACAAAGATTACGAATATTAAAGTCCTCAACTCGAGTACAAGCTCTAGAACGAATAAGTTGATACAGATACACCCCATAAGAAGTTGCTCGGGGAACATCCCCATCCAAGTGGGGATAATTAACAATGTCAAAATTAAAATCATCTCTCTTGTCATAGATTTTGCTAATTATTTTACCATTTTCAATCGAGAGATCTAGATCAAGAAAAGAAGTGTTATTATCAGATATATTTTCTTTATTAAGCCGAAGTTCTTTAGGATAAATAGTATGAACCATAGTTGGAAAGAAAGGGTTGTCAATGTTCAGTATGTCATCCAGATACCGAGAGGTGTCATTAAAAGCTTCAATAACATCTGCCTGGGTATCTGGTGAAAGACTCAACATGAAATCCCTTTCATAGCAAAATAAAAACAAATCTGCGACAAGTGGTGCACAGTTCGTACCCATAGGGATACCAACAATTTGTCTATAAACGGTGGTTCCATACCTGACGAAAATATTATCTAATAGGAAGATGAGTGCTTCACAAACTTCATAGCAAGTCCACATAGTATAATTGTCTAAACTGCCGTTAGTGAAAAACGCTTTAATAGTATTACATGCCAAAAATGTAGTATTTTCTCTACCGAATGTTTTTTGAAAAAGAGAAATTAGCTTGTCTTTAATAAGATGATGTGGTAAGGTTGTATATAGTGTAGTGAAGTCATAAGTACTTATTGATGAAACTTGACCTTTATTGAAAATGTTATCAAGAACGTCTCCTGAATTTTTTATAGACCAAAATAAATTAATCCCAGAGTTTTCATAAGTTTTATCACAATATAGTTTAACGTGATCTGTAACGGTAGTAAGACAAGAAGTTAAAAGTTTGGAGATGTTTGTTGTGGTGCAGGCACTAGAATGTTTACACAATATCGCACACGCCATTTATGTTAAATAGCTATTGTCATATATTATCGATCAGATAGCATAATCATATACCTGTGTGAATATATTTATTATAATTTATATTTATAAATATAAATTTTATATTTATAAATATAAATAAATAAATATAATAATATCTAAATAATTATGTAATATAGTATATTGTCTTACTATTTCATATCTATGTCTATAGTGTGGTTCCTAATTGAACCAAGATATCACTTAAAGTGATTTAAAATGTAAGGTTCATTATTGTATTGAACCATCAGATCAGTTAAGATCATATGAAATAAAGTACTTGATACAGTTTATACTAAAACCACCAGAGCGCTTAGTGCGAACTGGAGTATCATTTAATTAATTTCTTAATTTAAAGGTTCAATGTGTTCTACTGATGCTTATAGCAGTCTGATCTGATGTATGGTATAGAACTATTTCATATATAAATGAGACAATATGTTTCTGTAATTAGCTCCAACTAGACCGTGGATCAATACTGAGCTTATCAAACTGTCGAACATAAGGTGTGAAAACTAATTTCACGATATGCCGTCAGACCATATTGCCTATTAGTCTGTGCGGTCTTCATTAATTAGTACTTAGCCAATCATATATTATAGCCTAGTATCAACACCATAATATACTTTTCATTGTTATTTCTCCAATTATAAACAAGAAAAGTATAACGCACGCGTTATATGTAGACGATTTTTAATAATGGGTTAGTTTGTGGAGGCTTTGTTCAAGTCACATACCTGTAGTCGTCGATATGGAGATGGCAGGAAGGTAAAGTGAAGTTTATATATATATATATATATATAAAAGATAAAGACTGTAAGATAATGGTGCAGATTAAAATGCATGCCAGAAAATAGATTGTGTAACATCATTCATAAATGGTCATTGAATAATATAAGCAAATCATGGGAAAAGAGCATGTTAGCATTTATAAATGATCTAGAAATACATTAGTGCATGTTATGTGAAAAGCCATGTAAAGATGTGTGTATTAATATTGTTAGACAAAAACTAATAGATAAGGAGCATGGTAAATGGGAGCAGAAATGGTAATAATACAAATGGAAACAAGTTAAGAACTTATAGAACATATACGTTTAAATTTAAAACGGAATTCTATGTTAAAATGAACTTATCAAGGGGCCAACGGAAAACGTTATCCAAATTCAGATGTGGTAATTTACTTTTAGCTGTAGAAACTGGAAGGTACACCCGTCCAAAAACTCCTTTTAACGAAAGAATTTGCAAATACTGTCACTTAAGTGAAGTGGAAGACGAAACTCAATTTTATGGACTTTTCCAAGCGGCTTCGCTTATCGACACTATGTTTTATACTTTTCTGCCATCAGAAAAATTGGGTTTTCTTATGAAAAATGAAAAACGTCAATTTAAAGCTACAGAGTCCCTATATCAATCGATTTCTTCTTTGTAGGCGTGTCTTTATTTGTAACCTCATGTTCACCAGCTCATGTCGAAATCGGGTATTTAAGCGAGCAAATATAGCGAAGGAAATCAACAAAGGATTCTTCACGGGGGCTCATATGGTAGAGGCACTCTAATCCTTAGAACGACAACAACAAGAAGGAAATCATTTACTGTATATACATCGACCAGGGCACATCGTACCTATACTCAGGTGACAGGAAGTTTTACCAAAACATTGTTTTAGCTTCTTTCGGGGCTCGAACACACGACCTTCTGATTTCAAGTCCTGTGCTCTATCGACTGAACTACAACGCTACTTGAGCAAATAGTATCCTAACTACCATATATTATGAGGCAAAATAACTTAACATATTTGGATCAATAAATATGCAGTCCATATTGTCGCACGTGTAAATTAACATTGCCTGGTGTTATACTTTATCTTATCAATATGAAACTAATACTTCGCCTCAAATCAACCATATATCGACTTATTATTTAGCGCTTGATGAGTTTATTACGTAATGCCTATTTAGTGTTAAAAATGCTACAAAATACCAATAAATAGCAGTGGTCTAGAGGTTCAGCGTACATCTTTCAAATCTTACAAGTGCAAGGCTATGGTTCAAATCCCGTTCCGGGCCACTATGTTTGTATCACATATATTCTGGAGCCGTATATTTATCGATGTTACCTGTACGGAGGCTAAATAAAAATGTGAAATTTTACGTATCTATTTCTCCTTATATACCGACTTTTGGGGTGTTCGTCGATTTGAAACTACTTCACACGTGACTCATTCATATTCATGAGTTATTACCAGTTAAAATAGGGACTGTACAGCTTTAAGATATATTCAACGCTATGTAAAATGAACAAAAGGAGAAGTACCATATTAATCTAAGTATTTTATTTTAATGTTTGCAAATTCTAAGTTATTATATTTTAAACTATTTTTAAACTACATAATGTTTGATTTTTCTGAAGAATGAGTGTTATCTAGATTTTAAAAGACCCAAAATAACACACAATAGGCATTTATTGAACCTGCTTTAACGAAGATTTAGTTGCAAATCCTTAAAAATATAAAGAATCTTAATATAACTTGCATCTCGATTAAACACAGTCGAATTAAATTGTCTTAAGCTAATGTTAACTGTTCGTTATGCATGTTTTACATGTTTTATGTTTTATGTTTTAGCTGTATTTTTAATATACATGCATTGACTTGTATACATTAGTGTCTCATAGGCCGATATCGGCCCAAAATCTCATATAGTTTAATATGTACTGAACGTTGTGTATGCCATATGATGATTTGTGACATTTTAATAAACATTTATTTTCTATCTTCTTCTATATCTTTCTAATAATCATGAAACGGTCATTAAAATAGACTCTCAATCTTCGTATTATAAATACGCTTGATGATGATTATGTCTACTCAGGTGATAATTTATTTTTGGTTATTTTCGCACCAATGCTCTTTTCCACTTTGTAAGCATTTGTTTTGCCACCAGCGAACATTTTAGATAAATAATTATATTTCTGAATCAGGTGATAATGTTTAAATAAGCATGATTTAATCAACTGATTACAATTAGGTTTATAAGTAAGTAAAGTAAAAAGTAAGTAAATTGTTTATTATAGTGACATGTTTAATAGTTTATTTAAGTCTCATCACAGTACACTATTATCTACAATACAACACATCATAAAATACAACTGTGCCATTCTATTTAGAATTACAAGAGACTATACAATATCAATATATACTGTTCACAATGTTAAAATATTGAGCATCTGAACCGACTGCCACAGCCGTGTCATAAGACTCACAAAAGCCACAGCAGTAGGTCCAGTAGTCAATGCATACACATATATCACTGTTTTAATTTATAAAATCATTTTCTAAAAATATTATTATCACACACATTTATACATAGTAAAAATTGAGCGGCCGGTGCTAATCTTGACATGTTGTCTGAAAGTACTTAAAATAGAAATATTAATATGTGAGTTAGAGAATCGCAACGGCTACTGAAACCTTAAAAAATAGTATAAAAAGCAGATAACAACCCAGATCAGATCTGGAGTGTACTGATTAGCACCGACTTCTCAACGTCGTTATAAAACCTTATTTCTTATCTAATAACGATTGCATTATTTACAGCATAAAATATGATGAAATTAACTTTAAAAAAAAGAACGCTAACCAGCTTACTACAAGTAAAATAAATAAAAATAGTAACACATATTTAAGAATATAAAACAGAGTTTCGCTTTTTGAGAATATTACAACAGGTTTTGTCACTCACGCGTATCATATCTTTATTGGAAAATAAAAATAACATTTTGTCTGTTTTCGTTTACATCTATAAAATTTGGATATACAGACAATGCTTTATCAAATAAGAGTTTTCTAATATCACCATACATAGCACATTCTAAAACAGCATGCATCTCGTCCTCAACCTTGTGAATACAAAATGGACAAAAACGCTCATTTTCTGCAATAGTTTCATATCGGCCTGTTTTGATTCTCAACGGTGCTACACCACACCTAAAGTTTGCAAATGCAGCTCTGTGCTGTAAAGGTAATATAAGTTTGCAATATGATTCAACTTCATACTCTGATTTAAATAGCCTGTATGTTCTTAAATTGTTTCTACCTACTCTACTTACTCCTGTTACTCTGTTTATACTATTCTTCCAATCTATTACATATAAATCTATTAGAGCCGTTGTAACATCTTCAATAAATTTTAACTATGGAAAGGAAAAATTTATATTCGTGTATGCATCTAAGCCAATTCATTTAAACTTATCAACAACAGAGTGAAACCAATTTTTACAATTTCGGTTAGCTTTATAATGAGCCCAAACAAAAATACGTTTATTTATCCTTGTATTGTTAAGATTTACATTACGACTCCAATAGTTACAAACATTTTTCCATTGTCTAATACAAGGAGGTATCCAACCCATATCACCTGATAACGCGGCCACTGGAGTGTATTTGCCTACTCCTAAGTAAAACCTCATGTCTCTATGTTGTATAGCATTTATACAAGAGAATGATTTATTTCCCCATATAGAAGCTCCATATGAAATAACAGGCCATACAAGAGAATCATACAGTTTTGTATAAACATCATAGGGCATACCACCCATACTTTTATATTTAGCTATAAGCAAACCTAAAGCTCTACTAGCACTTTGAGAAACGAATTTAGCGGCTTTCCTGTTCTTCTGCGCTTGTTACTCAATCCGCACTTCACAGACTTGTAAGGTAGCTTTTCATACATTTCTTTCTTAACAAGGTCACACCACCCATCATAGGCTACGTCTATATCACCCTGTGTACGGAAGCTACATTCCAAGCCTGCAATAGTTGTGTGTACTAAGGCTAAAATCGCGCCATCACATAAAAATGCATTCGGAATAAAATCAACATTAAACTTATCATAAGAATGCAATTTCTCGGATTCTAACTCACTATAATTCTTAAATAATGAAAGTTTAATAGTCCAAGTAAGAACAGAATGATCAGGAAAGCCGGATGGAGCTATATCACTTATAAGACAAGCCTTGTTTGTAAGGTCAACTGCCCGTAAAACAGAAAATTCACTGAAATCTGATAGTTGTTCATGACTAACTAAACAATAATCCACTACAGAACACCCTTTAACAGATATGGAAGTAAAATCGTTGCACAGAAAGTTTCGACCGTTCGGCATACACATATTAACGTTAATTAAAAAATCAATCAGCATATCACCGTAAGCATTACTTTTAAAATCAACGACATCCCGTTCACATATATTATCAACACCAGATATAAAATCAACAGTATTACCACAACGACTGTTAAAATCGCCACATAAGTAGATTAGTCCTTCATTCTGATATTTATAAATATCTGATAATAAACTGTCGAAGAAGTTGTGGGCATCTACATTTCGACAAGAGTTCTCTGGTGGGAAATAACAAACACATGGAAACAAGACAACAGATTCAAATTTATGCATTAGTTTAAGCCAAAGTATTCCTTCTATGGAGTCATCTAATACATGTATATCAAAACAGTCCAGAAGTTCCTCGCGAATGAGAAATCCCACACCACCTGATCCGGTTTTGGCTCGTACGTGTAGATTCGTCCGATTGTTCCCAAACCACCTGTTACCCTCAGCTTCTAGAATATAATTGCCTGTGAGATGCGTCTCAGCAATACCGATAATGTCAAGAACCAAATGCTTCACACATGCATATCGAAGTTTAAAATTGTCACTTTCTATGTTAGAGTTCCAACCTCGAACGTTCCAAAACCGGCAAGAATCTAGTTTCGACCACGAAAGCCCCCACGTCTACCGTTGTAATCGCCACCTCCTCGCCCACCACTTCGCTGGTTACGCCCTCGATCATTCGCACTGGCGGTATTCGAACGATCTGTAGATATAATCTGACCTGTACCACGGGCATTGTCAGACTTGCTATCACCACGCGACGTACCACGTCCCTGGGTATTTTGGTTGGTACTGCTTTCACGTTGTTGTCTAGAACTTACAACACGTTTGCCACGAACGTACAAATCAGTGCTCTGCGGTTCATTGCACCAATAATGGTTCGCAAATTGTTAGCCATATAACGTTCCTCCCGAGATTGATCAAGGTTAATAAAAACATTGGAATGCACTCTGTCCTTCTTCAAATTTGACTTAGCTAACGTGATCTTTTTTTTGTCATTTGTCGATTTAAATGAAGCGATGACAACTCCAGGTTTGTTAGATGCGTCTGAAGATTTCCAAACGGCACCACGTACAGTAACATCTTTGACATTAAGAGATTTGTGAAGCAGGGTGTTTACCTTATTCTCTACGTTTTCCTTGGCACTTTCTGGTAAGTTGCGTATCACCACATTTAAAGATATGTCCGATAAGTTACTAGAACTTGGAAGTGCAGTCGTGATGTTATTGACTTTAGTGGTTATTTCTTCCAGACTGTCAGCAAAATCTTCACGCAATGTCTCCTTGAAAGTGTCCAGTCGCGTATCTATATATGTGTACAAGTATCAACATAATTTTCAAATATATAACATGGATATTACACTCGGTCCAATGGACCTATAAGTCACTTTTATACGTAGAGTAGATGAATATTTTATCATATTCCTGTTTCTTTATTGCTTTCGTATTTTCGGCTCTAATTTTGTTTTTCTTTCATTGAAGTTTAATTGCCTTAGTCATCTAATAATGTATTGAACTAACAGATCACTTAATGTAATCTAGAAAATAATTACTAGTACAAGATATAGTTCATATATTATTTAACCCTCAGAACGCCTAATGCGAGCTGAAAATATCTTTATTTAGGTACTAGTTTAATTAAACAGTTTCAAATGTACTGAACCCACATAAGCTGATAGCATTTTGTGCCGGTCTTGGGTCAGACTGTTCTATGTGAATAATTGAGAATGTACCCACTTGATTAACAGGCAAACGAAAGGTGTAAAACTTCTATCTTCAGAACATGAAGCACTACAGGTGTATCATGTTGTAGCCCAACTCACCCATAAAGTCTGATTTATCAAAATATAGACCCTACACTGCTTCAAATATCGAATGAATATTTCTTAATAATTAATATGCTAACGCTTACAGCGCATCGTACCAATATTGATTGCAAGCAATGTTACGACTGTTTTTAGAAATGTCTGCTAATATATGTATGTAAGATGTTAAACATATATTGTGTATACATACCAGTATATATATATCTAGTCATTATAAATATTCCAAGGGCAATCTCTTCAGGGGTCCCTTTATTATTTCTGTTTACATCCAATTATTACTCTTAAATGCATGTTTATAAACAATACATATACTTAAAATATAAATTTGTATAGTTATTCTGTAACTCGTATATAGAGTATCGATTTATTCCGTTAAAAGAATAAAACATTGTTGAATATGGCTATTGAATACTTGTTATATATAACGCAAGCTTTCTATGTATAAGGTTCATTAACGTTTTGGACCAGCAGATCACTTAATGTAATCTAGAAAATGAGTACTAGTACAAGATACTCGGTTAATTAGTACTGAACCCTCAGAACGCCTAATGCGAGCCGAAGTATCATTATTTAGGTACTAGCCTAATTGTAAAAGGTTCAACTAATGTTCTGAACTCACAGAATCTTAAAGTATTCTGTGACCGATATACGGTACAATACTATAACATGTATAGTATGTATTCATATTCCTAGTCTTATGTATGAGGTTTATTTATGTATTCAACTAACTGATCACTTAATGAAATCTAGAAAATCTTTACTAGTTCATATATACTGAAACGAAAAAGAAACGCAACTCGGGAATTTCCGCTTTATATTGTATGTACAATATGCTGCTGTTAATCGAATGGTACATGACTACGTAAGACCTTTCCTTTCGGAAAAAATACTAAAACAATACATAACACAGAAATTAGTATTCCTTCAAAGTTTCATTATTGACTGAGTACGCGTTTGGTTCAAGCATGTGAGCAAACTTCGGATGCAAATTTTTGCAAACTCTACGTTAAATAGGCTGAGGACTGAAATGGCTCAGCTATTTAAAGAGGAACTTCAACTAACTGCAACTTTGTTTTTTACAAAATATCTTAGGTTTTCTTTGGAATATTATGTGGAATTAAGTGTGCAGTATATACAATATATATATAACGGAAATTCAAGTCTGTGACAGGCAAACTGTTAGCATTTTCCTTTCATACAAATAGGACAATCTGACATAAGATCGACACAGAATGCTTTCAGCTTCTGTGGGTTCAGTATATTTGAACCTTTTTAATTAAACTAGTACCTAAATAAAAATATTTTCAGCTCGCATTAGGCGTTCTGAGGGTTCAATACTATACTGAAGCGAAAAAGAAACGCAACTCGTCACAATCCCCATTGAGAATGTACCCACTTGATTTACAGTCAAACAAAAGGTGTGAAATTCTATCTTCAGAACATGCCGAAGCACTACAGGTGTCTGGATGCAAAGATGCATCCATATTTCTGCATCATTAGTATAGATCAAGTATGTATAACTTGTGAAATTTAAGAAATACCTGATGCAAGAAAAATATGCATATGGATAGAGAGAAAGAAAGAAACTATACTACACATCACATATCCGTTAATAGCATTTGCTATTGTTTAGCGTGTTTCTTAAAAGTCTACTCGCCTATCTTATGTATTGTGCATAAGGACATTCTATTAATGACAACACTATACTGCAATATCAATCAAATAACCTCTCTGATAAGTAAATATACATATATATATTTATTTTCCGAAAATAGGCTTGTGGCGTAATGAATTACTTGTGCTATGAATGTGTGAAATCATACTTATTCTTATTTACAGAGAATATGCTTATTTAATGAAATACGCCAAGCATTTGGCTAATAAATATGATAGATCGGCCTTTTTTGCCACTGACCGTTCCAAAGCGGTAGCCCTATTGTCAACCCTTTTGTGTTTGTGATGTTTTATTTGGCATTTTATTCATCTTTAAGTTTGTTCTTTGTTTCTGTGTGTGTTTGTGGTTGGCTGTCGTCCTTGAATGCTGCTTTTCCTGTTCGATTTTTGTATCTATATTTCCTCTATTACATATAGGGAATAGGTTAATTCAGTATATTATGCAATATATTCTTATAACTACTGCATTTAAGACACTGACTGAGATTCATTTCATTGTGAAATCTCAGATGAGATAATTCCGATGTAAAATATTGACTAGCAGTCATTGCAACTCAGTTAGCCTGGTGTTAAGCTTATTCCTGAGAGTCTTCACATTGTTCAAAATGCGGTGTAAACGTATAGCTTTTGGTTTATGCAATAAATCACAACATACTTCTGTTGATATTGATATATTGTTCATTTTAATTCCCTATGCAATGATTATTATGAGACGCTATTTGCTGTCTCTGCTCTCAGTTTATTAAATATATATCGCTTATTCCGTTAGAAATAGCAATTATATTAAACTGAACTAGTAATCATTTTCTAGATTACATTAAGTGATCAGTTAGTTCAATACATTAATGAACCTCATACTTAAGAATAAGAATAGGAATACATACTATACATGTTATAGTATTGTACCGTATATCGGTCACAGAATACTTTAAGATTCTGTGAGTTCAGAACATTAGTTGAACCTTTTACAATTAAGCTAGTACCTAAATAAAGACACTTCGGCTCGCATTAGGCATTCTGAGGGCTCAATACTATTGAACCGCGTATCTTGTACTAGTACTCATTTTCTAGATTACATTATGTGATTTGCTGGTTCAATACCTTAATTAACTTTATTAATAACACGCTTGCGTTATATAGTAGACATGCATATGTATTCAATATCCATATTCAACAATGTTTTATTTTTTTAACGGAATAAATCTATACTCTTTATATGAGTTACAGAATGACTATACAAATTTATATTTTAAGTTGTTTATAAACATGCATCACTAACGCAATTATTAGTAATAATGGGGTGTAAACAGAAACAATAAGGCGACCCCTGAAGACATTGCCTTTGTAATATGTATAATGACTTAATATATACTGGCATGTATACACAATATATGTGTAACATCTTACATACATAATTTTATTAGCAGGCATTCCTAAAAACAGTCGAAACATCGCTTGCAACCAATATCGTCATGATGCGTTGCAAGCGTTAGCATATTCATTATTAAAGGGAATGTAGCGCCACAGCCAAACAATGTTTATTACTGAGAAACTTGGGGAAAGGTGAAAAAATTATCAAAATCGGATGATAAACAAAAAAGATATGACCATTTAAAGGTTGTTCTAAAACGAATATGGGAGCCGCCATTTTTAGAACTATGACGTCATAGTTCCAAATTACCATATATGGAATATTGATCAAAATCATTTAAAGCAAAGAAAGTCACTGCAAATGAATGCAAAATATTTTACTGGTAATATAAAGCATTATTGCCATTAAGTATACATATTTTTCATAAAGTAGCTGTCATTTTTTCCTATTAATCAGTAATTTTTCATATTTATAAATATTCTATATATGGTCATTAGAACTGTGATGTCATAGCTCTCAAAATGGCGGCTTCCATATCCGTTTCAACAGAACCTTCAAATAATCATAACTTCTTTGTTTATCATCCGATTTTCGAAATTCTTTCACCTTTATTCACTTTTTTCAGAACTCTCATTAATAAAGATAGTTTGGCTGTGTCGCTACATTCCCTTTAAGAAATATTCATTGGATATTTAAAGCAGTGTAGGCTCTATGTTTTGATAAATCAGACTTTATGGGTGAGTTGGGCTACAGAATGATAAAATTATCTAAATAATAATCGAATAATTGATATATATGATATTACAAACCTGTTTTAAAAAGCATTTCAAACCAATGGGTTACTGTTACAACCTATCCGTAGGTGTAATATCACTAAGCTACAGCGGCTAAATCAATAAATCTCTCCATGGTCCGTTTCAAAATACTGAAACTATACTTGATTTTAGTGTATCAACAAATAATTTCATTATCCAATCAGATAATTAGGTTCATTATAATGCAATATTAGTGCAAAATATATAAACGTTTGAAAAAGTATGTTATTTAATATATATACATGTTTTGTATACGTCAGATGATATTTTTGTTCATCTTATTAGAAAGTATCGTTCGGCCTAATATTATTGAACAAGGAGTTGTGTACATATTATAATCCGGTTTAAATTTTCAGCGGCCTTGATCTTTTCTAGGAGTTACAAATAAAATTGAATTGAATGTTGTTTAACGGCTCATCAACACAGTATAGGTTATTTAGAGCCGCCCCAGAGAGAGGGGAAGGATATACAGGAACCCGGGAACCTGCCCTACTCTTATTATCGAATAGATTCCTATGGACAGAGTACAGGTTATTTAGAGCCGCCCCAGAGAGAAGGGAAGGATACATAGGAATCCGGGAACCTGCCCTACTCTTATTATCGAATAGATTCCTATGGTTGTTTAACGTGCTCGGATGATAGACCGATACATGGGACAGCCCCATCCGACGGACGAGGCTAAGGAAAAGTGTCTTGCCCAAGTACACCGACGGAACTCAGTGGCACCACGGAGGACTGAACCCGGGGCCTCCGGTTACAAATCCGCCGCGCTACCGACTGCGCCACGCCAGCCCTACAGTTACAAATAGAGTAACTTCATGTTTTTTCATAAACTGTGCCGTATAAAACTTTTGATATGGAACTTCATGGAGCGCTTCCACTCTATTTATTCCTTTCTTAGAACGATATTGTCTGAATTCTATCTATAGTCACACGATTATGAATTACACAATTAATTTAACAAGCACAATTTATATATATTTTTTTTTTATAAATTTCTACACTTAAATGGTAATTTTATTTCTTGAATATTTTAGTGCTCGAGTTCAAAGGCTGAATAAAGAGAGTTTTTATCTGCTCTAAAATTAAAGAAAAAATCAGTAATGATTCTGAAGCTCTAACATATAAACAGGTTTTCTTTTTCATTATTTTTGTACGTATTCTACAAAGGTTATATAACCCATTATAATGTAAAGTATTTAATTGTGTCTGTTTCTATTATTGTCGTAGTTTTTTGACGGTATCTAAAGATAGCGGCTCCGTAGTTGAGGATGGCAAACGCTGCGTTTGAAAACTACTTGTCTCTCTCACCGCTGCGGATTCGAATCCCACTCTGAGCTCTACTTGTAAGTGAGAATGTGTCGATTCTTACGGATGGGTTAGAGTGCTTTCCAGACTGTATAAAAATAATATGCAAATCAGCGATTGAGATAGTTACAGGCGATTTACGTTTGATGTTACCATTACTCCTACGACCATGAGACCTAGAGTTACGCTTTCGAATAGAAATATAGAAAACAGGTCAATATTAGGATCTTTTGAAATATTTCCTTGTTGATAAATATTATCATTAAAGTCGTTTATGCGTTTTGCTGCTTATACGTGACTATTGGTTTTATCAATAAACACAGGTTAAATACTAACATCACTCAAAAGCTGATTTAATGGGGCGTGTGTTGTGTCGAAACTAATCCATACTAAGGCAAAATGAAAATGGAAATTGTTTCCATATTTATTTTGATACACGATGTTCAAATGACAATGCATTATACTTTTATAAAGGGCCCTTGGAAATAGGGCATAGTAAAATATATGGAGTGGAGTCTTAGAGTGGAGTGGACTGAATATTCGGAGTGACCTTGTGTCTTTTTTTATAATAAAGTTGAGGCTTTTTTTATTGTCTAATTTTGGATTTGTTTTTATGTGAAACAACCAGAATATTGACCCCACTCCCTTTAAATACACAAGATTGTATGGGTTTTAATTGATAGAACATAATGATGCGGGACCGTGCTTTTCGAAAATGGCTCTTTACTGGTCTAACCTTAACTTGCACCAAGCAAGGGACCAGTTTATTTCCAGCCAATATTCCAAGCTAATTAATTAAGGTAGTTGTCAACTGGATTGCCGTATATTGTCTACACAAGGAAGGTTCCCATTTCTGATACATGGAGTGAACCGGAATATTCCAGAGCCTGGATTTTAATAATGATTTGTGTTTGTTTCCGTTCAGTAAATAAGCTTAAAAGAGTGTATGTACTAGTAACATACGCGTGAAATAATCTATCAGAATAAATTGTATCATCCACTACCATGAACCAGTTCAAAAACTCCATTGATAAACATTTTAAAGAGATACGCGGGGTTTATATGGACATATGCTCGCTAAACCACTTGGCCCTACTCTAGGATGTAGATACAAGTTGATATAAATAATGTACGTATCCGCCCGCATAGGTTTATAATTAGACTGCAGTCACTTGATTGTTTACTGTTATCTCTTTCGCCGCAAAATTTCAAATGTCGTCTGCTAAAATTTGAACTCAAAGCTTTCAGTAATATTTTATAAGTGTAATGAAAAACATTCTTACTGAGTGTCGAACAATTTCTACTCTGATCATCCTACACATAGGGTGCATGCTGATCTGGGTCTACACTGGTCCTAAAATCAATGTTTTGACTGTGGCAGCGAAAGGGTTATACGAAGTATGACACATTAGAAACAGGAGCTTGCATGTTGTTGAGAACGAACACATATTTTAAAAAACGTTATATTAAAAGCCATTATCTCAGTCATGTTACTGGAAACATTGTTCAACAAACTATAACTACCATTTACAATTTGTGTTGACGACTCTCGGTAACTTGAGTCCTTTCATTACATTTTTTTTCCAAATTCCACATCATCCTATAATTTAATCACAAACTATATCACCAAACCTGCATATATGTCACAACGAAATAATTGCAAACCTGCGGGATGTCTAACGAACTGAACAAACATTGATCATCTTGTCTAAATATGGCGTTGCACCGGGGATTAATACCTCAACCATTGGTGTTCTGCAGTATATCAACATCTGTATCCAGACAGTGCGCGATGTAAATGTCAAATCAGCTCGTCGGAAGTATATAGATGAAGATTGAGAGGTGTTGATATTGTAACATCAATTCGAAGTGTAAATATATCTATCAAGGCGATTCTACAATAACTACGAATATTTGCAAAGAAATCGAAGTTCTTGTCAGTCATCGGGTTCTGTACTTTCCGAGATAATCCCTCCCAAAAAGTATCTCCATCGTGGTCCGAGTATTAACTTTCATACCCCATCCAAACCCTTCTCCAAGAAGAGAAAACGGGGTTGGCAGGGGTATGAAATTAAATGTTAATTTCGACTTAAAAAGTTTTCACTTTGTAAAATTAAAACATTAAATAGATAATTTTAAACAGGTGATTGCATTTTTTCAGTAAACGTGTTTTTAAAGGCATTTTCGGTAGTTTTCCATGCGCAGCTTTTTTGGGCGACTTCTCTTCTAAAACTATTGGATGGATTCTCCTACAAATTTACAGGAATGTTGCTTTTGATGTCTAGTTGTATTTTTTTTTTTGAATTTTTTGAATTATTTTTTTGAATTCTTTTTTTTTTATTTTTTTTTTATTTTTTATTGTCTTTATTTAAATAAAGACCTATTATCAGATACATAAAATAGGAAAAATATAGCATTTTGAAAAAATTCCAACAAAATTAAAAAAATTAAGCATAATGGTAAGGTTCCAAAAACCAATATTAATTCTCAATATGCATGGTGACCTATAAATTTAATTGTATATATTGTCTAAATATATGTTCAAATAAGTGCCTAGGAAGTTTGAACAAATTCTGTTATTAGGAACATAACAAAAAAGAAAAATTTACCATTTCTACATAATTTCAGACAAAACTTGACCTTTTAGCATAGGGGTAGGGTTTCACATTTATTTTCTAAACTTTCTTTAAATGTTATTGTAATTAAATGTTCTTTACTTTAATACAATTTTAGCAGAATCGTGACCAATGAATAAATTATTAGACTCCAAAAATGTCTTATTTAGCTATTTCATGGACTTGTTCAACTTTTTGGACAGACTGACATGACGGTGGCATTACAAATTATTTTTTAAAATTTTAACAATCAAGGTGACCTACCATTATTTTTGCATTTTCTGTCTATATATATAACAGACTTACTGTACAAAAAGTTTAAAGAAAATCTGTTATGCAGAAAAAACTATAGAAAATGTCTTTAAACATATTTTTATTGTCGAAATATCAGTTATAAAATCCTGTTACCAATAAGCTTTCTCATCGCTTAATGGAATTAAGGCGGCACCACGTAATGCATTTCCAAGACTTTAAGATGTCTAATTTCTGAAAGTACTGAATTAATCGAATTAACTTTTGCAGCGGAGGAACGAGCTCACTTTATAGGAGTGAGTGTACTTTAGTTTAGTTTAGTTTAAATATATTTATTTTACATCGATTGCGAAACAAGTTATTGCAACTTAGATTAATCACTCTCGGTGGCTTCCTGGGTAGAACCAGTACTAAGCAATGTGGATTAATTATCTTGCTCAAGGATAAATAACGTGGCCGCGGCGAGGATCGAAACCACGACCTCTCGATCTAGATTTCGGCGCTCTACCACTGGACCACGCACTCCACAGAGTGTACTTTAGTTGAACAAACTTCCTTAAATATTAAGAAGTTTATAACGCAAAAGCATACCTGCGCTGGGCAAAGGTGAACCCGATCAAAAATTAAGTGGTTTCGCCAATCGTGGTTCTATACGTAAACATTAATGAAATAGGGGTAAGATAAGGGAAAATTGGCCGAATGAAAAACATTGTTTAATGATGCCGTTTTTAAACATTTCGAAGTATGAAAGTATAACCAACCTCTCAAAATGGCGTTGGTAAATATATTTCAAGGCGAGGAATGAGACCTCATATCTCCTGTCAAAAATACAAACAATTAATTATAGTTTTACATTTTGTGGATTTCGGTCAGTAATAGTGTCAATACCTATCCCTCTTTTTTTTGTTCCCGGACAAGAATAGTTTGTTTTGTTTGTTTGTATGTTGTTTTACTTATTTTCAATACATGTAAGGTTATATATGATGGTCGATTTTTTTGTGTTGGAGGCAGACCATCCACATTTCCTGGGTAAAACCAGTACTCTTCACCTCCCGCCATCCGTAACATTCCTAAATTACATAAACAGCCTTATAAAGAACAATCTGCTGAGGATAATCTTTTTTTACACACATATCAATCGGTACACTACTTTCTAGGCAAAATAATTTGCCAACTATGTACCGGATTCCTAAATACATAATAATCCTTTTTCTAGTTCTAGTGCCTGCTTCACTACAAACATCTCCAAACGTTTAACTTTTGCCTTACTGCCATTAAGATCACGTTAAACAATACTGTGCTAAAGGTTATGACAAATCTTTGATGAATTTATAATAAACCCCAAGTTTCATATATAAGTACTTGGACATTTCAACATTATATACAACCTTACCATATCACCTAGTTAAAGACAAACGTATTGCTCTCATTAAAAATCGCTTGAGAAAAAACCACATGTTTGGCCTGTAACAATATTAACGTTTTTTTTACTAAAGTCTGTTTATACAATTACTCTACGTGGACTTGCCAAGAAGTTTGTGAAGCAGTCATTTTCCTGTTAGATACTATTTTGGTCAGGTATGGAACTACCGCTTATAGACAAAGTGTTCGTATCCATACGGGTGCGAACTGTGCACCTCTTGTCGCAGATTTGTTCTTGTATTGCTATGGAAGATATTTCATCTTGAGTCTTTCACCAGATACTCAGGCAGAAGCCTTTGATGATACCTCTCGGTATCTGGATGACATATTGAACATTGACAATCCTTTATTTTCTACTATGGTTAATAATATGTTAAAGAACTTCAACTCAGCAGAGTTAACATTTCCGATACTGTCGCTTCTTTTCTTGATTTACATCCCTACTAACAATTTTGATATTGTTAATTATCAGCCGAGCTACTTCTTATGGGGTCTATGTTTTTCAACTTATTCTCGTTTCTAGAGCTTGTAGTCGTGTTTAGGACCTTAATACCTTAGAATATTTGTGTAATTAAGACGCTACTCCAGCTGGGCTACTGTTACCATAAACTTCGAAAAACATTTGCAAAATTGTATTATTGTAACCCTTATCTATTTTGACAATATAACCTTCTGCGACAAGGACTTCAGAATCTGGCTTCTATGGTGATGTGATTTGCAAACTTCGCAAGAGCCTTGGCCATAATCACTTTCATATAACCTTTATTAAACTTGTTAACAAGTTTATTAAAAGGGATTATGACCCTATCATTTTGCAACGCACTGCATGTTTAGTGATTGACACATTTACAGCTCGTCACTATGCTTTCCTCTTTGATTGTTCGATGACCGGAAAGATTGTGGACGTCTAACTAAATAATCAAAGGTGAAGATGTTTGTCTTAAACATGGCATTGTCGTACCCTTAACGGTATGTTCTTTTCTTGCTTTGGCTTCTGCCAAATCATTGATTACTTGCTTAGTGGTTTTCTAGGTTTTTATTTTTTATATTCATATATGCATGATCATTTATGTGTCATACTGATGTTGTTTAATGGTGCTTTGTTTGTTATAAAAACAACCCACAACGGCTTTTCTTTGCGGTAAGTCTATTATTAACCCTTTTATGTTTGTGATGTCATATCTTGCTTTTTTATTCATCTTTGTAATTAGTGTTTATTACTGAGCGTGTTTTTGGTTGACTGAGGTTCTTCAATGCTACAACTCCATTGTTAAATATGCTTTGAGTGGCCTTGGTTCTCGGGCACAGCCAGGAATGACTTGACTATTTAATATTGGATGGTTTGTCGGAAGGGACTATACTGAACACACGGAATAACTGGTTAATTACCACCTTTGTACTGTTAGTAATTATATTATTTGTTTTAGATTAAGTTACTTACCGCCTAAATGTATTTCCCCTTATAGATTGTGAATTAAATTGATTCTGCTATAAACACATACGGTGGACGACATTTGTTCTTTTTATAAAGTATGTTTTAAATTGCTATTTAAAACGTGATAATTCTTTCTTCCGATAAACATTTCATTCATCAACCGTTTCTAATGGAACATTATTGGTTCACACTTCTTCCGTATTGAAACAAGCATCTTCGTGTAAACACTGCTACTGATAGCTAATACATCACTGAGAATTTTTCGATCACGAGGTCAGGCAGCTCTTTACAAATCTTCATTAGTATTTGTACAAAGCTGTCGGATTGTCTTAATCTGAAAAGCTATTGATATTTCGACCAAATCAATTGAAACAGACATGAAATATGGTGCAAAAATGAGATATAGGGTCCTATAGAAACCACAGCGTCCGAACGCAATGACATTGTAGGTCCGCATTTTACTGCAAACAAGGACTTGATAATACAATGAAAGAGACAAAAAAATAACAGAAAGGGTGGTGAAGACAGAGTTACCGACTTGGAACGGTCAGTAGGCAATAAGGCCTACTGGTTAGCTTGAATCGATTTTATATGCGCACAATACTCGTTATTATCCTGTCTTCAGCGCCCAAATAGACAAGACAGTGTAAACAAAACTACATCCCATCAATAGGAATTATCTAACAATAAAGTCCACATCCAGAGAAACTAACTAAAGAAACACATACACAATAATAAACATCTCATGATGTATCCAGAATCGTACTGAACAACCATAGTAGTTGCAGCTAAAGAGAAAACCAATCTAGGGTACGACCAGGAACACGTAATGAATAGAACCTTATTAATGAAATGCAATTCAGTGTTTAATCTGCATATCAATCGGGTCAGATGGACCATATAATACACTTATTTCAATAAAGCTGCGAGCGATTATTAATATTTTGTTTAGTCCTTTGGGACCAACGAGCCCAATATAGGTGGCTTTGAAGTAGAATACCACTCAAGCCGGTGCTAGGGTCGTGAGAGGTGTTGCTTCTTTCATTACTTCTCATGAACAGACTCAATAAAGCCGAGTCTGCTGCTTTATTCTCCTAATTGTAATTGTTGCTCCCACAGGATCACCTTTATCAGTATTTATTCAAGACGCATTGCGCATGATATACGGTACACTGCGCTCGCGGGAATCTTTCATTGATTTGTTAAAAAGAATGAATGAATGAATGTTGTTTAACGGCTAATCAACACAGTATAGGTTATTTAGAGCCGCCCCAGAGAGAGGGTGTTAAAACGAAGGTTAACCACTAAGTAAGTTAGTTTTTATCAAGTGGAATTGTAACACAATAAAAAAACTAACGCTACATTTGGGTTTCTATATTTACATCATGTTGAGGCTCATGTTTAACACAAGCAAAAACCATACAAGCGTTCGACACATTAGCTTTTCAATAAAGTATGTATAATGTTCACAACATTAATATATCAAAACACTTGGAATTGTCACAGGAAACCCCGTCACCAAAGATTCACTTAGGATTTAAAATGCAATATTCCTGGCTTTTCTAAGATGTCAAACAACACAAAAACATGTTAGATTGAATGGAAAATATCTTCTTTCATTTGAGAAACATATAGAGGAAAACATATAAAAACACAAGCCATGCATCCAGTTACTCAATAGTACCAAACATTATGAGTTTAACGATCGGATTGAATTTCAAATTGGAAACAACAACACAGATAAAGATTGGTGCAATACGTGTCACATATTCTTTTTGAAAATATAATATTATGTTACGAATGCAATCTTTCAATTTCACTATTTTGTTCATATTCTTATCATGAGTTTGTGATTGTTTTTCAGGAAAATGAATACAATTACGCATTTCAAATTCACTTCTTTATCGTTCTTTTATATACTAGATATTTTTAAAATAATTTCCGCAAGTGCACTGGTATAGCCTTGTCGAAATAATGATGAATGGAGCAAGTATGTATACGCATTCCTATTCCTCCAAATGAAGTAACGTTACAAATTAAGACAAATTTCCCAGCTCCAATTTCTGCACCGACTTCTAATAAAAGTCATTCGGTTTTAGAGTGATTGAACCAAATGATTAGGATTGTCTCTAAAATACGCAGATATATTTTTATAAAGATAAGAGCGTGCCACCGATTCATTTTCAAATAAGAGAAGTGATACAATTTTGTTATTTGCAATTATTTTAAATGGAAAACCATTATTGAAATAATTGGAGAAACATGTTTTAAAAACTTATAAATTAATTATTACAAGCAACATCTGATTATTACATTTGCTTTCTGGGTGACATGCATACTGAATCAAAGTACTGAAAGTGGGATAGTTTGTAGTTTAAAGTTTGCGGAGAGTTACGTAATGTAGCCAAATATAAATTACGATCTCTCACACCTCTTACACTCCTTGGCCATCGAAAATTACTCATTAGATTCCACATTCTGTTTAGTAAAACATAGTAATGCCTATTCAAAGTATAGAAATTAGCGGCGAAATTTGCTCCACTGGAATACTTCGGTTTCCTAGGGTAAGACACTCACCCTAGCCTCGTGTATCTAAAAGTAGATATAAAAAGTCGAACAGGAAATGTAGCATTCAAGGACAACATTCAACCAAACACGCATAGAAACAAACCATAATTACAAAGATGGATTAAAGACATGATATAACATCACAAACATAAAAGTGTTGGCAATAAGGCTACCGCCTTGGAACGGTCAGTTGCACAAGAGACCGTTGGGATTTAAATCAGGTTCTAGGATGCACCAAACCTCACTATTACCCTCTTGTCATCCCAATAAAACGGGACAATGTAAATAAAGATATCCCCACCGAGCCATATTCCCCTGCAAACAAGGCAGCATTAATAGGCAATACAATCAAACACATCAATAATCATGTATATATAAATATAAAAAACAAAAGCCTAGAAAGCCCCAAAGCAAGTACTCAGTGACTTATCAGAATACAGAGCAATAAGAGAAAAGAAAACATTAAAGGTACGAAACGACAAGATTAAAGACAATCATCAAACGCTACCGTCTTTTAAAGTTAGGTAGACTTACATCTCTCTATTTTAACTATTTATGGAATAATGCTAATATAACGAATCTTCAACTATCGAAAATTATAGAGCGACTAAATGACCAGTATTATCAGCAATGGTATTCGACATTAGCTACATCACCAAAGCTAAAAACCTACAAGAAAATTAAAAATAATATTGGAGTTGAAAAGTACCTGAACTGTGTTGCAAGCGAAAGGCATCGTATTTCTTTGACAAGACTAAGGTGTTCTGCCCATAAATTAGCTATAGAAGAAGATAGATTTAAAAATGTAGAGAGATCTGAAAGTAAATGTGTATTCTGTCAAATGAATGTAATCGAAGATGAATATCATTTTGTTTTAGTTTGTCCATGTTTTCGCGATATTAGAATTGAGTGTCTTCCTAAATACTATTGGCCAAATTTACAAAAAATTAAATTGTTACTTACTTCTAGCCAGTCTAGTGTATTAAGTAAATTGGCAAAATATGTATATTTAGCGAATTTGAGACGTGAGAGTATAATAGATAATTAACATGAATTATCGAGATTAACGTAATATTTATTATGATTGTAAACCATTATTCAAGTATCTGTCTGAAACACATAGTTTTTGCCTACTGGCCTTAGACTTATTTTCCGAAGAATTGCTATTGTGTGAAACCGCTAGTGCGAGGACTGATAGCACGAGTTGTAAATAAGCTTGACCGAAATGTATCCACTGTATAAACAAATTATATGTATAGAGTTGTTTTGTTTTCTTTCTCTCTTTCTTTTTCTGATGATTTTCCCCTCTGTATTAGTTATGCTATATACTATTCGAAATTGTTTGTTTAAAATACTAGGTGTAAGTGCTCTTTTGTAGCTTTACTCCATGATAGTATTATACATGCTCTTCTCAATGTAATGTAACCGCCTCATTGTAATAGGCGATGAACATTGTATGATGTTTATGCTGAATAAAATAATTGAAATTGAATTGAATTGAATTGAAATGGTGAATTAGTAAAATCTATGACAAGAGGGATGATTTTAATTGTTTCCCAAGCAACTTCTTATGGGGTTTTACGCAAAGGTTTTACGAAGTTTATGGTAACGGTAGCCCTGATGGAATAGCTTTTTAGTTATACAAAGATTATGCATCTCAACTCGAGTAAAAGCTCTAGAAAAACGAATAAGTTTCAATGCAGAAATGTAAATCGAGAAAAGAAGCGTTAATAACAGAAATATTAGCTTTGTTAAGTTGAAGTTCTTTAGGATATAATTATATTATTAACAATAGTTGAAAAGAATTTTTTGTCAATGTTTAATATGCCATCCAGATACCGAGAGATGTCATTGAAGGCTTCAATAACATCTGCCTTGGTATCTGGTGAAATACTCGACATGAAATCTCATAGCAATGTAAAAACAAATCTGCGACAAGGGGTATACAGTTCATACCCATAGGGATACCAACAATTTGTCTATAAAGGTAGTTCCATGCCTGACGAAAATATAATATAATAGAAAATTAAGTGATTCACAAACTTCTTGGCAAGTCCACAAAGTGTAATTGTCCAAACTGCTGTTAGTAAAAAACGCTTTAATATTGTTACAGGCCAAAAATGTAGTATTTCCACTAGCAAAAGCTTTTTGAATGAGAGCAATAAGCTTGTCTTTGATAAGGTTGTGTGGTAAAGCTGTATATTATGTAGACAATTCATAAGTACTTATAGATGAAGCTTGACGTTTATTGCAAATGTTATCAAGAACGTCGCCTGAATTTTTAATAGACCAAAATAAATTAATCCCAGAGTTTTAGCACACTATTGTTTAACGTGATCTTTGACGGAAGTAAGACAAGATGTTAAACGTTTGGAGATATTCGTAGTGGTGCAAGAACTATAATTGAATTGGAAATAAAACGAGCTTTATATGGCTGTATAATATTCAATTGTATAGTTTTATACCTTTTTAGTAAATCGAATTTCTGCGATTTTTTGTATCACTTTGGTCCACGACGCACTATATTCTCGTACGTAAGAACATATTTGTGACAGATTAAGGAGATTTCTGTTTCATTCATCAACCGTTTCTAATGGAACATTATTGGTTCACACCTCTTCAGTATTGAAACAAGTATCTTCAAGTAAACACTGCTACTGAACTGACAGACAGCTCTTTACAAATCTTCATTAGTATTTGTACAGAACTGTCCGATTGTCTTAATCGGAAAAGCTATTGATATTTGGACTAGATCAATTCAAACAGACACGAAATATGGTTCAATATACACGTACTATAGGAAAGAGAACCGTATTGATGGAATACAATTCAATGTTTAATCTACTTGTCAATCCAGTCAGTTGGACCGGATTTTCAAATTTCGTTAAAGCTCAGATTACGTCTATTTTATTTAGTGTTCAAGACGCATTGCATTGCGCATGCATAATTATATACGGTACATTGCGTTCACGGGAATGTGCATTTGCATATCAATGCCATCATTCATTGATTTGTTAAAAAGTAGAGTAAAACTACACAGCTGTATATCAATCGGTTTCTTCTCTGTAGGCGTGTCCTTATTTGTTCATGTTCACCAGCTCATGTCGAAATCGGGTATTTTTAAGCGAGCAAATATAGCGCAGGAAATCATTTACTGTATAGACATCGGCCAGTGCACATCGTATATATACACAGGTAACAGTATTTTTTACAGAAAATGTTTTTAGCCTCTTTCGGGTCTCGAACACTCGACCTTCTGATTTCAAGTCAGGTGCTCTATCCGCTGAACTATACTACCAATTGTTATAAGGCAAAATAACATATTTGAACGCAACTCAAGATGGATCAATACATATATAGTCCATCTTGTCGCACGTATAATTAACATTGCCTGGTGTAATACTGTATGTTATCAATATGAAACTAATACTTCGCCTCACATCTCGACTTGTTATTTAGAGCTTGATGAGTTTGTGGGTGCGCCCTAGTTATTACGTAATGTCTATTTAGTGGAAGAAATGCCGCAACATACCAATAAATAGTCGTGGTCTAGTGGTTCATCGTACATCCTTCAAAATTTAAAAGTGCAAGGCTGCGGTTCAAATCTCATTCCCGGCAACTATTTTTTATGCACCCGAAAATTTCGGGGGCATATAGTAATCGCACCGTCCGTCTGTCTGTCTGTCTGTCCGGATTCTGTCTGTCTGTCTGTCTGTCTGTCTGTCTGTCCGGATTCCGTCATTCCGCAGTTCGTGTCCGGACTGTACCTTCAAAACCCCTGCATGGATTTTTGATTAACTTGGCACAAGTGATCCCATAACAAAACGATGCGCGCAAAACCCACGTCCGTACCTCAAAGGTCAAGGTCACACTTGAAGTTCATAGGTCAAAAACAGGTACGCAATTTCGTGTCCGGACCGTAACGTCACAACCCCTGCAGGGATTTTTAAATAACTTGGCACAAGTGATTACCATAACAAGACGATATGTCGCGCGCAAAACCCAGGTCCGTACCTCAAAGGTCAAGGTCAAATTTGCAGTTCATAGGTCAAAAAGAGGTACGCATTTTCGTGTCCGGACCGTAACGTCACAACCCCTGCAGGGATTTTTAAATTACTTGGCACAAGTGATCACCAAAACAAGACGATGTGTTGCGCGCAAAACCCATGTCCGTACCTCAAAGGTCAAGGTCACACTTGCAGTTCATAGGTCTAAAACAGGTACGCAATTTCGTGTCCGGACCGTAACGTCACAATCCCTGCAGCGATTTTTAATTAATTTGGCACAAGTGATCACCATAACAAGACGATGTGTTGCGCGCAAAACCCAGGTCTTCAAGATCAAGGTCACACTTGGAGGTCAAAAGTCAAATTGTGTCCGGTCAATAACTCTGGCATTCATGGACGGATTTTCAAATAACTTGGCACAAGTGCTCACCACAACCAAACGACGTGTCGTGCACAACATCCAGGTCCATGGCTCCAAGGTCATACATAGAGGTCAAAGGACACTTCGGGGGCATTTATCACTTACAGTGATATTTCTTGTTTTATTACATATTCTGAAGCCGTATATTTATTGATGTTGCCTGTACGGAGGCTAAATAAAAATGTGAAATTTTACGCATCGATTTCTGCTTATATACCGACTTTTGGGGTGTTCGTCGATTTGAAACTACTTCACACGTGGCTCATTCAGATTTATGAGTTATTACCAGTTAAAATATGGACTGTGTAGCTAAGTAAGTTGTTTATCAAGTGGAATTTTAACAAAATGAAAACACAACGTTCTCTCCCTACGCTACAACTGGGTTTCTATGTGTACATAATGTGCATGCTTTTAGGCTCATGGTCAACAGAAGCACAAACCATACAAACGTTTGACATATAAGCGTTTCAATAAAGTATATATAATGTTCACAAAATAAACATCAAAACTCTTGGAATTGTCACTGAATTTTTTTTCCGAAATGTCTGTGTTTGGTTTTGTAATTTTATGTATGTATCCTGAAGAAGGCGATAAAAGCCGAAAGCGCTCGATATACATGTGTTGGTTTAAGCACTGTTTGGTTGATAATTTGTCTCACATAAAATTTAAAAAAACAACACAATGACACGTACACAAAAGTCAATGATTACCAAACAACAGAAATGATATCAAGTTATATACCTGTTATATGCATGTGTCTGGTACGCAACAATGGACATCTTTCTGTGATAGTTTATAACATGAAATGTTTCTATCGACTCCTTAGTACCAATCATAATGAGTTTAACGATCGGATTTTCTCTAAATCACAATGTCAAAATACTGAATTTCAAATTGAAAACAAAAACACAGATACAGACGGATGCAATATGTGTCAGCTATTAAAAGAACAAAAAAAATCGAAAACAATCTTTCAATTTTACTGTTTTGTTCATATTAGGAGCTTTTGTTTGTATTTCAGAACAATGAATACAGTTATTTCATATTCATTTTTTTATGCTCCTTCGGTTAGATTATACAAAAAAAGAATTTCCGCAAGTGCATATCCTTGCCGAAATAATGATGGATGGAGCCAATCTATCCACTCATTCCTATTCCTCAACGTGAAGTACGTTACAAATAAAGACAAATTTCAAATTTCGTCCAATTTTAGAGTGATTGAACTACGTGTGTAGGATTGTCTCACCAAATAAGAGCTTTTCGTTACTAAGGATAAGAGCGTGTGGCCGATTCATTTTCCTAATAAGAGAAGCGACAGAATCTTGTTAAATGCAATTATTTTAAATGGAAACCCATTATTAAAATAATTGATGAAGAAACATGTTTAAAAAAAAAAAAAAATGAATTATTACAAACAACATTTGACAATTAATTACATTTGCTTCCTGGGTGACACACATACTGATTTAAAGTACTAAACATACTGGAAGTGGGTAAGTGAGATAGTGGCTATATTCTCTAACAAACAAGACATCATTAATAGGCATTATAAGTAGAACACATACATGATCATGTTTATATGAATACGTAAAGAAGCATGGAAAGCCATGTGACTTAGCAGAAACCAGAGCAACAAGAGAACAAACCATTAAGGGTAACACAAGACAAGATTTAATACAATCATCAAACGCTACCGTCCTTTGAGGATTTAGGTATAGACGTTATCATAGGGTCCACAATATGTCCTGTCATCGCACAATCAAGAGGAAACAATAGTGACGAACTGTAAATGGATCAACCGCTAAACTTGCAGTACGTTACACAATGATAGGATCATAACCTCTTTTAATAAACGAATAAAACTTGTATGAAAGTGATAATGACCAAGGATCTTACGAAGTTTATAATTCACATCATGATATAAATCAGGTTATGATAGTCCTATAAGAATGTTAAATAACCATAGCAATATATCCATAGTAAGAGCAGGCCACAATTCCAGCATTTTCATGTATCCTTCCCTCTCTCTTTCTTTGGCGGCTCGAAATCACAGATGAACCGCCAAATAGTAATTCATTTGTTAATCATGGCGTATAATACCAGATGAATGACTTCATCCTCATTTATATAATTTGTTTTTCATTAGATTTTACATGCTATTGCTATCGAAATTGTTGGAAATAGCGAAACTGCGTGGTCGGAATTGATTTTCTGATCATAAATATATAGAGGATATTTGTTTGTTTTTGAGTGAACACAGGATATATTTTCATCGAGAAGTGAGAAAACCTATATTTTTACGAGTGCTTTAGAACGAGTGAAAATATTTGAGTTTTCTCACTTTGAGATGAAAATAAATCCTATATTCACGACAAACCAACAAATATTCTATTTATTATAAAGACTCACAACTTGGACATGTATGCAGAAAAAATATAATGCGCCAAAACGATGACTTCAGTAACGTCAACAACGTAAACTACGTAAACAGTTGCTTGACGTCATTTTGAGTGAAAATATATATTATATTTTCACAGTGTGAAATATAAAACAATGAAAATAGAAGGTTTTATTTTAATCATAAAATCCACTATTTCACTGGAAAGTATATAATAAAATAGTCTATATTAGTATCGGCTATATAAAGAATAAGCTCGAAACTAAGTGAATATCACGGTTTATCACATGACATGAGGTGTGGGAGTGTAATAACACCATTCAATATTTTCGATATTCCACTAGTGGTATAACATAACGTTAATGACGTCATGGACGTCACGTTAATGTACATTTTCTGACGTAATGTGACGTTATAAGTTATGTGATAAATAGAATCTAACATTCGTTCTCATTCATTATTGATTTTTTTAAACTCGTTAGCAAATAATTATATAATGCTCGGCAAGAGCCTCGCATTATATCATTTTGCCAACTCGTTTAATAAATTCAATAATGGATGAGTACTCATGTCTCATGTTAGAGCCTCTATTTCTCTAATACGGGCCACTAAGGTCGATTTGCCGCAATTTGCCATTTAATTGGCGACATTCAATAACTGTGTACAAAGCCATGGATAACTCGGAACGAATTCGGTCAAAAGATAAAAACACGTAGTTTAGATTTAGTCTGTCTTTCGAATAATATCACGAATAGGAGCAATTTATCATGATTTAGTTAAACTTAAAACTATTATGAATGTCTGTGCTCTTAAACCATACGGGCCACTAAGGTCGATTTGCCATTGGCCATTTAAGTAACATGTCGCCAGTTGTCAATCATTTATCCGTTTTAACCAATATAACCTATTGCCAATATACTCCGACAACAATTGGGCGGAGATATCTAAGTACTGGCGTCATGTTAATTGGCGACAGTCAATAACTGTGTACAATGCTATGAATAAGTCTGAACGAATTCGATCAAAAGACAAAAGCGCTGAGTTTACGTTTAAACTGTCTTTCAAACAACATCACGAGTAGGAGCAAATTATTTTATTTAGTTAAAACTATTCAGCATGTTAGTGCTCTTATACCATGTTGTTAAATCAAAATGATGATCAAGAAATAAAAGTAGATGTTTTTAAGTAGATGTAAAAACGAACAGGAAAAGTAGCATTCAAGGATGACAGTCAATCAGTCAGCTTTCGTATTTTCTTCTGTTTATTACCCAACCATCAATACTAGATATAAGAAATATCTTGTCACTCCAATTTTATGTTTCCCTTCAAATACCCAAATATACAGAATTAGAATATTTTGTTTGTTTGTTTTTTGTGGTTTTTTTTTGAAAATAAATGAAGCGTCTTAAGAATACATATGAATTTTAATATTTGTTTATAGCATATAATAAATACTGAAAAGGTGATCCCTTGGAAGCAACACACACAAACAAGAGAAAAAAGTAGCAGACTCGGTTTTATTGAGTCTATTCATGAGAGGTAATTATAAGTTGCAACACCTCTCTCGCCTACTAGCACCGGTTTAAGCAATATTCTACTTTAAGGCAACACATTGGGCTTGATGGTACCAAAGGACCGGTAAATAATAACACTACTGATTTGTAGTCGGGCGACTTTTTACGGCCGCCAAACAGCATTAGACAAACGCTAGTGTGAATGTCAATAAATACTGAAAAGGTGATCTTTTGGAAACAACAGACACAAACAAGAAAGAAAAGTAGCAGACTCGGTTTTATTAAGTCTGTTCATGAGAGTGCACAACAAAGCGCAAAAACGCATTAAAAGTCATACTCAGAAGACTAGTAATATAAAGGTAGTCTTTAGGCCAGATAGAAAAATACCTTTGTTTCTGGTTACTCGGTTGAAAAAAATAGGGTAGGTAGGTAGGTATTTTTTTTCTTTTCGTTTCTTTTTCTTCTTTTTTTCATGGATGTCAACAAAAACACGGATTTTTTTTTTTTTTTTTTTTTATGATAAAAAACTGTAGGGTCGGCGCCAAAAATTAGGGACGGTCGGGTAACCAGAAACACAGTTTTTTTTCTACCCGGCCTTAGTAACCGACGTCGCTTATAGACGCCAAGATGAGATAAAAAAAAGATCGTTAATGTTTCGGGAATTTCATCCCATTGTATAGCTATTTGTAATCAGAACCAAGACTTTATTTACCCCGACTACAAATCAGTGGTGTTTACTGGTCCTTTGGGATCATCAATCCAGATATGTGTGGCTATAAATAGAGAATATTATGTCAGTGCCTTTTACTATCAAGTTTATAAGGCGAGGCTTAGAAATCGAAGAATGGCGAGGCTCTGCCAAGCCATTCTTCGTTTTCGTGCCGAGCCTAATAAACTTGATAGTAAAAGGCACTGACATAATATTCTATTTATCATGTAGATTTATCCACATGTTTTGTATGAATTACTATTATTACCTATTTCTCAAAATGTTACGCTTATCGAGGACGCCGCCATGTTCTTGTTTTTTGTTTGTTTCATGACGTCAGGCAACGGTACGTGCATGACGTCAGATAACGTTACGTACAATAAACGCCGAGGGATTCCGCATCGATTTGCTCTATTGGTCATTGCCTAATAAAGCAAAATTTAATAGGTCACCACTTTATTAGGCAGAAAAGTACATATCTGCATGATAAATTAGATTATTATACCTCACTGTAAACACTCCATGTAAAATCCCCATAACCTGCGGGGTTGATATTCGCGCTATCACCCTCAACGCGTCAAAAAGTTGTTTTGTTATTATCATATGTTTTGACTATGTTCAAAAAGACCTGTCTTATTAACGCGATTTCCCATAGGAGTATTTGTTCGGTATAATAAAATATACCAGTAGACAATACCTTCAATATCTCAATAATAACAATCAATAAATCAAAACAAATTTTATTCTGAGCGAGACAAATATCTTGTCAATAACGACTGTAATTTATAAAAATCATTCAAATCACCCGTCTCCGTCTAGCGCGATATTTCGGTGACGTCATCGGGTCAGTATGGTGAAATTGCTCTTTTTAACTCATAACTTCAAAAGAACTCGACCGATTTCAATTAACTACCACTCATTTTCTTTGTTATGTTATTTCCAATCCTACGATATAACTTTCATAGCAACTTTCTGGAAAAAAAAATGGTTTCGGCCAATATCACTCAAGCAAGCAGTCAATCAGACAAGGTGAAATCAGTACTGAAATGAATCTTATTTTTGCCCGAGGGGTTTTCGTGTAAGGTGATAGTAAGAATGTTCACCCTTCGCATATTGATTATCACCCTCGGCTTCGCCTCGGACGTTAATCATATCGTCTTGTTTTAAACATATTTATTTTACATCGATTGCGAAACAAGTTCTTACAACTTAGATTAATCACTCTCGATGGCTTCCTGGGTAGAACCAGTACTAAGCAATGTGGATTAATTATCTTGCTCAAGGATAAATAACGTCGCCGCGACGGAGGATCGAACCCACGACCTCTCGATCAGGAGTTCGGCGCTCTACCACTGGACCACGCACTCCACATATCGTCAGAGTGCACATTCTTACTATCACCCTCTCATGAATGTTAAATTTATATAATATCGCTTAAGCCGTTGCCAGGAGGCGGGAAAGGTGTTGCACTTTACATTATTATATCTCATGTCAATCCCCCATGTTAAATTCCCATAGAGTACTATTTAACATGTCGCGCTGTCGTACGCTCTTGTAATGTCACACCCTGGCGTGGCGTCACTGGAGGGCAGCACCTTTTTTAAATGTTGCCCTCCAATCAAATCATCTCGGAATCATTGTAATCTAAAGTCACAGTAATGAGTCGGTGTACATGTATTATGTTGTTTTGTATTTCTAAAATGTTGATGAATGTGCTTTTTTTAAGATATTAATAATGTTTTTGTTGACCATCACGTGTTACTTAACTCAAAACTGGGTAATAAATAAAAACATCCTCTTTTTAACAAAATGGACTTCAAATGTTTCATTTTCCCTCCAAAAAAACTTATTTTTTTCGGCATTTCCTCAGGTTGACAATATCCACTGTCACCCTCACAGGGATGCAATATTTATATATTACCTCCCATGACTCATTAAACCGAGTCTGCTACTTTAACCCATTGTTTGTGTTTGTTGCTTCCAAGGGATCCACTGTTTAATATTTATTTACCGAGGTTTCGATAACGCTCTATCAGATCTACTGAGATTCCGTATAAAATAGTTTTTATATCGAAATATCCCTATTTGTACTGGATACCAATGATCTTTTCTTACGCAATACAATCGGAAGCGAAAATGGGTCTCGTTAATGGCGTGACTCGCAAACATATGACACAATACCGGTTGATATCTTTGGTTAGTTGTTATCATCGCTTTTGAAAAAAGGCAGGTGGCCATGTTTTGAAAACACTGCCTTACACAACTTTTAAATTAGATCCATTTTAAGATGACTATGGTAATTTCTCTTGAAAAAAATGTTTCATTATTTCTGTCCTTGTATAATTTCATCCTCGGCGATTCCTTTTTGATTTGATTTTCCGGTTGTTTTTGCTCTTGCACAAATTCAGCTTTATGGAAAACAGAATGCAATATGCAATAAGATAATGAATGGTATTAAACAGACAGTAGCAGCTATTGAGCACAGTTGATGAATGACAGATGAAGCATCCCAGACATAATCCATCATATGTAATTAATTGCTATTAAACATTAATGAACTATTCCGTTAAATATTTATAGAAGCCAATCTGCCGTCAAGATTGAATCTCCCTAGAGATAGTTTACTGTTTGTTTGAGATTGAACATGGCAGTTGACATGCATTATGCAAACGCGATTGATACGTGCGCTGAAATGTCTTATAAAATGCTGTATATGAATAGCAATTGTAGATTAAAGTGCATTATACAATGGTTTTGGGCAGTTATTTAAAACTTGCTGTGCTGAGATAGTCGCGCTGCACATAGAAAACTCCACGTGGTACAAATCAGTAGTGTTGTTATTTTTTTTTAATTTTGGAATGTCCGAGCCTTATAAGAAGAATATTGATAAAGCCGGTTTCAGGGGCTCAATATGTCTTGCATAATACACTGTCTCTGAAACAGACTCAATCAAATTGAGTCCGCGCATTTTTGGCGTAGCGCAGTCGGTAGCGCGGCGGATTTGTAACCGGAGGCCCCGGGTTCAATCCTCCGTGGTGCCACTGAGTTCCGTTGGTATGTTCTTGGGCAAGACACTTTTCCTTACCCTCGTCCGTCGGATGGGGACGTAAACCGGGCGGTCTATCCTCCGAGCACGTTAAAGAACCATAGGAATCTATTCGATAATAAGAGTAGGGCAGGTTCTCGGATTCCTATGTATCCTTCCCCTCTCTCTGGGGCGGCTCTAAATAACCTATACTGTGTTGATGAGCCGGTAAACAACATTCAATTCAATTCAATTCAATTGATGTCTGTTTTCTGTAAGGGTATCGCAAAACTATTATTTACTCTGTATTTCAGTAAGGGCATCACAGCACTATTATGTACTCTATTTCAGTAAGGGTATCATAACACTATTATGTACTCTCTGTTTCAGTAAGGGTATCACAACACTATTTTGTTTTCGATAAATCTCCTTTTCTGTAGTTACTGATAATGTGTCTGCAAGGTTACCTGTGTTCAACTTAATGCAGTTAACTTGTTTTAGAACAGAGAGCAGAACATATTGGGATACACATAGCAAAAATATGTGTTACCATATTCAGCGTAATGTAAATCAAGGCAAACACTTGAACAGTATGATAACCATGTCAAGTATGAAGTACACTTCTTATGGAAGAAGATATAAAAGTCGAACAGGAAATGTAGCATTCAAATGCAATCATTACGTGGTCCAGCCTTATTTCCATTAAGCGATGGAAAACCTTATAAGCAGGATTATATTACGGATATTTCGACAATAAAAGACGTTTAAAAAAAATTTTTACTGAAAAAATTTTGATAACATGTTTACAGTTACCTATTAAATGTTTTAATTTGCAATATGCAAACGTTTTAAAACCGAAATTAAGGTTTTATTTCATATCCCAACAAACACCATTTCGCTTCTTGGAGAAGGGGTTGGATGGGGTATGAAAGTTAATACTCGGACCACGTAATGGACATCAGTCACCCTAAACCACTCATCAAAACAAACAACAATTACAAGGATAAATAAAAGGTAAGGCATGTTACCATGGTTACATCGAAAACATGAAAGAATTGACAATAGGTCAACAGGCCGTGTATAATATCAATAATAGTGTTATGTATTCAATAACTGTTTGGTCACCAATATATATATTGACATTGCCTTTAACATTCGTTAAAGCTAACACTCACGTTAATTTAAAGGTAACAGCTTTCTTCGCCAAAGGTTGATTTTAATACCTACAGTTTTAGTGAATATCTCGTATAATTGATTCAACGTAAAAGGTTTACACGCTAGTGGAACAGAAGGTCAAAATCTGTATCATTTGGATGGATATATTATTTCAAAGTTAACCATTTTGTCAGTGGGATGCTATTAAATTAGTAAAGCTCCCCCAACATTGATTAGGTTCAGATCGTGGCGTAGGGGCCGCAGTGGGCATAGACGTAGCGTAACGCAAAATACTTTTCGTTAAAAGAATGTGCGATCAATATTTTGTATACACAAATTTAATGAATTAAGTGACCATTCTCTGTTATCGTTCACTCTTATTGGCAAAACGCACAGAGGGAATGAAAACCATTTATACGAAACTGAATGCATAAAACCGGTACGAATTGATCAAAGAGCGATTTCGAATGAGTTTTATTGGTAATATGCCATGTTTTAATGGATTTGTCTACATTATATTAATATTAATAGCATAGATAATATTGCATCACAATTTACTCGTAAAATACTTGAGGTCGTCGACCCACATAATCAAGATCCAGTCGTCGGGGTTTCAAGTTAAACAAAGCGACACAACAAATGGTTTGATGAAGAATTTTTTGGTCAAAACAATTGTATAAAATGCACTGAATTAAAGTCAAAATGAAAATAGAAAACCGCTTGCTAATCTTGAATATTTTATGTATAAGAAATAAATTAAAAAGAAATGATGCTCAGGCAAAAAAGAAAAGAAAAAAGACGTTATTCGAGACGAAAAACTGTTTTTGTTGATGATTTTGACGATATTTTCTCTCAGATTTATTTAAATAGATAAAAACAACTGTTTCAAGCAAAGAAGCTAAATGATTATCATGAATTAATGATAATGACGAAATATTCGAAGATTTAGATTGAAAGTATAAGCTAAGGTAGAATCGACAATAAACGCGTTGACTATTACGAAACAAGATGGTCTCATTGGGATGGTGAACAAATAAAGTTTAGCAAGCCCTTAAGCACATCTAGCTTAAATAAATGTAATGTTATTTTATATTGTGAAGTACTTTAAATCATCGGCATGACTTAGGTTGACCTTTTTCACTTACTTTTTGTATTCCAATGTAAGTATCAAGGTTATCTCCCATTTAGTTAAAGCATATTATTTCACATTTAAAAATACAAATAAGGTAAAGAGCAAGTTTAAACATTACAGAATGACGGTTACGGGTCTCAAGTTATAAAAACCGCTAAAACAATCGACAATTTCCTTGCTATTATAAAGATATAGAGAACCAAAGTTTACCATTTTTGAAATTAACTCCCTTTACATTGCAGTAAGCGAAATTATAATTTCTTTAAAACATGTAGATTACCACATGTTGCTATTGTTTTCGCATATTTATTTTGAGACTTATTCACTTAATATAACTGATAATTATGTAAAAGAGTATGAGAGTGGATCTTTGGAAATGGCCGAACACGACACATACGAAATATTGCAGTCTCGGTTTGATTGAGACTGTTCATGAATGGTAGTGAAATATGCTAGCTACCGCTCACGCCCTCTAGCCCCCGGTTAAGCAGAACTCAATATTCATAAAATCAATAGTACATAATTTTAACCATCCCGAAGATGGCATGCATATGGCGGTGGACATAGAGATCTTTGGTCTATGGTCCCAGTATCTGACAAAATACTATGCGCCGAAGAGCGAAATAAACAAAACGGAATTTAGTTGGGAGCAGCGGTTGTGAAGTCTGCATATCACAAGTAACAAACAGCCAAAATACTAAATTAAAAAGCAGACAACATATCCTATGAGTGGTTAAACAATACCCAGAGCCTTTTATCGGCCGGAGTAGTGGAACCACCGAATCGAAAATTAAGTCAGAAAACAAAAGCAATTGAAAATGTACCACCGATAACTAAATATAAGTATTGGGCTCAGCGATCTCCAAAGATCGAATGAATCACAGTCCTGATTGCAAGCGCGGGGAGACGTTTTACTGCCGCCACACTGCACAAGCAACGCCACTGTGCTATATAAAAGAGTATGAGAGTGGACCTTTGGAAACGGCCGAACACGACACATACGAAATATTGCAGTCTCGGTTTGATTGAGTAGTGAACGGTAGTGAACGGTAGTGAACTATGCTAGCTACCGCTCACGCCCTCTGTACCGTATATAGCTCATTCCGTATATAGCTCACCAGTAAGCTTTATATGTAGGCATATATCTCACATTTTCTACGTATATAGCTCACAGCAAAGTAAGCTTTATACGGTGAAAAGGCATGGTCATTCCGTATATAGCTTATCACCATCTAAATACAAAATCAGTTAAAATAGGAGCGCACAATAACAGAAAATAATTGCATACATTATGTTGCTGGTTACATGGCGTCTGCCCTTGTTACGACTACTACTACTACTACTACTACTACTACAACTACTACTGCTGCTGCTGCTGCTGCTGCTACTGCTACTGCTACCATTATAACTACCACTGTTACTACGACTGCTACTATTACAAATACTACTAACAGCACAACCACTACTACTTCTACCGATACGACTACCACTACTTCTACGACCACTACTATTTCTACTACGACTACTGCGTTGAAATAGGACATTTTCCTGCTAATTTTGCGTTCTTCAAAGTAGATTTTAGGCATACTTTCAACGTAAGTACAGACACATTGCGGATATATATTATTTTTAATATATTGTATGTAGCGAAACACTTGTGCTGAAGTACAAGTGTCGGTCCGTCTGTCTGTTCGTCCTAAGTAGGTAAGGGTTGCCGAAATGGTAATTTTTGGAAGATCGTAATTAATAGCAAAGTTCGAATAAATGCTCTTCACGCACTGCACGCTCTTCACGCAATGCATGCTCTTCACGCAATGCACGCTCTTCACGCACTGCATTCTCTTCACGCACTGCACGCTCTGCACGCACTACACGATCTTCACGCAATGCACGCTCTTCACGCACGGCTCGCTCTTCACGCACTACACGCAAAAGAATCTGTGCCAAGCAAAGAAAAAAACAGTTGCTCACTCAGGAAGGGGTAGTTCTTCATCATCAACAGCAATAACACCAACCAGGGGCGTAGCGTGGCCAAAATTGAAGTTACTCACGATACCTAAGCGCCTACTTTGCGGACGCCTATTAGGACTTGCGCTCGTCCCCATAAACCTATAATAATGCTGCAACTAAGTTGCGTGGGGTTTGGAAAATTTGGGTTAATGGTAGTCTTAAATGGTGCATTCTGGTGTAATTCCAGGCATATTTTGTAATAATATGTCATGACACTTTGACCATTGTAGAAAATGAAGAATAGACCTGAACCCTCCTAAAGCTTACGATTTTATTGCATTTTTCGAGTTTTAAATATTTCGTCTGCCAACTTCTTAATATTAAAAAAATACACATAGTGCAACAAGTCTTTATTTTTAATATACTTTTATATATTTCCTGGATAGATGAGGATCCTGTCGTTACAAGTCATATATCTTAAACTATACTTTAATCATATATTTAGACTTTCATGTATCATAATCATACAAATACGAAATATAAGTATAATTGGAACAGGACTTAAAACATTTTCAGTTTTTAAAAGAGTAAGCTTTATTCGGAATCAATGCACATGCCCTCCGTATATAGCTTATCGTGAGCTTTATGCGGAGACGAGCTCCGTATATAGCTCACCTTGAGCTTTATTCGGAGACACCAGTGAGCTATATACGGTGTTACAGCTCTCTAGTCATTGCCCATGACCGCTTCTACACATTTCCTAGAATCTGGTCAATGAGATTTATATGTTATTTTCTTGCTAAACTTATTTTTCATCAGTATATAAGTGTATTTTTACCTAAGGATGGCCCATAAAGCTAGTTGGCTTATTTCTAATGGGTCCTTAAACAATTAACCAACCTATACACACATGTATTAAAATGTGCCAGAATATCAGAATTTGCCGAAGTATTCCAAAATATACAATTGATTTGAACAATTAGTTATATACCAGGATACAGTCATAATGTACGTGACTGAGCATGCTTAAAGCTTCAGAGTCCCTATTTTAACTGGTAATAACTCATGAATATGAATGAGTCACGTGTGAAGTAGTTTCAAATCGGCGAACACCCCAAAAATCGTTATATAAGCAGAAATCGATGCATAAAATTTCACATTTTTATTTAGCCTCCGTACAGGTAACATCGATAAATATACGGTTTCAGAATATATGTGATACAAAAATAGTTGCCCGGAACGGGATTTGAACCACTGCCTTGCACTTTTACGTTTTGAAAGCTGTACGCTGAACCACTAGACCACCGCTATTGATTGGTATGTTGTAGCATTTTTAACACTAATTCTAACACGATCTCGCAGTCTTTCATATACACAAAGAAGAGAGACAGCTGTATGTTATTCTACGATGAAATACAGCTGTTCCATTAATTCCCCGCGTATATTTCATCCGGAGGAAGCGCCACGTTACATGACTTCACTTGGTAAATATACGTCACGAAGACAAACTCAACAGTAATTTTTATGAAATGTTAATTACAACAAACTTGCCATGCTCCCAAACCGTGCACACGCCGGATATAAACCCAGCATATGCATCAATACATATAACATTAATAAGCATCTTGAACAAGGTGAGAACGTTTGACGTCATACAGCGCAAGCTTTATGACGTCAGCAATGACTTAATTGTTTGTCACCTGACTACTAGTGCATTGAAACGCAGAACTTTGCATACGGGGGCGCCCAATGGAACAGCCTGTAAACAAATCAGCCTGATTACCTTTACCTCCGAGATAATATATTGTGCCCCAACAACAGCGTAAACAATGGGGTTATTGTTGTGTTAGAATCGAAATAATAAATACGTACCAGTCGTTTGGATGCGAGTAATTACATCACTCGTGCCACTCGTGATTTAATTACTACGCATCCGAACTCCTAACTGTATTTTATTCACCGATAAAACACAGGTACATATTTATTATTTATTAAATAGGCATTACGTAATAAAAAGCACGCGCATACAAACTCATCAAACGCTAAATAACAAGTCGAGATCTGGTTGTTTGGAGGCGAAGTATTAGTTTCATATTGATAACCTACAGTATTACACCAAGCAATGTTAATTTACAAGTGCGACAAGATATTTATTGATCCATCTTGAATTACGTTCAAATATGTTATTTTGCCTCATAATAAATGGTAGTTAGTATACCATTTTCTCAAGTAACGTTATAGTTCAGTATATAGAGCACCGGACTTGAAATTAGAAGGTCGTGTGTTCGAGCCCCGAAAGAGGCTATATTTTTTTCTGTAAAAATTACTGTTACCTGTGTATAGGTACGATGTGCACTGGTCGATGTATATACAGTAAATGATTTCCTGCGCTATATTTGCGCGCTTAAATACCCGATTTCGACATGAGCTGGTGAACATGAAGTTACAAATAAAGACACGCCTACAAAGAAGGAATCGATTGATATAGAGACTCTGTAGCTTTAAGGTGTTTCGACACTCCAAACTTCACTATTTTTTCCTCTACTCAAATAATAAAATAATCAATTGGCTTTTCCAATCAGGGCTTCAACAAAGCTTCCCAACCACTGAAAGCTGCCATATTTATCTGACAAGTGTGATTTTCGCTATCTTAGCGCGTCAGGTTGAAAACTTAGCACGATAGTTGGCGTGTTAAGGAAATAATTCTAAATATAAAGATAATGACGACTGATTAGTGTCTAGTCCTAAAATAACACTATTGCTGGGTCCATATCGTAAACTAATTCCTTGATAAATCATATGTTTCTAGATTTTCATTAGCAACACTTTCAGCTGTTTTGTAATCGTGCTCTAAAAATATATCCAACATAGAGCTGTTTAACTGCTGTATTTGATTATAAAAAAACAAAAACAACATCTTTACGAAATGGTAGGCGTGTTTTCACCTTAATGCTGGATATGTTTCATGAAAGAGCGGATGTGAGTGAGTGAAAAAGTATACTCGTACCATCATGTGAAGAATTTCTTTATAATTGAAAACAGCAGTTATATGATCTATTTATTGCATTTTAATATTCGTTGTTACATGCAGTACATTTGAAATCGCAACACTTGGTATCTTTTGAATTTCTAGAGTGGAACTGAAGACGTCGTGCAAAATGTATTGTGATGTCAACGCTTTAACGCTTTCATTTCACATCCGATCTTTACCAAACTTAGCCAGAGATTTAATTAATGTTAATAAAAGCTTGGCCGAATTAAAACAAACTCCAATATCGAATAATAAACATCATTTATGGCCCTTGATTTAATGAAAAATGCTATGTTTTGCCTTATTAAAACTCTAGCACTTTCATTTTTCATTCGATCATATCCAAACTTGGCTAGAGTCTTAATATTGATGAAAACTCAGAGGTGTTTGTAAACCACGAGTACCGGGGAATAAACATCAGAGTTATGGCCCTTGATTTAAAGCTATATTTTGCATTGTCAACTTTCTTCGATTTTCTGGAACTTTCTTTCTTTCTTTGTTTTTTTTATCTGATAATTTTCAAACTTGACCGGAGTCTTAATATTGATAATAGCTCAAACAAGTTGGAAAACCACTTATATCAGATAATAAACATCCAAGTAACGACACTTTAACGACGTTTAATGAAACATGCTATAGTTTTGCTTTGTCTACATACACTATAGCACCTTCATTTTACATCCGATCTTACTTAACTTGGCTAGAAAACCCTCATATGAGTTCGAACACCAATATCGGATAATAAACATCAGAGTTGTGATAAAAAAGAAAAAAGAAAAAGAAACACTACAATTTCCCTTGTCAACACTCTAGAACCTTTATTCTGCATCTGATCTTTACCAAACTTGGTCAGTGTCTGAATATAAATAAACACTCGAACACATTCGAAAACCAGTTATGACCCTGGAGTAATTTATAAATGTTATATTTTGCTTCGTTAATCTGTAGCTACTTTATTTTTCATTTGATTTTTACCAAACTTGTTCAGAATGTTAATGTCGACAAAAGTATGGACACGTTTGAAAACCAATGTCATATCTAACACACAGCCAATACCACTCCACCCCCATACCCTACACACACACCCACGGACCCCCACTCCAGTAATACCCGGCCCAACCCCCACTCCACTCTACACAAACGTCGGACTATTTGACTATTTTCCCGTTCAACTGTTGCTTCGGCATTTTGCATTGTTTAATATGTTTTTATCAAGCAGGAAAGGCTGAGATATACTTTAAGGACTTTGGTTTTAAACAATATTTATTTCGTAATGTTCACACAGATATTATATACAAATAATAATAACAAGGATCTGAAAAAAAAGCTTATCAAAGCTTATATAAATGTGTCTCCTTTAAGGACTTAGTTCATGATTAACACACATTTCTTGTTTATTTATTTATTTCAAATTGGGAACCTGGGGTTTGTTTGATAGAATCCCACAAACGACATTATATTTAACATTAAACTGTCATAGCTTTTTTAACAAGCAGAGTGAAATACGCTCTCGCGAGCCCCTTATTTGTTTTATTCCAGACTGTTTCTTCAATCTGTAAGACCGCATTTGTATCTATAGAATCTTTAACTCATTTTCATATTTGTACAAAGGCGACAACCGAGTACAAATCGATGATAATGACGGAGATACCAACAAGACCGAGTGTAAAGGAAATAATATTTAATGTAAAAAAATATGTAACTATGGCGATATATCAGTTGTAGACGAAACTTATTGATATCATTAACGACGTTCGTGATAAATCATCGTGCGGCACGTGCTTGGTCATTAAGGACACATATATCATAGTTGTTCGTCAATAAACATCATCTTATTCTTTGAACGATCGCAAGAGGTTGTGCTCGTACTTGTCAATATTGTTTTACAATTCATCAAAAAGTGTCAATTCTAAAGTGAGAAATGAGATAATTGTCTGAATTTGTACTGGTAAATAACAACTGAATTGGTGTGGATCTTTATTTGCGGCTAATAGATCCATACATCAAAACTAAAACCATCCAAAATTGACATGCCTCTTTACACAGATCAAGTTTACCATGTATCATGACTCCGATTTCCAGTATGGTCGGCGGCATCAGGTTTCCCGATATATTTATGGGCGACAGCATCAGGTTTCTTTATGGGCGACAGCATCAGGTTTCTTTATGGGCGACAGCATCAGGTTTCCCGCAATATTTATGGGCGAAGCATCAGGTTTCCCGCAATATTTATGGGCGGCAGCATCAGGTTTCAGCAGCATCAGGTTTCCCGCAATATTTAAGGGCGGCAGCATCAGGTTTCCCGATATATTTATGGGCGGTAGCATCAGGTTCCCGCAAATATTATAACGCCATGAGTTACATTTATTTGAAATTATTTGGAGATATACACTGATATTTACAAACCACATGCGTCTGCAATAATTATGATACTGAAACTATTTAAAGAGCGTTTAAACATAATAGCTAGACCATAGAAACCATGAAACAGAGTGATATATTGGAGGTTTATTTCCTCCAAGTTGTCTATCAATATGTGTTGATTTGCTGCTTAGAGAAACGAACTCGCCAAATAAAGGCAAAATTACACTACACAACCATGTATCAAAACTCTTGCCGGGTGTTCATGTCATATAATTATGTATATGCGCCGATTGAAAGTATATGTTTACGGGTTCTTAAAATACCCATGATTGAATATGCTTGAAAAGAATTATGAGTTGCTAAATCTTAATTCGACGCTCCGGTTTTGGGGTTTGATATGGCTGGTTCAAACTGTTTATATGCTGACTATAGAGTTTGAATTCTTAAAATTTGAATTATAAAGAGCAACTCCTGCAATTTTCAACATGTTTATCTGCCCTTTCTGTCTACACATGATTACATGGTAGTCACCTAGTGTCAACATGTTAGCTCTTATAGGTTTAGAGGAGTAGGCGACATAACATTTTACAATAGTAAGACCTAAAACTATAAAGGGCAACAACTCCTCTATTTTGAATCCGAATTATCTGCCCTTGAATTAACGCATTGCTTGAATGCTGGGATATCGTGCTATGTTTGTCGTACAGTAGATACAACTCAAATCATTGTAAAAATATATTTACATATATGAACACGACTAACACAAAATACCATAACATTACAGTATCTATCCCGCCAAAAACATAAAAAAACAGCTAATTTGTACAACATATGTTCACTGTTTCTAAACATGCTTTTACAATTCCAGAAAAATTCCCGAACAAAGAAAACCCTCCCTTTTTATAAGGTCCCTTCCAAATAAGGGGTTCGCATGATCGTAAATATTTGCTAACTCATCAATCCTGTAGCATCTACAAATAAGTAATGCTAACACATAAATCATATAGCATTAGCATTAGGTTCATAGAGCATCTCCCATATAAGGGATGCTAACCCATAAATTATGATCATTAGTATTAGCCCGAGTTATCCCTGTAGAGAGATACACTTTTATGGTGCTAACCGAAGATAGACATAATGTCCTCAGTAACCAGGCTTGGATACTGGTATCTGTACAAAATTACAACACTATTGATGACGAGGTATATTTATAATATACCGAACTGAACTGAACTGAATTGGGGTTTTAAGGCGCACCAACACATGACAAGGTTATATGGCGCCTAACAGGCATGAACATGCCAGGCTCATCTTCCATGTACATCGAGATAAAATATGGAAAATAGGTCTAGAACCTTCTCACCCTGAACTGCAGAGTTTCTGCAAATTCTATCGTAGAAACTCCATTTACGCTGGAGCCACGTTATTATTTTTCTGCCACTGCTCTTTTGATGCGAGCGAGATAGCACCTGAAACAATGCAGGGATCATGATGAAGACCTTTAATGAACATGAACAAAAAATGATAAAATGAACATGAATTTGGGGGGGATTCTACCCCTCTGCCACCCCTCCAAAGGTATCTGCAGAGGCCCTATTCTTTGCCCCGTGACCAAACGGGGGCCCCCGGGAACCACACGGGGCTATATATAATATATAATATACCGAAGTCAAGGCTGAATATTGTAAACATATTGTGTTGCCTACTCCTCCAAAACGATATGAGCCTTACCAAACTACGTAGGTGTGCAAGATAACTATCAATAAATGATGTGTATGAATTAAGGACAGATAATACACCTAAACATCACAGTAGTTATTGCCCTTTATACTTTAAACAAAAAGCTTAATATAGTAAAATAAAAAAAAGATAAAAAATAAATAAAAAATAAAAAAAAAGATTGTGGCATAGCATATTCCTCAAAACCTTAAAATCTGCACCAAACTAGACTTGCAACAAGGTAATCAAGCAATCAAGTGTAGGAAGCAAGGGGAGCTAAGGCAGATAGTAATTACTGGAGTTGTTGATCTTTCTAACTTACTGAACAGTCTCATGAGTGTCATCTACCCTCTTAAGATATTATACCTACCTATACCAAAGTTGGTGAGCAAGTAATGGTGTGTAGGAAGTAAGAGCAGATAACGAAGGCTAATACAAAACACTGGAGTTATTACCCTTAAGTTTTTGCAAAATGTAATTACGATATTTTTGTTGCATACTCCCTTTAAACTATCAGAGCAAATCTTTCCCGCTGCCTATCCTAATATATTGTTTTTCAAAAAGCGGGGATAATAATTCCCTGAATTTGTTTTCTTGTTTATAATGTAACGTATGTTGTTTGTGTCTATACAGTTGTGCTGTGGATATGTACCGATAAAGAGGTGCACGTGCGTGAGCAACAGCTTATAACAACATAGAAAAAAATTGCGAATAAATTAAAGTATATCAACAAACATTATACATAACATATCTATCCTGTCTGTCTGCCTGCCCGCCTGCCTGCCTAGCCACCTTTCTTTCTTCTTTTTTTTCTTTTTTTTCTTTCTTTCTTTCTTTCTTTCTTTCTTTCTTTCTTTCTTTCTTTTTCTTTCTTTCTTTCTTTCTTTCTTTTTGTCTTTCTTTCTTAATTCCAAAGCCTTGCTGGGACTTCCAAAGCCTTGCTGGGACCTATGGATGACGGTTCTAATCTGACATCTATACGGACGTAATAGTAGAATACAAGATACATGTACTTGAGTTAGTATTGCAAGGTAAACATTTAAAAACACATATTACACATATTGGAATATCTTGGGGTAGGGCATTGAAGTAAAAGTACGAATATGTTTCGTGGTCGGATGTTGAACCTATAACTTGAAACTGAATTGCGTGTCTGGACTGTCCGTTTGTCAGGATCAAGTAATCTTACAAGGCTGTATAGCAAAGGGAGATGATCCTGATGATATATGCTTCTTTGGTCAATTCTTCTCCAGTTCAGGGAGTTGAGCATTTTTGTGACGCTTGAAGATTATCCGTCGTTATGCTTTACCCCAAACTCCCTGCAGTGGTTACTTCCCCTTTTTGTTACAGTAATCACTGCCAACACACACATTTATAGCTGAAATCCAGCTAAGTTTAATTTTTTAGTTAAATATTTTTTAGGCCAATATTTCAACTTGCTTTGTTCATAATATAGGAAAATAGAGTGAAAAACGGTATCTGGGTACACAAATAATTTATTTATATATATTTTTTTATTTTTAGCGAACATGCACACCGGTTACTAAGTTAAAGTACTTGTAAACACACATGTATTCCGTTGAGAACATTACAGAAGCTGTGAGTAAATTTAATAAAAAGAGTACGCCCAAGCCAAAACCAGGTTGAATGTTTTCAACATCTTCTCGAAGGTGATGATCGATGTTATTGTCGGTTGCCTGTTGGTTACGGCAAGAGTTTTCTGTACAAAGCATTACCAAGCGTATCGCCATTTTTTGTAATCACATGGCCTCAGCTATCGTCACATGATTTGTGTGGTGGCAGGGATTAGTGGCTACAATATCCCTGCGCGGAGGCTGGCTTAACCCAGCGAGCCGCCCTGCGTTCGAAAGTTTCAATATGTAGCATTCCTTGTAAGGAGACAGTGAGACAGTGAGACAGTGAGACAGTAAGACAGTGAGACAGTGAGACAGTACTAGCGTTGCGGTCGGTCTCACGTTTTGTATGCCATAGACTTAAGTGGTTATGTGTGTATTTTGATGTTTCTGCGAATGAATTCTAACGATTGATTTGCTTTTTTTGGTGATTCTATGTGTGTGTTCCACGTATGATCACTTGAAATGTCAACACGGATGTATTTTAGCGGATGTTGTTACTTCAAGTTTGGTAGTTTGCAGGTAGTATAAATTGTTTATGGGTGTTTTAGATAGTGTGATGTTGATAACTTGGCATTTTGAGGAATTGAATTCCATCTCCCATTTTAGTTCCCATTTTTCAAGTTGGATATTTTGGTTTTAGTTTTTCTGATTGTGTTACTCAGATATTGCTCAGTTTTTTAAACTGTTTATATTTTCCAGTTTTACCTTCCATGTGACAGACAAAAAGGTTTCCAAACTCACAAAAGACTGTCGAGCTTTGCTCTCATACGATCATGTGATTATTGTAATTACTAGATAACATGGTATAAACTAAACGCAGAAAGAAGCGTAAAATGAAACAGCTGACATATATTTCGTATAAATTAGGGATTCCGCATTCAGATTTCGTATAAATTAGCGATTCCGCATTTAAATCAATATAATATACAGACAAAAATAAATTTAGCAAGTAAATAACATATAAATCACCAGATTCTGGGATATGTGTAGAAGCGGCGAAGGGCAATATCACTTACATAATTTTCAGTTATATCAAAGGAATAAGTCTCAAAAGAAATATGCGAAAACAATAGCAACATGTGGTAATCTACATGTTTTACAGTAATTATAATTTCGCTCTTATTTCAATGTAAAGGGAGGTAACTTCACAAATGGTAAACTTTGGTTCCTTATATCTTTATAATGGCAATTAAATTGTCGATTGTTTTAGCATTTTTTATAACTTGAGACCCATAACAGTCATTTTATAATTTTTAAACTTGCTCTTTAATTGTATTTTTTAAATGTGAAATAGTATGTTTTAACTAAATGGGAGATAACTCTGATACTTACATTGGAATATAAAAAGTAAGTGAAAAAGAAGATAAACATAAGTCATGCCGATGATATAAAATACTTCACAATATAAAATAACATTACATTTATTTAAGCTAGATGTGCATAAGGGCTTGCTAAACTTTAATTTTTCAGCATATAATGCAACTTTGTAAACTATGCCGTATAAACATTTTCAATACAATATCGCGATATTTCGTGCGAATTATAGCATGGTCGCTGACCTTTCATTTGTATTTGACAAATAACACCTGCCAAAATGACTGATGTACTCTAACTACCAGTTATCGGAAGTTATCGTTTCTCGTTGGTTCATTAAAACACTCCGATGGGCTACGTCCATCTCGATGTTTGAATCAACCAACTCGATGAGCACGTACTCTATATTATATTACATACGTCCTATTTTGTTGTATCCCATATAGTCTGCGGGACCAAATGGTGTATTTATAGTACAGGTTGCGTGTACATAACATCTGGCTAAAAATATCGATTTATAAATTGTTAACGGAGGGGAGGGTAAGCTTAGAACTAATCTTGATCATCTTCGACGCTTGATTGTAAATGCAAACGTCTTGACCCTTTTTGCAGAACCCAAATTTGAAACCGGAAGCAAGTGACCATAATTATTATTTTTTCATTAAAGTATTTCTGACCATCCGCATTTATTTCGTCGATATTATGATGGATTTCCCCTCTTTGTTTATTTATAAATTTATTGTTTTTCTGCCTTTCTGTATATCTTGGATAGCAGGTGTCTCAGCCAATCAAAAACGATACCAGAATCTCGGCCGCGAAAAGTCAAACAATCTAACTGTTCTAAACTTTTATCTTGAAAACAAGCAAGCGTTGCAGATGATATAGACTAGCTTCGAACGGATTGCTTGGTTAATCGGGTTAATAATCACCACAAAGACCATATCATCTCCGTTTAAGATGATAATAATAATAGTCTGACTTTAATAGCTCGAGTTTTAAATGGACATTGGGCAATTTTAATGTATTTATCAATTATCCAAACTACCTTTATTTATTAAACTAGTATAATTTATATTTTCTAAACCTGCTTGCATCAAATAAAAAGTAATGCAATTTGGAGTTTTCATTTTTGCTTCCTAAATTTACCTTAGAATATGTTAAATAATAAAATATGTTATAGGTGCAGTATAAATAACAATTACATTTCATTTTCAAAATCTGTTGAGAAATAAAAATTTCATGCGCGAAAGCTGTTTTTGGTGGGGCATTTTCAATGCAAAATTCTGCTGCTTGAAAAATTTGGAAAATATTTATTTTAGAAATTTTTATCCGAAAATGGGTTTAAATTGTTGGATATTCGTAAATTAAGACAACCTGAACGTTTTGCAAAATATGATGGCTAACTGAAATGCCCTTTCTTAATTTTCTGCTGTCCCATCATCAAGGAATTACATGGGAAAAGTACCATCATAAACTCATTTGGGCTGTAAAATATTTATTTCTCAACCGATTTTCAATTTTTTTTTATACCAGTTACCTAATGAAATGAGTTATGTATTATTTAAACTGCTCCAGGTTTTTGCAGAAAACCTTTGGCTGAAACAAGCGCCCCGAACAATAGGTATATGCAAAAGCAATTTGCTTTGAATTATAAATATAATTAGCAATTATGATTGTCAAGTATGCATGTTATGTAGATTTTCTGATGTTTGGTTATATCAATTTGAAGCAGATATTCCATTTGAATTAATAAAACAACGCTTGATTGACTCATATCATCAAAGTTGGTATTCAAATATCAATAACTCTAACAGGTTAGAATCATACTGCCGCTATAAACACAGTTTTGATATGGAAAAATATTTGAACCTATTAGATGATAACAAATTCCGAATAGCACTGGGTAAATTTCGACTCTCCTCTCACAATTTAGCCATTGAAAATGGTAGATATCTAAATATCCCGCGAGAAAATAGGAAATGTATACATTGTACCCAAAATATAGTAGAAAACGAATACCATTTTTTGCTTGTATGTCCAATATATAGACACTTAAGACAGAAATATTTTAAACCTTACTTTTGCAGATGGCCCACGATAAACAAATTTGATGCGTTAATGTCTAATAACTCGAACAGAACAATTATAAGCTTATCAAAATATGTTTATTATGCATTTAAACTTCGAAATGAAATGCAAGTTTAAATTTCTTTACTACATTTCAACCTTTTCTCCATTTAAGAAATAAAAAAGCTATAACGCTTCTCTGTAAACTTTAATGTAGATTTTGTATGCCATGTTTTTGATGTTCTCACTGTATTGAATATGTATTGTGTGTAGGCTATACACGTTGTACTGAATGTTTAATGTTGAATAAAGTTAATATATATGTAGAAGAAATAAACTTGAGACCGCGAGTTTACTTTTGTGTGTCCGTATAAAATTACGTGGTCCCGTCTTATTTCCATTCAGCGATGGGAAAGCTTATATTAGCAGGATTTTATAACGGATATTTTGACAATAAAACACGTTTAAAAACATTTTTTACTGAAACAATGCGATAACCTGTTTAACATTACCTATTAAATGTTTTAATTTTACAATATGCAAACGTTTTAAGCCGAAATTAAGGTTTTATTTTCATACCCCAGCCACCCTCGTTTTCGCTTCTTGGAAAAGGGGTTGGATGGGGTATGAACGTTAATATTCGGACCACGTAATGACACAACACAAGCTTGAGACGGATTTTTTATGAAAATCACAACGATACTATATTATCTTCAAACTGTTTAATCATTACGTGGTCCGAGTATTAACTTCCATATCCCATGCAACCCCTTCCCCAAGAAGCAAAAACGGGGTTGGCTAGGGCTTGAGATAAAACCTTAATTCCGGCTTAAAAAGTTTGCATATTGTAAAATTAAAACATTTAATAGGTAATTTAGTTCAGGTTGTCTTAATTTACGAATATCCAACAATTTAAACCCATTATCGGATAAAAAATTCTAAAATAAATATTTTCCAAATTGTTGATGCAGCAGAATTTTGCATTGAAAATACCCCACCAAAAACAGCTTTCGCGCATGAAAACACATTTTTTCAGTAAAAAAATCTTTTATTTTCGAAATATCCATTATAAAATCCTGCTAATATAAGCTTTCTCATCACTAAATGGAATTAAGACGGGACCACGTAATGTAAATGTCAGGGTGCTGTCCCAGTGCTAACCTAGTTATATGAAACGTTTTTTTCTTTCTAATCAATGTTGTTTACAATATATTTCCATTGTGGCGTGTTATTGTTTCCGTTAATGACTGTAATATGCTAAATACCATATTTCCCAGTTAGACGAAGCGTGCATTATCATTATCATATGTTTAAAAACATGTTTTCTGAAAAAATGAGATGTTTAAAATCACATATTAATTGTTTTAATTTTACAATATGCAAACTTTTAAAGCCTAAATTAACGTTTCATTTCATTCATACCAGTCCCGTTTTCGCTTCTTAGAGAAGGGGTTGGATGGGGTATGCAAATTAATACTCGGACCATGTAATGATGGCAAATCTGCTAAACAAAATTCATGGAAAAATACGAGAAGCAAAGACAGAGAGACTCACATCTGATACGAGAAGTCGTTGTAAAGTTGATAACAATCTGTGCAATTAGTTTAACAGATCACTAGATAGCTCTGCGAATCGGAACCGTGATTAAAGTCAATTACCATACAGAGAAGAATTATCCTTTTGAAACCAACCATTTTGATATGAGGGAAATGGGTAACGAACGGGAAAACCAAATAAATTGTGCCAATTTGAAACGATGTGTATTTAAACGTTTCGGATGTTCATAGCATATTGTTTTGAAGGTTTCAAAACGAATGTACGAGTATGCATTTAGGTGTATGTATTTTAAAGGGACACATGGCAATCTTGATTTCAAACTAATACAGGATTAATAAGTATTAATTTTAAATGCTGGATATAAAACTCAAGATTGCCGTGTGTCTTTATAACATTCTTTTAATTAATGACACGAATGTGTTTACATGTAGCAATAAGCTCAATGCTCAACGGCCACACTGGCAAACCGTGTCTACTGGTAACAGTAAGCTGCCACAATGGAAAGCCGTGTCTACTGGTAACAGTAAGCCGCCACAATGGAAAACCGTTAAACCATGTCTACTTGTAACAGTAGGCTCAATGCTCAACGGCCACGATGGAAAACCGTGTCTACTTGTAACAGTAGGCTCAATGCTCAACGGCCATGCTGGAAAACCGTGTCTACTGGTAACAGTAGGCTCAATGCTCAACGGCCACGGTGGAAAACCGTGTCTACTTGTAACAGTAGGCTCAATGCTCAACCGCCACACTGGAACTCCGTGTCTACTTGTAACAGTAGGCTCAATGCTCAACTGCCACAATAGAAAACCGTGTCTACTTGTAACTCGATAAAAACCGTGTCTATTTGTAGGCTCATTGCTCAACTGCCACAATAAAACCGTGTCTACTTGTAACAGTAGGCTCAATGCTCAACTGCCACAAAAGAAAATCGTGTCTTCTTGTAACAGTAGACTCAATGCTCAACTGCCACACTGGAAATCCGTGTCTACTTGTAACAGTAGTCTCAATGCTCAACTGCCACAATAGAAAACCGTGTCTACTTGTAACAGTAGGCTCAATGCTCAACTGCCACACTGGAAATCCGTGTCTACTTGTAACAGTAGTCTCAATGCTCAACTGCCACAATAGAAAATCGTGTCTACTTGTAACAGTAGGCTCAATGCTCAACTGCCACACTGGAAATCCGTGTCTACTTGTAACAGTAGGCTCAATGCTCAACTGCCGCAATAGAAAACCGTGTCTACTTGTAACAGTAGGCTCAATGCTCAACTGCCACAATAGAAAACCTTGTCTACTTGTAACAGTAGGCTCAATGCTCAACGGACACGCTGGAAAGCCGTGTCTACTTGTAACAGTAGGATCAATTCTCAATTGCCACAATAGAAAACCGTGTCTACTTTAACAGTAGGCTCAATGCTCAACGGCCACGCTGGAAAACCGTGTCTTCTTGTAACAGTAGGATCAATGCTCAATTGCCACAATAGAAAATCCTGTCTACTTGTAGCAGTAGGCTCAATGATCAACTGCTACACTGGAAATCCGTGTCTACTTGTAACAGTAGGCTCAATGCTCAACTGCCACACTGGAAATCCGTGTATTCTTGTAAAAGTAGGCTAAGTGCTCCGCTGCCACACTAGAACTCCGTGTCTAATTGTAACAGTAGGCTCAATGCTCAACTGCCACACTGGAACTCCATGTCTACTTATAACAGTAAGCGCAATGCTCAACTGTCACACTGGAACTCCGTGTCTACTCGTAACAGTAAGCTCAATGCTCAACTGCCACTATAGAAAACCGTGTCTACTTGTAACAGTAGTGTCAGTTCTTCCAGTGTATTAGTTCACTGGTTCTTTCTACCAAAAGTTGAATCAAGGCGGGCGACCTCGCTTCTCTCTGTTCAAATACCTTGAACTGCCTTACATATTAATTACACTTCATCCTTGTAACACGACGTGCTAGAAGCACAAATCAGCACAGAAATACAATTATTCACATGTAAGGAATACGTGTGCGTTAGTGTGTGCATTACAACACAAATAAACAGTTCACTGCTACCATGTGTAATTATAAGATTGCATTATCAATATGAAAAAAATGTAAAGGAACCGTTCATTGCTACCATACTATTTGCAATAATGAAAACCATAATAATGATAATGAAAATTTAAAAAAAAAAGGAAAAGTAATCAGCAGGCTTGAACCTTGACTTCCCCGGCACTAACACCACGCCCCAATCAACTGCGCTACAGAAGCTAATAAACGTTGCTAATATACATATAATAATTATGGCATGGTACACATCAATAGATTGGATCTACTAAAACGTCATTTCAGCAAAAAAAACAGTAACCTATGAACATTGCAAAATATGTGTTTATACAATTCAAGTTTGTTTAGACGAGTTTACTAGGAATTGAAGTTGTAATGCATGCTTATCTTCAGCTACATGATTCACAGTCTGTTAACCACAGACACACACAAAACCCATAATAGAATCAGTTGCCGAAGGCAGCTGAACAAATTAAACAGGGTTACTCTTGTTCTGAACTGGTCTACTATCCTAGAAACTACATGTTCTGACAAACTGCAATATATCCATGTGCTATTAATGCGCATATTATCTTCGAGAACCAGTAATTATTTGATTACCGCGTTGCACCTCGTTCTAAATCGCGTCCAAAAGTAAACGTCTACAAATAAACTGATACTGCGGTGGGTCTCTATTCTATTGAAATACTATTACTATACTTTTTAGCAAAGAGAACGAGAACCATGTTTTACAGTTTCGAATAACTAAAGAAACTCTTCATTACTTCCTCTCCGTAGCACGTTTCTAAACCCGAAATAAATAAAGAAGCAATAACAAGCATGGACATTTGGCAGCAATTGAAACTGAAATAATTATCAGTTAACAAATACTTTGTAAATTATATCATAAAAGTATTTTGGTTGTTTTCATTTGCCTTTTTATTACATGCAATGTGTCCAGATGTAGTCATAATAGGCCGTGAGCTAATAAGGTAAACCCTCCCCGCCCCCGGAGGAACTTTGTAGACCCTATTTTTCTCAAAGCCCATTATGTATGTAGTCTTACAACGTGTGTGCCATCTGAGCGTTGGGGCTTTATCGTGTTACAGGTTGTAGAATACGTTACCTATAACATAATAATTAATTTTACCGCATTTTGAAGACTAAAAATGTATGGAAGAAATGGTTTGTATTTTAAATTGTCTTTATTATCATGCCTTTTGTGTATCAAATAAAAACATGGATATATATCTTTATTTTCCTTTATATACTGTTTATACTTAGACAAACATTGAATGAAATGAAGTAAGTATATAATTTAAATGACTCTTCAGTATTTTTACGTTACCAAATTCAAAAAAAATAGCAAATTATATGCACAATTTTAAATGCTAATGTATTCATATATTATTCAAATGTAACAAATTAAGCAATTTCAACATATTCACAAAATGAACTGAACTTTACTTAAGTAACTAACAAATATAAATGTATAGCTCTGTGAGATAACATGCATTGTCATGGAAATATATTATATCATTTGAGCTCATAATTCCTTTATACATTGTAATCACTTTCTTCAAACTCATATCAATCAGTTTGTTGGCTTCCATACGTTGACTTCCACATCTTCCCGCCCATTATTGCTTCCTTTTTCAGTGTCAGGCTCTTTGAACATGATATCAACCAACTATTGGGACGCAATATCACCAACAGTCCAGTCGAATTCAATAACTTTATCTTCTCTCATTTGTTTCTGCGTCTGGAATGTCTGGTTAATGTTGGTCGGTATGGTGCCACAACAACACTTGAAAGTGTGCATGTTCAATGCATGATTATAGAAAACTGACACGCGGCATAAAGCTCTAGTTGTGGCCTTTGAATATTGTTTTTGACATCCGTGTAAAGAGATTTTACTTGTGATTATAGGCAGCACAATATCCTCTCCATGATCTCCGTACTTTTTTTTCCTCCGAAATTTCATGCTGCTGTTCGAGCAATCCAAACTGACACAAACTCTCTGTGGTTTTTAATCATCTTCAATGGGACAGCATTGCCTCTCCTTACAAAGCCGGTTATTGTAGTTTAGTTTTTAGTTTATTTCTTTATTTAAGCCAAATATGGCCCATGAACATGTTTAAATAATATACATATCTATACATACATTTCACTGGTGAGATGAGCAAGAGCATAATGTATTTATATAGAAGTTATTGTATGTAACAAACTACATGAATATAAGTACTTCTCTCTTTCCATTGTAACACAACTTGTAAAGCAATGTAGTGTGGGTAGTAAAGAGCAAATATCAGACTCCTTAACCTCTACAATTTGTTTCACATTCAACATCCCCTTTTTTAATCATCCCAGTGCCAAACACGACATACGGTTGTATTACTGAAACACATTTTGAAAGCAGGATCAGTATTTCTATGTCAGAAGAACGCACCACGATTGTTCCGATGTTGGTGAGGATTGATAGTGTTCATTCTGATGTCGGCTTCCTCCTATGATGAAAACGGATCTCCCTGATCATCGGCAATGACAGATATGTCATCTGCAATGGCAAGCCGGAGACATTTGTTCTCCAGACAAAATAGGTTTAATGGCCTTGGAGGTTTGGTGCATATCTGTCTGTTTTCCACTGACCGCAATGAGATTAATGAATTGTGCCGTATTGTCGTGATTACTCATGTAACTCTTCAACTCACAATAGGTCTTCGTTTACGGCCCTGACAACAGGAAGGTTGGGATTTCACCTCGCCACTTGCACTCAAACCACTTGATAGATCTAGGGACGCAAGTGTCTGTAACAAGGTCGACTCAAGGTGCGTATGTCAAACACCAGCTCTGCGAAATCGTCAAACGTAACAGGAACTGAATGCTGACTGTGAGGTGTTGCGTTACCTTCACACATACACAGTATATTCAGTAGGTCGCTGTGTAGCTGGCTCAACTGATACTTCTAAGCAGTATAGCAATTTGACTTTGTCAGTTCTAACTGAATTGCCACCAGCTGTTGCAAGGGACCATGGTACTGAGCCTCGAGGATATGATAGCTTCAAATTAAGATCTGCCTTATGCCTGATAAATAAGGGAACAATTAACCAATATAGTCTGTTACAGATCGGGTCGGTGTGTCAATTGACAAGTCATTGACAAATATGTCATAGTCTTCTCAGCCTGATCAGCAGTGCAGCTCATAGTCATTGATATCAACTCGGAATGGAGTTTGTGAATCCAATCATAGATACCGTGGCTCTTCTCAAGTATTTCTCATTTGTTTGGGATGGATGCAGTTCTTTGCGCGAAGAAATAATTTCTGATGCCATATTTTCCAACTGGAGAGTGGCCTCTAGCAGGTTTGCTCTACATTGATGTGTAATGCACCGGTGGTATTAACGGTTTGCTGCATACTGACTCCAATGATGTTACACTGAACATTTGCATGTTGATTGCTATTTTATGAATAGTTATGTGACTTGTGGAACAGGGACACTGAATCTCCTGTTTTGGAGAAGTCCATTTGACCCGGAGATGGGTTGTGTCAAGACTCATGGTGACATTAAATCTACTGGAATGTGTCTGGCGTAGTTCCAATGGTCATACTCAAAGAACATTGGACATAGGCGGTAGAGTGAAGATATATGCATGGCAAGGTCCTTTTCCTTTGTGTCTGTCTTTGATAAGAGTTAGTATTATTAGTATTGTGTTGTCCAAATACTAGTAATCAGTATAAGGCAAGACTAACTTACATTGGATTATTCGTTGGGGTTAGTCTCAAAAACAGGATACATTGTAACAAAGTGAAGATGCCATAACTAGTTAAAAAATACTATTTTCAATAACGGATAAGCTCCCAATAGTTTAATGTGCAATTACTATTTTTCTGATGTATTTATTTATTTTAAATTTAGATTTTTTAGAATTATATTTATTTATTTACTTATACTAATGAATTACATTACATTTCTTAAAAAGTCGTATTTAAAATACGAGCACCTTTATTTCTTGAAACGCCTTATATTAAAGGTAACGTAATGTTCGTGTTTATTTTACAAATCGATTTTACATACACTCTCTCTATATATATATATACACACACATTTTATTTATTTATTTATTCATTGTTTTATATATTCATTTAATGAATAACATTTTGTTATTAAAATAGTCAAGGGTTCAGTAAAAAGAACTAGAGCCTTTATTTTTGGAAACATTCAATATGTATGACAAATAACTTTAAATGGTAACGTAAACATTTTATGTCACGTAACGTAAACTAAAATTACCCTAGAGTGGGGATGGCGTCTTTTGGTAACTTACAGTCTAGTTATTATTAACTGTATTTATGATTTTTTGGTAACTAACAGGGTGTAACGTAAACTACAGTATATTTTCATAATTTCATTATGTTGAAAAGGCTGTCTAAATTAAACAATTCATAAATAACATAAATATAGGTAGTATTTTTTGTTCATATGCACAATTTTTATTCATATTCAAATATATTGAAGGTGTTTTGGAATTGTTATGGTAACGTAATTGTCACGCGCGTTACATACAAACGCCCCCAACGTTCTGATGGCAGACTAGTCTCATTTTGAAGCTTTCTGTATGAACTTTTAGAAAATCATATCCTACAAAATTCCCCCACGGGGTATTGGGGGACTATAGCCAGCTCAAGGACTATAAGTACTCATATCAAGTGATCACATCTGTCTAGAGACTCCCTGCGTTATTACATTGCCGTTTCAATTCACAGTTGTAATGTGGACATACAATAAGAGACAACCTGTGCCTAGAGATCCATTTTGCTCTGCTTTTAGCAGTCTTTTAATACAGGTTTGACTCTATTAATTGGTATCAAAAAAACAAAAAAAAAACTGCGGAGCCAGTCCAGTTATTGCATTATATTATTTAATACTCTTTTTATATTTATTATTATATTTAAAATATATACTAATGATATTTGTTTTAATAATTGTATATAACAAGGACCCTAAAGCAATATCAACAACAATATTCCAAATGTAAAATGTTAGCATGGTCACTGAAATTCCTTTTATATTTGCACAGGTGTAAATCGTTTAATTGAAAATAACACCTGTCAGAATAAATGGTATACTCTAACTATCAGTTATTGGAAGTTAGAATATGACAGACAGCTGAAATGGACAAATAGAGCATGGTCTCATCTTGTTGGTTGGTTTAAACACCTCAACACCCATCTCGATGTTTAAATCAACCAACTCGATGAGATCATATGCTACCTATTACTTATTTTCTAATTCAATTACAAAAAGGCATTCATCTATACTTACAAAGGCCTTCCCAAGCTTTTTATTATTTATTATTTTTATTATTATTTTTATTATTATTATTATTTTTTTATTTTTTTTTTTCATTATAATTATTGTTTTCAATTCTTATTTTTTTTTCAGGGAAAAAGTGGGGTGGGGGAGATGGGAAACATGGCCAATTATTTTTAGGGATCTGGGTAACACTGTCAGTTACTTTTAGGGACCCAGGGATCAAAGGCCTAATTGTAGGTATTTACGGAACAGTATCTTAAAAGAAAAGGAAATTGTTTTGGAGATCTGGAGACTTTAAGGGATCCAGGGACCAACGACTCCCATATCGAGAATCTCACAGTTAGTGCATGTAGCAGGCAAGTGACAGACAATTAAACACACATGGTTCATGCATGGACTAGTTAACTTATCCGCCACCGGGGATTTATTAAAAAATAACAATTTCACTGCCAACAGCTGATGTTTATTTATGCAAGAAGCATTGTTATGTAAACTATTATTGCATCCATGTCTTAATATACTGCACCTGTCACTCGGCTTTAATGGCGGCTTGACATATAATATAATTACTGTAATGATTTGCTTTAAATAAAGTCGGTCATAGAGTTTGGTGTGTGGGGTGGGGGGTTCTCATAACAGCAAATTGAATTGGCTAATAACAGTTAACAGTAAATTAAAAAACACTGAAAACAGTTAACAGTACATCTAATAACAGATAACAGTTAATATTTTTTCACAAAAACAGATAACAAAATATAAATTTCGCCAATAACAGGATAACCGAAATAACCCTTGACGGAAAATGACATGTCTCGTATATGGGCCGTCATATGACATGTCTCGTCTATAGGCCGTCAAATGTCACATGTGGGCCGTGGGCCGTCAAATGACATGTCTCGTCTATGGGCCGCCAAATTACGTCTCGTCTATGGACCGCCAAATGACATGTCTCGTCTATGGGCCGTCAAATGATATGTCTCGTGTATAGGCCGTCGAATTACGTCTCGCCTGTGGGCCGTGGGCCGTGAAATGACATGTCTCGTCTAGTGGACGCCAAATTACGTCTCGTTTATAGCCGCCAAATGACATGTCTCGTCAATGCACCACCATTTGACATGTCTCGTCTATAGGCCATCAAGTGACATGTCTCGTCTATAGGCCATCAAGTGACATGTCTCGTCTCTGGGCCGCCAAATGACATGTCTCGTCTATGGGCCTTGAAATGACATATCTCGTCTATGGGCTGTGAAATGACATATCTCATCTTTGGGCCGTCAACTGACATGTTTCGTCTATGGGCTGTGAAATGACATATCTCATCTTTGGGCCGTCAACTGACATGTTTCGTCTATATGCCAGGAATTGACATGGCTCCTCTATGAGCCGTCAAATGACATGTCTCGTCTTTGGGCCGTCAAATGACATGTCTCATCTATGGACGTTATATGCCAGGTCTTGGCTATGGGCCGTCATATGACACGTTTCGTAAATGGGCCGTCAAATGACATGTCTCGTCTATGGGCCGTCAAATGACAGGTCTTGCCTATGGGCCGTCATATGACACGTCTCGTATATGGGCCGTCAAATGACATGTCTCGTCTATGGGCCGTCAAATGACAGGTCTTGCCTATGGGCCGTCATATGACACGTCTCATTTATGGACATCATATGACATGTCTCGTCTATGGACACTATGTGCCGCCAAATCCGTCAAAATGCGAAAAAGTATGCCTTTTGTTTTAGACAGTATATTCATCTACTTTTACCTTCTTCTTTTTTAAATTCAATAAATCGTTTAACATCTTATTCGCACAGTAAAATACACTGCGTTTAAACGGATTACATAATCAACGAATTGGTCAGTCAGGTGTCTATATAATTAGTTTGATAAATTAACAGACGCAGAATAATTTTCGAAGAATAGTGCAAATACAATTGATTTTATGACACGTTTCAATCGATGAAAGTTTTGAAAGGGTATCAAGTTAAACCATCTGACGATAAATGAAACCATCCAATGTCGTTCAAATTGTTTTCGGTAGAAACACAGGGCACGTAACTATAACTTAAAACAAAATCAATTGATTCCTATGTATATACAGATTTATCTCAATAGCCTCTATCCGACTTAGTGTTTATCGCAGGCTTATCGATAGTGTCTATATAGGGCACGGATTTCATTATGAGAAGTGATTGTAGTAAATTCTTCATGAATAACAGATGCCAGTATTTGAAATTTGGAGACGAATGACTGGTTAAAAATGTTGGGTAAATGTAGGGCGCCAATATGTCCGCAACGTGCCACGGACATATTGAATCACATGTTAAGTGTCCACAACGAGCGAAAATGTCCGCGGCAAATTTAGGGAGAATTTCGAATAAATCTAATAAATTGTTGTTTTTGTGTGTGTTTTTTCGGTCTCCAAAAAAAACATTTATTCTCCCTGTCCAATGACGTACAAGGGGTCGAGGAGGACCATCCCCTCGTACACCTTACAACATTTACAAATATTTTTTTTACAGTTTTTTACAAAAATATATACAACAAAATCCTAACTCAATAATACTCACTCAGATCACTCAGGCAGTCGCTCACTAGTTTACTATAGATTACCACTAGTTTACTATAGATTACCACTAGTTTACTATAGATTACCACTAGTCTACTATAGATTACCACTAGTTTATACAACAGAATGTTAAAACTTAGTCTTTAAATAGCAAATTTCTGTTAAGTGTTTTTATTTGGTTCTAACAAGTTTTTATGGTTTTGGTAACAAATTTACATTCTCCCATATAATTAATTAATAATAATATGACTAAAAAGTGAATATATTAATTATAATATGACTATTAAAGTGTATAACTTAACTTTATTGGTTGGGGAGCAATACTCTATTGTGCCCATCGCGTCAGGTATACCTTGACGTGTTCGTTGGCGGACGGACTATAAACCTTAGAATTACACACACACACGGTTGGGGAGCAGGATGCGGTGGGTGAAAATATTTTTTTATATGAAAGAATATGGCGAGTTGGGTTTGGGTTGAGGATATGTCTCTGGCATTGGTATCTGGCTTTATATTGAACAAACTTTACAAATACACATATGGGTCTTATTTTCCCTAATTTAACAGTTCGTAAAGTTTTCCCATGAATTTAAAAATATGTTGTAGTTGTTTTCAACAATGGATATTTCTTTGCTTGTATTATACAGAAGTTGGATTCTGTGCTTTAGTGTTGTAATTGTGCGTATGTTTTTTGAGCATCTGCAGTAATATAAGTAGTATTTTGTCTCTAAAAGGATGAGCTGGATTAAGTTGCTTATATTTTTGTCATATGTTCCAAATATAAATGATAGTCTTTCAAGAGCAATTTCAATATATTTTGTGAGCAGCCAATCTTTAAGTTTACTTAGTATATTTTTTGTTTTCTCACATTCACATTGATTGTGAGAATTGATTTTTGATATCGCTCAGTAAAGCTCAAGTGCGTGATTTTGCTTACAATTTTCTTTCATGGATAAGGAAAATTAACTGTCTATTTTATTTCGGAAATAAAATAGACATGTATAAGGAATTTATTTAATAAATATTTAATAAGAACTGTAATTAGTTAATTGGAATAAACCATTTTTAATAGTTAATTATGTTTATAAAGAAAAAAATATCTGAAGAACGAAAACTAATTAATAAAGAAAATAATAAATAAATAAAAATAAAAAACATCATTGATAAAATCTAAAATTTAAACTTGACGTTCATTGAAATGTTGGTGTTATTACTGCACGCAACACCATTTCAGCCGTAAACATATTAACTGGAAAACAATACGAATTGGAGGCATACAGGAAGTAAATCACTGTGATATTCATGCCTGGTGTAGTCGAAAGGAGTTCCCAAATATATAATCCCTAACTTTTTTGTGATCCTGAAATGCATTTTTGAGTATTTAAGGCCTGTTTTTCTGGCTGAAATGACTTTATTGACTTGTTTGTGATAGCTAAAAAACATTTGCATGGTTGAATGATGATTTTGTTTGTTAACTTGACAGTTTTGAAAGTGAAAGTAGAACACATTTAAGAGGTGCCGAATGAATGCAGTTTGTTCACGGGTGTCAACAAAGATCAGCATTTTATTTTCTTATATGCCACATGACCCCTACTATTCTCAGCAGTTTTCTAGAGAGGCAGGTCTCATGACTAAGAACATGTAAGTGAATCTTAGTTTGAACTTCATTTTGAAAAATGACTTACTAGAAAGCTTGGACAATATTGCATTGGACTCAAGGGGATTTGATTTACTTCCGGTACACCTGGAGCCATTAAAACCGGAAATAGTAGAAAACGAATCGGAAGCGCAATGGTGTTTATATATGCGACAACGTGTACTAAACGATCTGAAAAGCGATCAGTGTCAATCCAAATACCAATATTAAAACACTCATATTGTGCGTCGGTCTTCCAGCCGAAATGTGTATTTGCATTAAATTAGGCGGTATGTTAATTTGGGTTAAATTAATGTTTTCAACATTTTCGGTCTGAAAACTGGACGACTCGGCTGCTTGTTGTTGCTTACTCATAATTTTAATTAAAATGGGTTTATATTTCTAACAGTTGTACATATGAGAGCCTAAAAACGTCACATATAGTAATGTTAATGATCCATATTACAAAACTAGACGAGTCATCTAGTTTTCCAGACCAATCGTTTTCATTAGCAATAATTAAATCGTTCGGATCATGCGACCTTGTTTAGTACATATGTTAATTAATATTGAAACCAAAACACATGATGAAGGTTTAATTCGTGAAGTTACTAAAGTGTATCTACACATATTTGCCGTTGGGCATTACCAATGTTGACCCGTCGATGGTGTTTCGCCTAGTGCTCAGTATTTATATTTGCAATTAGTATACCATGGACAATAAGGTGTACACTCATTTTTTGAAAAGTATCAGTTAGGCGTTCAGTCGGCAATGACAAATAAAAGCGAATAAAATAATACACTGGATTATAAAACCGTCAGCAACATTATTGTTTGCTTCTTTTGTTATTTCTGATAGCAACTAATAGCAGCGAGCATTGCAGTTCTGACATGTTTTTGTGTGCCACACATAGTATGTTGGCACAGTGAGTATAAGGCAGAACAATGTTTTTTGTGTGTGTGTGTGTGTGTTTTTCATAATGGTGTTAAAACATAAAACTAACCAAACAAATTAACAGAAACAATTAATATGAGCTGAATTTGAAATTAAAAAGTAACGTTTTGCTATGCATAATCATGCTTAAAACGACACGTGGACATCTTGATTTTTATATCAAGCATTCAAAATAGCACCTCGATTTACTAATGCTTTATCATCTTGACTTTTAAACTGTTTCCATAGAATTAAATAGAAAAAAGGATAAACTTTCTTCGTTATTCTACCATTGTTTTTAAATATATTATTTGTGCAATATACTCAGTATAAAACTTATTCTAAAATTAATATTAATTATTGCACATATGCAAGTTATGAAGAAAATATAATAGGGCGCCGCGAGTTTTAAACAAATGAAGATTGCCTTTAATGATTTAATAAATAAATAATCCACTACGTGGTCCCGCCTTATTTGCAATAAGATATGGGAAAGCTGATGTAAGTAGGATTTTATAACGGATATTTCGACAATAAAACACGTTTAAAAACGTTTAAAAACTGAAAAAAATAAGCGATAACTTGTATAAAATTACAAATATGCAAACATTTTAAGCCGAAATCAACACTTACGCCGCCATTTTTCAAATGTCGTCTGCTAAAATTTGAATTCAAACCTTCCGGTAATATGTTCTATATAAAGTGTTATGGAAAACATGCTTAATGAGTGTAAACCCTGATCAGCCTGCATGTTGATCTGGGCCTACACTGGTAGTACGATCAATGTTGCGGCAGCGAAAGGGTTCAGGTTTTATTTGATACACCAGCCAACCCCGTTTTCTCTTCTGGATGGGGTATGAAAGTTAATAAATACTCGGACCACTTCATGCAGAAATCTGCTTGATTCTGTCAAATTAGTGTGTTGACCGGCGTTAGCCTGCTGTGTAGTTACGAGCGGTCAGCGCAATACTAGTATAACTACATATGAATAAAGAAGGAGATACAATAGTTTTGCACTGATTCTCGATATGCACATTGAATATGAAGCTGAAGCATGATATGATGATTGTATTCATATTTGGATTGGCACATGTTTTGGTTAAAGGGAATGTAGCGCCACAGCCAAACAAGTTATTTCATTGAGAGTTCTGAAAAACTTGGAAAAAGGTGAAACAATTATCAAAATCGGATGATAAACAAAAAAGATATGACCATTTAAAGGTTGTTCTAAAACGGATATGGGAGCCGCCATTTTTAGAACTATGATGTCATAGTTCCATATTACCATATATGGAATATTGATAAATACCATTTAAAACGGAGAAAAACATTGCGAATGAATGCAAAAAAAATGTACTGGTCATATAAAGCATTATTGCCTTTAGGTATTAGATATTTTTCATAGTTGTGTCATTTTTTCCATATAAATCAGTAAATTTTCATATTTATAAATATTCCATATATGGTCATTTAGAACCGTGATGTCAAAGCTCTCAAAATGGCCTCTTCCATATCCGTTTCAACAGAAACTTCAAATGATCATATCTTTTTTGTTTATCATCCGATTTTGATAATTCTTTCACTCTTATTCAAATTGTTCAAAACTTTCAATAATAAAGATGGGCCATGTCGCTACATTCCCTTTAAAATTTCTGATGATCGATCATGAATTTCAACCGATTTCCAACACTATCCATACTTATATTAGATAGCTTCACTCCCTTTAACAGAAAAATTGGTTGTCTTTCTCAACCACAAAAAATCGACCGTCATATATAACCTTACATGTGTTGAAAATGACGTAAAACACCATACACACAAACAAACAAACCAAACCGTAATCCTAATTAGAGCTACAAATCGATAGGACTCCGCGCCAACTTTCCAGTATCACTCCATTATACAATATACACCGTGTAGACGTGGATATTAATTTAAACCTTTTTCAATAATATATTCAGACACTTACGTCAGAGGATGTTCAACATACGTACTAATTAGCATGCAGTCGTGTCACATCTTGTAATGTTGTTTATAATTAGTTGTTTACTAATTAGATGTATCTACATATTCTGTATCAGAATCTAACCCCATCTTGCATAGAGCAACAATGACGCGCATTGATAATCACTGCACAACAAAATACAAATGTAAATAAATCACGTGACAACATTAATGCACAATGTAATTTGACAAATGTAGATACAAAAGTAGAAAGAACGGATTGTTTTGGCTTGGTTGCTACAGAAGTTTGTTTTTAGTTTTACTGCAGTTTGAGCCACACACGTGTAAAATTATAGTTGTATTTTACTATCATTTATTTTACCCAACAACTCCAACCCAACCATCCTTGCCATAATTAATTTTTTTCTGGAGTTGTTTAACTAGGTCATTCATAGCTGACGTCAGCATACCTTAACGATTCTGAAACGACATGTATAGCTGATGTCATCTGATCTAGACCATCATGAAATGATGACATTCATAGCTGTCGTTAGCTAACCTAGACCATTCTGAAACGATGACATTCATAACTGTCGTTATCTAACCTAAACCATTCTGAAACGATGACGTTCATAACTGACGTCAGCTGACCTTGACCATTCTGAAATGCTGACATCCAAAGCTGACGTCAGCTGAACTAAACCATTCCGAAATGATGACATTTCATAACTGTTGTCAGCTGACCTAGACCATTCTGAATTGATGACACTCATAGCTGTCGTTATCTTACCTAGACCATTCTGAAATGATGACATTCCTAACTGTCGTTATCTGACCTAGACCATTCTGAAACGATGACATTCATAACTGACGTCAGCTGACTTTGAACATTCTGAAATGCTGACATCCATAGCTGACGTCAGCTGACCTAGATCATTTTGAAATGATGACATTCATAACTGTCGTTAGCTGACCTAGACCATTCTGAAATGATGACATTCATAACTGTCGTTAGCTGACCTAGACCATTCTGAAATGATGACATTCATAACTGTCGTTAGCTGACCTTGAACATTCTGAAACTATGACATTCATAACTGACGTCTGCTGACCTTGAACATTCTGAAATGCTGACATCCATAGCTGACGTCAGCTGACCTAGACCATTCTGAAACGATGCCATTCATTACTGTCGTAATCTGACCTAGACCATTCTGAAACGATGACATTCCTAACTGACGTATGCTGACCTTGAACATTATGAAATGCTGACATCCATAGCTGACGTCACCTGAACTAGACCATTCCGAAATGATGACAGTTCATAACTGTTGTCAGCTGACCTTGACCATTTTGAAATGCTGACATCCATAGCTGACCGAGATCATTCTGAAATGCTGACATTGTTCGATGACGTCATCTGAACTTGACCAATTCAAGCATTGGATAGAGGCTATGAAGAGAAATATTCACCATTAAGAAACCAAAAGGTAGTGACCGCCATGTCCATATATTTGAAGAAGACCTTAGTACCATGCATTATTTGTAAATTACAATCAATGATTATATTCATTTTGCACGGGTTGAATGTTTTTTTACGATCACCGACTCCATAATGTAATAATCATCTAAATGTCCCAAGAGTATAGTGCCCATTTTATACCCATTCTATGTCATAAATATTAATAGCGTTTGTCGTTTTGGAAATACGTGTCCTTATTGCCGTATTGATTGTGCTACGGACTGCTATCCGGGATGATAATACAGTTATTATTGACATCTGATGTTTCATAATTGACATACGAACATCTTTTGGGTTATGTATACATGTCTATCGAATTGCACGGGCAACGATGAGCTCGTACATGGCTATATTACATACATTGTTTTGCGTCGTAAATCGGATATATAATCATTTCCAATAAGTGTTTTATAAGACAGCAATTAGGATGATATCGCAAAATATTAGTATCTTTTAATATCTGAAATGTGAGTATGCTTTTAAGGAACTGTCTATTATTGCAACCGATCTTAAGCATTTTTGGCAAATGCAACCATATACTTTTATTCTTTATTTGACTTTTAGTTGAGAGTATATCGGTTATAAATAGCATAATGAAAGCTCTAACTATTACCAAAAATATGTCAGTGATCACAAAAGATGGAATTATACAAGAGTAAGCATCATTTTGGATATAAAGTAAAATAAAGCGTCTGAGAGAAAGAGCAGATAAATATAACCAACATTATGTGACTCTTTTCGAAACGGAACATAAGCACGATACGGTTGGAACATGGTATGATACTATAGCAACTAACTGTGCTTAAAATATGAATCACTGGTAGAGCCGAGCTTTACGAGTGAGTGAATGAGTGAGTGAGTGAGTGAGTGAGTGAGTGAGTAAGTGGGTGGATGGGTGGGTGGGTGGGTGGGTGGGTGGGTGGGTGGGTGGGTGGTTTGGTGAGTGAGTGAGTGAGTGAGTGAGTGAGTGAGTGAGTGAGTGAGTGAGTGAGTGAGTGAGTGAGTGAGTGAGTGAGTGAGTGAGTGAGTGAGTGAGTGAGTGAGTGAGTGAGTGAGTGAGTGAGTGAGTGAGTGAGTGAGTGAGTGAGTGAGTGAGTGAGTAATTGAGTGAGTGAGTGAGTGAGTGAGTGAGTGAGTGAGTGAGTGAGTGAGTGAGTGAGTGAGTGAGTGAGTGAGTGAGTGAGTGAGTGAGTGAGTGAGTGAGTGAGTGAGTGAGTGAGTGAGTGAGTGAGTGAGTGAGTGAGTGAGTGAGTGAGTGAGTGAGTGAGTGAGTGAGTGAGTGAGTGAGTGAGTGAGTGAGTGAGTGAGTGAGTGAGTGAGTGAGTGAGTGAGTGAGTGAGTGAGTGAGTGAGTGAGTGTGAGTGAGTCATTCATTCATTCATTCATTCATTCATTCATTCATTCATGCATGCATTTAGTTAGTAAGTAAGTAAGTAAGTAGGTAAAATGTTTGTTTTTTGAGAATTGTTTATCAACGTGTTTTTGTTTTGGAAATTGCCTAAGGATTAGACGTAAGTCTATGGATGCGTATACAAAAGCGAACAAGCAAGCAACAGTAACGATGTAGCCTATTATATATAACTGCAGGCAGACTTCAGTTACGACAACACACAACTGTGTCACCTTGCCTTTTATTAACTGATGACAGCTGACTTGTCGGTAGAGCTATGGATATGTGTCTTGAGTAAACGAATTGGTTACGTTCCTATGAACAAATAAAGTCTCTGTTTAACATCTTGATTGTTAAAGTTCATATAGTGTTCACATATACTTAACTACATTTAATGGTTCACTAATGTGAAGGAATTCAGAAAGCAAAACAATAGCCCTATAGAAACCCCAGCACCCAAACACAATGGCACCGTAGATCCTAACTCTACCATAAACTAAATCAAACAGCAAGTTAAATAGCCAATACAGAGCCAGTACAGAGCCAATACATAACAAAAAGGTGTTGAAAGCAGGCGTGTCGCCTGGATAATGGTGCATGGAATGATGGAATAGGACCTTCGGTTCTATTTTGTTGGTTTTCGGAATTAGAGGTAATGATTAAGAGGGATGGGGGCATTTGTATTGCGGTGTTAGAAGTGAAATGGGGGCATGTAATACAGCAATACACCAGTAACATGGGTAAATAGTCAAAAAGGGAAAATAGCTGCGCGCATTTATTTTTGCCTGGTGTGACCAATGTGTTGTTGAAAAGGTGACGTAATATGTATATCGCATGCAGGCGTGTGTCCCGGTTAGTTTGAGACCGACCGAAATATTCAAAATATGTATTTAGTTTCCATGATTAAATACCGCGCCATACCCTGACTGCCACGGAAGTTGACGCTTTGCTATAAGACGTTATATGTAACACTAGACGTAAGATTCATGGCTCTTTTTGTAGAATGTACCTATAAGAGAGCCATGATTCCTGTGCCTTTAGGAATCAGCAGGACCCCGTACCGCGCTCCGTACGCTCTTTTCTGGCGAGGTCACTGAAGGCATCGCGAAATGCTTGCATAAACAACCACCGTAATTCAATAAAACAAACCTTAAATAACACAACTGCATGCAGAAGACTGACCAAAGAGAGGAAAGACGCACCAATATTGTCAGTGCTCGAAGACCACTGTTAGAGGATTGTTAATTTCCAACATTGTCATTGTTTACATTCGAAATAACCTCGTTCTCTTGTGACGTCTCGTTCCGTATTTGGAAAGTTAACCCCGCCCTACTCACATATCTGCCGCTTTCCTGTTAACGTTGTCGATTTATGTCAGCTACATGGACGGGTTTAAGTTTCTAAATACGGAACAACACAGCGCGTGATATTTTAAATGGTAAACATTTAAGAAAAATATGTCTGCCGAAGCACGGAATCTTACCTAAAAATCCCTAAATCGACGAGATATTCTTTTGGTGAGTTGTATGCATACATGCATGGTTTTAAAGGTTTGGTCTACTAAAATACGATGGTTGTTCATGCAGGCTTTGCTTGATGTCTTCAACAACCTGCTACCTACCTATTCCGTAAAGGATCGCATCGTAGCTCTATGGTAGGTACACACCATAAGAGCTACGATTCTCGCAGCTAATGTACCTATTACCTAGCTTATAATGTCGATGACAATGAACTCTCAGAGGCAACAGTGTCACTTAGGACCTGAAAATGGCGTATGAGCGCACTAACGCTAAATTATTTTCCTGCAATACATTTTAGGAAAATACAATATAATTTAGGTTTACTAAGGTGGTGTCAGAATATAAACGTAATTGTAGTTATATTATGGTAGTCTTTTTCAAAATGAGGATTTTGCTTCCCTTAGGAAATCAAAACAACACTCACATATTATCTATAATTTGGGCAGATGATTTTTAAAGACATTTTGTTTGAAGTTTTAAATGTAACTAGAAGGAAGCAAAACCAGCAACACAAAATATAATTAACACATTTATTTACATAAAATATTCACTTACAGAATACACAAATCCAGTTGTTCATTAATATCCAATTTTTGAATTAGGTCCAAATAAAAATATCCAATGTTCCTTTAATTCACCTTAGCAAGTGTCCCTTTAATCCAAAATAGTAAGTATCTCTTTAATCCAAAACAGTAGGTGTCTCTTTAATCCAAACAATAAGTGTCTCTTTAATCCAAAACAGTAAGTGTCTCTTTAATCCAAATGCTAATGGTCCTTTCAGTCCAAATTAATTTCCAATATTTCCGGTTTAGTCCCATTTCACTGTTATTATAAATGAGCAATATGTATTAAATCCTCTCACAAATATATTTTCTAAAAGCATCAAAATCTAAATTAAATTTAATGAAGAATACTGAAACTGATCTCCTGAGCTGCTCCCAGAGCCTGTTTATACTCTGTCATAGACTGTTCCTAAAGGTCCTCAACTGTTTCATCCAATGAGAGCATTCTAAATGTCATCATAAATGAATTTGCATACAAGAATTTGCATACAAGATAAACAGTCTCCTAATATGGTAAATAGTAAACATAGTTATGTTTCTAAATTTAACTGTTCTTCGAGGTCAAAATCAATAATAAATATATCGCATCATATGTTTACATCTAACATCTATAGGGTAACAATTTGAATAAGAGTCTTCGATCAGTTTGAGTTCAGTTATGAAGAAGAAAGATGGTAAAAACGCTGCGTTTGACACCGTCTCGCCTCTCAACGGTGCGCGTTCGAATCCCACTGGGAGCTGGACTTGTAAGTGAGAAATTGTCCGTTCTTGCGGATGGCGGCATGTAGGCAGTACTGGTACTACCCAGGAAAAGGGGGTGGTCTGCCTCCACCACGGAAAAATCGACCGTCATATATGGCCTAATATGTGCTGAAAATGACGAAAAACATAATTCAACCAACAAACCAACCATTTTTGAAGAAGTGTGTTAGTTTTTTATACGACATTTTACAAGGTCCGTTTACTTGCAGTGTAACAGGAAACGTCATATTGCGTGTGTAGTCTATACTCATTCGTGATTGGTGCAATTTTCTGTTCATATCAAAGAAAATATTTCACGTGATGTAAACAATGTTGGCTTCATTGTGAAAATTTCCACGATGTAACGGCAATATATGTTTGTTTCAATTAAATATTTTTGATGAAAATTAAATGTTAAATCCTATTGTTTTGTTCTAATTATTCGTTGTTATATTAATAACGCGCATGCAATAAAAAGGTTATTATATTATATGCACTCGTTCTTCCGCGTATACATATTGCGATCCTAAAGTCGCGCAATATTGTTACGCAGAAGAACTCGTGCATATTGTATACTTCTATCGTAATATTGATTAACTCTCATGCATCTAACGCGCATTATACAAATTACAATAATCTAAAAGTGGGCAAAACTGTACTCAACAACTTTAGCCGTCGGAAGTGCCATGCTAAATAACAAACTATTTTAGTATAAGTCAAGTATGTAAAAGTGAACGTAGCAGAATTGATTTCTTTTATTACAAAATGTTATTGATATAAATTCGTCTGCAGACTGCTAACGTCGGCTATAATTAAATTGTCATTGCATCTGATGTTTTATTAGCAATTTACAATAGTTTAATGGACCTGTTCATTGTCTCTTTGTTTCTTTGATCATGCGTGCATTTGTCTGCAAGACACAAAGAATATCTGATGTATATACTGAGCAAAAATAAAAAGTACCCACTGTTAATGCTGGTATTTCCATAGACCAGTTTTGAGTGAGTATAAAAGCTTGAAATAGTTTAAATAAAACATTTTGTGATGTTTGTAAGCACACTTAATTTAGAACAAACAATTCCATTAAACAGTTTTAATTTTCCAGGTACTAATCTGTTTTTGATTATACCAAAACTTCAAATTGAAATAATTTGATAATGATGGACAAACAAAAACTGCTATTTACAAAATTTGTTTTACGTTTTGTGTTTGATTTTTTTGACAATAAGCCTACAGAAAACATTAAGCAAATTTAGTATTTTTCATAGGTTTGATGTTGTTCAGGGCAAAAATACATTTTTAAGAAAAAAAGAGAGGAATACTCTCCCTTGATTACTGACTTTTTAACTAATTATTTGCATATCCAAAATTGAATAGGCGTAAAATGAACTTTGAGTTGGTAACTCTTAATTCGACATTCTTTTGGCTTGGCTGATTTTTAACCGTTTATATGTGATGTGTCTATAGAATTTGGATTCTCATAAAATGTATATATACATATATATACTGAACAAAATTCCTGTATCTTAACTAATTTTCTTATTTTAAATATATTTTAGAATAGTTGTGTGATAAGTATTTTGTTTTGACCCGTAGTTTGTAAAACATTTAGTTTTTGTTTAAATTGTTACATCTTTTGAGAGTTACCCAGCTTGTTTGTGGAGGCTTTGTTCAAGTCACATACATGTAGTCGTCGATATGGAGATGACAGGAAGGTAAAGTCAAGAATTAAAAGATACTGTATGAATACAGATATGTTTTTATTTGGTTTTAGGTATACATTAGTATACATGTTAAAGGGAACATATTCAAGTATTTTCAATTAAACGATTTACACCTGAGCTATTACAAAGGGAATTTCAGTGACCATGAAACAATATAAAATAAAGTCATATTTACTGATTATCATAGTTGTATTCAGGCTCAAAACCGCTTCGGAGTTGCCGTTAAGGCAATCAACTTTGCATTTTAAATGAATTACAAGTGATCTGATAGAAAATATTTAATTTCTTTACTTCTTTACTTCATTATAATACTCAAATATAAATGGGTGCCGAAGCATCTAGGGTAAAAATTAAAATAGATGCCTAAATGGTTTGATGCCGAAACGTCTAGGTGCGGATTCGTCTAGGTGTCGAAATGGTTTGGTGCCGAAACGTCCTGAATCGATCTTGATCACACAGACGCAAAAACTTGAGAATTGTCTGCATTTATTTATGAGCATTTTTCATGTACTGATCATTTTGACCCTGCTTTAATTGGACTAATATACTATATACACAATAGTTTTCGTTTAGAAAACATAAAAGTTTAACCCTATTATTGCAGATGGGACATCAAAAATAAAAAAATAAATAAAATAAAATAAAATAAAATAATAAAATAAAATATGGATAATCCTAAATTACCTCCCTTATATTTGAATATCCTATGAAATTCATGTAACTGTAATTCAACGTTAACATTAAATGTAGTTGAAAACGCAGTTGTAGTGGTAAGCGTAAAACGTCAACATAATTTTAGTCGACATATTTTAGAATTAGGAACATCAAAAGCTACACTAATTCAAAGTCCTTAACAAAACCCTATGTACCCAATTGCATAAGCGTTATACTTTATTTGTAAGAAAGGAAAGCTTTTAAATATGTTCATGCGATCAGAGCAGACGATTTAAACTCGCTGTTTGACCAGTATATACATCGACGTGAGTTGGTAGTAAATACATCGACGTGAGTTGGTAGTATATACATCGACGTGAGTTGGTTTTAGAAACGGTGTACATCTGTTGTAACGTTTGCTGTTGTTGGCGGGATATGGCCTTAAGTCAACCCCAATGCATTCGTCATTACTCCACCTAAAAATACGGTGTGTGTTGTGACAACGCAGTAAGCAATTTTTCTGCAGTATGCCATTTATATGGCTCACTGCAGCAGCCGATGCAGCTAGCACTCCGTTACACCTTGCGACGTTACACCATACTGCAACAGTAAGCTATATAAGCTGCTGCAGTGAGCCATATAAATGGCATACTGCAGCAATATGGCATCTGTAGCAATATGGCATACTGCAGCAATATGGCATACTGCGCTGTCACAGTTCGTCTTTGTCGGAAAAAAGTGCATCAAACGTTCGATACATCATTTGACCTTGAAAGAACCTAAAGCGTCATTGTACTTTAAATGAAACGATCACTGATTAAAGGGACACGCGACATTCAGGTGTTTATCAAACAGTGTAATTAGCGTATCGTATCGATTTATGTATCCAGCATCATTTTGACCTTAAAACTACTTGCATAGAATTAAATAACATTTTGAATTTTCTTGTTTTCGTTTTATTTTTTAGGTTTAAAACATAGTATTGGTGCAATATAATCAACAGTTAATATTATGCAAAAACAATTTGCTTTAAACTATTTTTAAAATTAATATTAATGATTTAACAAATGCAAGTTATGTCGAAGAATCTAACGGGACGCCGTGAGTTTTTCAAAATCAAGATTGCCATGTGTCCCTTTAAAACTGCGAATTGTAAAATTGAATAGAAATAAATAATACAATGTCTTTGATTCCGAAAATCGCAGATCATATGGTCAAGTCATGGTGCCTATGTAATTATTATCAGTCAATGTAGATATGCGTACACTGATGTGTGTTGATAGTATACGGTATAATTCAATTAAGACGCCAATTAGTAGAAAAAATACACAAAACAAACTCTCTAGGCAGCAGAAGTAATTACGTGGTACCGCGTTAATTCCATTTAGCGATGGGAAAGCTTACATTAGCAGGATTTTGTAACGGATATTTCGACAATAAAACATGTTTAAAATTACCTATTAAATATTTCAATTTTACAATATGCAAACTTGTTCAGCCGAAATTAAGATTTTATTTCATATCCCAGCCAACCCCGTTTTCGATTCTTGAAGAAGGGGTTTGATGGGGTATGAAAGTTAATACTCGGACCACGTAATGGTTGCAATCAGTATTACCCCATGGAATGTTACCTAAAAATGATTCTGGATATATATGCTGACATAATATCTGCCAAAACAATTTTTGGTTATGCACCTCTAATTGCATGCGAGGATAGTGTAGTAACTACGGCAAGCGGACTAATTCACATACACTCCTGGGGAATCTGTACGCAGAGAGCGCAGGGTAGTGCATTAGAATCAAATCACTATTCGTATCCTGAAAAGAATAACACTAGATATCTTATTGCAGAACATCCTCGTTTATCATTGACATACCATATGTGTATTTGTTTGTTTGTTTAAATATGTAATGATTATTTTGTTGTATATCTATCTATCTATCTATCTATCTATCTATCTATCTATCTATCTATCTATCTATCTATCTATCTATCTGTCTGTCTGTCTGTCTGTCTGTCTGTCTGTCTGTCTGTCTGTCTGTCTGTCTGTCTGTCTGTCTGTCTGTCTGTCTGTCTGTCTGTCTGTCTGTCTGTCTGTCTGTCTGTCTGTCTGTCTGTCTGTCTGTCTGTCTGTCTGTCTGTCTGTCTGTCTGTCTGTCTGTCTGTCTGTCTGTCTGTCTGTCTGTCTTTCTGCCTGCCTGCCTGCCTGCCTGCCTGCCTGCCTGCCTACCTACCTACCTGTCCGTCCGTCCGTCCGTCCGTCCGTCCGTCCGTCCGTCCGCCTGTCTGCCTGCCTGCTGCCTGCCTGCCTGCCTGCCTGCCTGCCTGCCTGCCTGCCTGCCTACCTACCTACCTACCTACCTACCTACCTACCTACCTACCTACCTGTCCGTCCGTCCGTCCGTCCGTTTGTCCGTCCGTCCGTCCGTCCGCCCGTCCGTCCGTCCGTCCGTCCGTCCGTCTGTCTGTCTGTCTGTCTGTCTGTCTTTAGTTTAAGAGGTTGATTATTATTATTTTTGCACACGTTTATTGCTATGACGTTCACATTACCCATACAGCTTTGATAACTTTGAGGGGGCGTCCGTGGCCGAGTGGTTAACGTCTCTGACTTTAAATCACTTGCCCCTCACCGCTGTAGGTTCGATCCCTCAGGGGCCTAGGAATCTTCATGTGAGGAAGCTATCCAGCTGGCTTGCGGAACGTCGGTGGTTCTACCCAGGTTCCCGCCCGTGCATGAAAATTGCCCACCTGGGGTCTTCCTCCACCAATGGAAGCTGGAAAGTCGCCATATGACCTTAGCTGTTGGTGCGACTATAAAATCCAATTCAATTCAATTGATAACTTTGATAATTGTTTTTCACTAATTTTGATACTGAAGACAAATAACACAGTTTAAGGAACTGAAAAGATAAGAATGTTTATCGGGTATTACTTTGATAATTCCAAGTTTTTATTTTGTTTTTGGAATTATCGGAGTTTCATGATAAGCCACACAAACTAAACACCGTCAAAGTTTTTGTTTATAAATTTCATTGAACCTTGCGTACTACAAAGTAAGTACAAACCTGTTCTCGCAATGTACAGATTCCCCGGGAGTGACATAATATTTGTCAAGAATATGGCAATGCCAGCCATAACCACAGATAATGGTAGCAGTATCTTTTCTAATGAACTTGGATACGTATTGGAAAGAACAAATGTGATAAATGTTACGAATATAAAATTATATTATCTAACATTCGCCAATAATGCGTCCAATTAATCTGATATGTGAGTCTGTGCTTGAAATATGTATTGCGTGGAAACAAACTAAAACCTACTTGTGTGAGACCTTTTAGAGATAATGATATATATTTGGTAAAACATCGGATTTATGAAATATAACAGTATATACAACCGATGAGTGAACTATTGATAATCTCAATAATTAATTGGATACTCCTTATATATTTCCAGGTATCTGTGATGAGTAGTTTGTAAAGTGTTCACGCAAACATTATTTTATTCATACTTGGACTACAGATGACATTGCAAGTTGCTTTAAATAACAACAAGTGAACCAGTTGACCGTCTTACAATGTGAGTACATTTACTGTTAATCACCTGTTATTGCGAGTGCATTTACTGTTGACCATCGTATATCATGAGTATATTTACTGTTGACCATCGTATATCATGAGTATATAACTGTTTACCATCATCCATCAGAGTACATTTACTGCTAATCACCTGTTAATGCGAGTGCATTTACTGTTGACCATCGTATATCATGAGTATATTTACTGTTGACCATCGTATATCATGAGTACATTTACTATTGACCATCGTATATCATGAGTATATTTACTGTTGACCAATGTATATCATGAGTATATTTACTTTTGACCATCGTATATCATGAGTACATTACTGTTGACCATCGTACATCAGAGTACATTTACTGTTGACCAATGTATATCATGAGTATATTTACTGTTGACCAATGTATATCATGAGTATATTTACTTTTGACCATCGTATATCATGAGTACATATACTGTTGACTATCGTATATCATGAGTACATTAGTGTTGACCATCATCCATCTGAGTACATTTATTGTTGACCATCGTATATCATGGGTACATTTACTATTGACCATCGTATATCATGAGTATATTTACTGTTGACCAATGTATATCATGAGTATATTTACTTTTGACCATCGTATATCATGAGTACATTACTGTTGACCATCGTACATCAGAGTACATTTACTGTTGACCAATGTATATCATGAGTATATTTACTGTTGACCAATGTATATCATGAGTATATTTACTTTTGACCATCGTATATCATGAGTACATATACTGTTGACTATCGTATATCATGAGTACATTACTGTTGACCATCATCCATCTGAGTACATTTATTGTTGACCATCGTATATCATGGGTACATTTACTGTTGACCATCGTATATCATGAGTACTCTACCACAAAAAAATCAACCGTCATATATAACCTTACATGTGTTAAAAATGACGTAAAACACCATACAAACAAATAAACAAACAAACTATTGAGAATCATATATCATGAGTATATTTACTATTGACCACTTTTTATCGTGTGTTTATGTACTGTGGAACATCTTATAATGTGAGTAAATTTACTGTTAACCAGCTTATATTGTGAGTACATTTAAACGTTGACCCTCTCATACATTTACGGTTAACCACCTCATAATGTGAGTACATTTAATGTTTACCATCTTATAATATGAGTACATGTACGGTTAAACACTTTATAATGTGCGTACATTTATTGTTAACCCTCTCATAATGTGAGTACATTTATTGTTAACCCTCTCATAATGTGAGTACAGTTATTGTTGACCCTGTTATAGGGTGAGTACATTTATGGTTAACCGCTTTATAATGTCCGTACATTTACGGTTAACCACCTCGTACTGTGAGTACATTTACTGTTAACCACCTCATAATGTGAGTATATTTACGGTTAACCATCTCATACTGTGAGTACATTTACGGTTAACCACATCATACTGTGAGTACATGTACTGTTAACCACCTCATACTGTGAGTACATTTACTGCTAACCCCCTCATAATGTGAGTACATTTACGGTTAACCAATTTATAATATGAGACATTTATTGTTGACCCACTCATAATGTGAGTACAGTTATTGTTGACCCTGTTATAGAGTGAGTACATTTATGGTTAACCACTTTATAATATGCGTACATTTACTGTTAATCACCTCATAATGTGAGTACATTTACGGTTAACCATTTATAATGTGCGTAAATGTAATGTTTACCATCTTGTAACATTTATTGTTGACCCTGTTATAGTGTGAGTACATTTATGGTTAACCACCTCATACTGTTTGTACATGTACTGTTGACCCTCTTTTATTGTGAGTACATTTTCTGTTATCCATCTTATAATGTGAGTACATTTACTGTTAACCACTTCATACAGTGAGTACATTTACTGTTAACCACCTCATACGTTGAGTACTCTTGACCCTCTTTTAATGATAGTACATTTATTGTTAACTATCTTATACTGTGCTTACATTTACTATTGACACTCTTAAAGTGTGAGTACCTTTACTGGTAACCGTCTTAGAATGTATGTTAACCATCTTATAATGTGAGTACATTTACTGCTCCCATTAACTACATACACAAATGCTGCTGTCATCCTCTGAGTTTATGATTGTGTTCAAGGTGTCATACAGGAATTATAGATGTAATGCAGTCAAATGACACACAATGTCATAATAACATACACAGTCAAATTTCGAACATACATTGTTTAATAATACACATATCCAAATACATAATCAAATAACATAAATGTCAGTAAGATACATAGTCAAATCACATACATTGTTATTATTTAATAATGAACATAGTCAAATAACATCAAATACTGTGCATATTGAACTAATATACAAATTTAACAACATATGTACACCGATTCTAAACCTGCTGACTATGAGGTATATATATAACTTGCATATTTTGAGAATCCAAAATATATAGACACAATATAAACGGCTTTAATCAGACAGGCCAAACCCCAAAACGGCAGCTTCGAATTAAGAGTTTATAATTCATTTTACACATATTCAATTACGGGTATTTTAAGAACCCGTTAATAACCTTTAATCGGCACATACACATTATATTATATGACTTGAACACCTGGATAGAATTTTGATAACTGGTTTTGTAGTGCAATTTAGTCATTATTTGCCAGGTTAGTTTCTTTAAAATAAAAAAATAAAAAACCTAGTTTGCGGTATAAGAGTCAAGGACAAAACTATTATAATATTATGTCAATAAGGCATACAAATATTACGTCAAGGATAAAGTATGCTAAGTACCAACCGTACATGCGTAGGTTGATGGATGTTGGTATTGATAGATCATCTTGTAAGGACAAATTGAATACATTTGTCAGAGATCTAATCGAATTATGCAAGTCGTATTGCTTGTATATTGCAAATGTGACAAAAGTATTGGAAATTTTACATAGAAAAGTACGGTGTACTGTTAGGGCCATGTTACCTTCGCATATTACCATCGACGATGGTAAGATGCGATGATCAATGGTAAGATGCGATGGTAAGTGCGATGGTCGATGGTAAGATGCGATGGTCGATGGTAAGATGCGATTGTAAGATGCGATGGTCGATGGTAAAAGATGCGATGGTCGATGGTAAGATGCGATGGTCGATGGTAAGATGCGATGGACCATTGACCATCGCATCTTACCATCGACCATCGCATCTGACCATCGCATCTAACCATCGACCATCGCATCTTACCATCGCATCTTACCATCGACCATCGCATCTTACCATCGAACATCGCAACTTACCAACGCATCTTACCATCGATCATCGCATCTTACCATCGAGCATAACATCTTACCATCGACCATCGACCATCGACTTATCAATTCTCATGCTGATCAAGATCTCACGATTACCGTAGAAAAATGTCTAGGTCGATGGTCGTTGGTAAGATGCGATGGTCGATGGTAAGATGCGATGGTAAGATGCGATGGTAAGATGCGATGGTCGATGGTAAGATGCGATGGTCGATGGTAAGATGCGATGGTCGATGGTAAGATGCGATGGTAAGATGCGATGGTCGATGGTAAGATGCGATGGTAACATGTCCCTAACAGTACACCGTAGAAAAGGCATAATGGATATAGTGTAATCGAGTATTTCTTGATTGCTAAAGACCTAGTAGATCGCATAGCAGATTTTGAAATATGTGAAAGATCACAATGTTAGCTTTTTCCTATAATTTTGTTTTTACAATATGATAACGTTGTGAGGACTTATGATGCTTCGTATACTGGTCAAGACAGATTGTGGACCCTATGATGACGTCTACCTAGATCCTTATAGGACGGTAGCGTTTGATGTTTGTATTAATCTTGTCTTGTCGTACCCTCAACGGGTTGTTCTCTTGCTGGCTTCTGCCAAGTCACTGAATACTTATTTTGTGGCTTTCTAGGCTTTTTTATTATATTATATGTATAATTATGATCATTTATGTGTTTTACGTACATTGCCTATTAATGCTGCCTTGTTTGTTAGAGATTATAACCTGCGGAAGACATCTTTATTTACACTGTCTCGTTTATTGGTTGAGATAACAAAAGGGTGAGAGTGAGGTTTGGTGCACCCTAGAACCTGATTTAAACCCCAAGCGGCCTTTTTTACCACTGACCGTTCCAGGGCGGTAGCCCCTTTGTCAACCTATGTTTGTGTTATGTTTGTGATGTTATAGCTTGCATTTCATTCATCTTTATAGTTTTTGTTTGCTTCTTTGTGTGTTTATGGTTGACTGTCGTCCTTGAATGCTACATTTCTTGTTCGATTTTTATAGATGAAAACATCGATGCATTTAGAGATATACTTATAGGTTATTTTATTTATATTGGGATATATACACGAGTTGTATTGGGATATATACACGAGTTGTATTGGGATATATACACGAGTTGTATTGGGATATATACACGAGTTGTATTGGGATATATACACCAGTTCTTTCCCGCTTTATTTTTGCGCGAAAGAACGAGTGCATATATCCCAATATAAATCTAATAACCTTTTTACTCATACGCATTTTTCAGTTGGAACATTAAAATAGATTGTTAACATTTAATTGTCACCAAAACTCTCCGACGCTGAACCGAGTTATTAGAGAAAAGGCATAACCCTCGCACAGCTCAACCCTTGAATTTAGTCTATTTTTTGACACAAACATATTGTCATACTTTCGCATTGTTTATATCACGTGACATACTTTCTTTGACACGAACAGAATATTGCACCAATCACGAAAGATAATGCATTACACACCCATATGACTTTACTACACGTCACTATGAGCGAATCGTGACGTTTCCGGTTACATTGAAAGAAATGGAGCTTGTAGCATGCTCGGTGACATTTCCTTTGAGGAATGCAAAGCATTAAATCGTTTAATTTAGGGTAACTAAAGGGGCGTGTCTATACCGTCCTACAACTACAAGATAGAGGAATTTAGAGTACGATCACTCTGAAACCACAGTGTTACTAAGTACACCATGCTACAAAAAAGATAGAGTCTGTCTCAGCTCGTTGGTTATTTAAAGACCTCGCCCATCGAGGTGTTTTAATAAGACAACTCGCTGAGACCAGACTCTATTTATTACTTGTATGCGTATGCAATAATGGTGGATAGGGTATTCCATGGTAATCGTATTAATTTAGATTATATGATACCACTGATGACGATAGATATTAATGATGTAATAAATACATGTGTAAATGTATTTGATGTTGTATGCACTTCTTTCAAGCCGTTCCGAAAAACTAATAGCACAACTGTTACACAAAGTAATGGTTTGATGACAAATGTATCTTAAAACTCACAGTGGAGGTTTAGATATAGTATATCAGACGACAATCTACAGGCATTTCTATCTGCAACAACTGAGTTCAAAAATATAAAAAGCTTATGCACTACAAAAAGGAACAACTATAAATGATCAGTTCTTGATTTTATTGCTGCATCGGTGAACATCCCTAAGGAATTTTGGCGTAATATCAAATCATTTACATCGAACAATAAAGCAACTCCTAGTAAAAAAAAAAGGAAAAAGAAAGAACGAATAGATAAATCATTTTTTAACCTGTTTGACGTGACCGATGACATTGTTGACGTTGACATATATTTGAATGTGGACAGACATGTCGACCTTAATGAGAGAGAGAAACTGATACTAAACTGTGAAATAACATCGGAAACCTTTGAATATAAACCAGGCTTCATCTGGTACACGTATTGCGGAGCACGTTGTATATAGTATTGCCATATGTGTCATACTTTCTTAAACTGTTTCATCGACTTTTTAAAAGTGGCGAATTATCCAGATAGTTGGGAATAATGCATTACGTGGTCTCGCTTTAATTCCATTAAGCGATGGGAAAGCTTATATTAGCAGGATTTTATAACGGATATTTTGTCAGTAAAATCTTTACAATTTTCTAAATATCTTATTAACCTCTCTGGGTGGGACACTACAAACCGTCTACTTTAAGATAAATATGTAGCTGTAGGTTTTATTTAGCCATACCTTTATTAATAACCCTCGATTTAAGAAAAAGTCTTAAATCGAGACTATGCTAATTCCACTTCACAAAAAAGGTTCTATTAATTCTCCTGATAATTATCGCGGCATTGTTGTTATTAAGATATTTAGTGAGATATATACTGAAACGTAAAAGAAACGCAACTCGGGAATTTCCGCTATATATTGTATATACTGCACACCTAATTCCACATAATATTCCAAAGAAATCCCAGATGTTTTGTAAAAAAAAAGTTGCAGTTAATTAGAGAAAGGACACAACTGTGATGTAGACGTTTTAATCAAACTACACATTGTAGCAAGAAATTCATAAATGTTGAAGTTCCTCTTTGAACAACTGAGCCAGTTCAGTACTGTATTTAACGTAAAGAGTTTGCAAACTTTGCATCCTAAGTTTTCTCACATGCTTGAGCCAAACGCGTACTCTGTCAATAATGAAACTTTGAATGTGTTGTTTTAGTATGTTTTCCCGAAGAAAGGTCTTACGTAGCCATGTATCATTCGATTAACAGCAGCATATTGTATATACAATATATAGCGGAAATTCCCGAGTTGCGTTTCTTTTGCGTTTCAGTATATATAAGTAATCTTACACAACGTGGTGTGATATTCTATGCCATTGTGTTTGATACAATCTCAGAGTCCAAGGGGAAAAGGCCAGGATATTCTACAATTGATAATGGATATATTTCTTTCAAGAAATAATAAGTAACTATTGATGTAAACAGGACAAATCGTTATATGTAGCTTTTTGTTGACTTTATGAAAGCCTTTGATTGGGTCGTCTATAGCAAACTATATTCAGTTTTGCGGAAATGAGCCGTTACGGGAATATTGCTGCAATCCATTGGGAGTATATAAGAATGTTAACGGTTGTATTACAGCAAACAACAGTCGTACTGCCTTTTTTTAAAAGTCACAGAAACTTGTGATAAGGCTGTAAACTCAGTCCAATTTTCTTTATTTATCATTGAAGTTAGTGAAGTTCATTCAGTGGTATGCGTTGTGTATAGTTATCGCTAGATATTGCAGAAAATACATGACTGTTGTTTGCTGATGATGTAGCATTATGAGCAGATAGTATAGTTGGTTTGCAAAAGCAAATGAATTTGTTATATCGATAGTGCGTGGAAGTTAAAAGTCAACGTTAATAAAACTAAGATCGTTGTCTTAATTATTGTGGATTGTTATCGAAGCAGAAAATTGGTTATACGATGGTAGGCCTAAAGAAATTGAAATCATTAACGGATTATTTAACTATGTTGGGTTATATTTCTCATGTCGCTTTCAATGTTTTAATGTTTCAAATGGCGAACGTACTAGCAGTCAAAGTTAAAAAGGTATTGATATCAATATTATCTTCATCTTATAATCTATGTCCATTGTCTAATCCTGTATATTTTAAGTTGTTTGTTACATAGTTAAGCCCGATATTTATGTATGGAGCAGAATTATACAGCTATACCTTTTTTCAGCCAATCAGCAGATTTAAGAATACACATCGACTTGAAATCTTTAAATGTTTGTCTTGCGAACAGAGCAGACGATTTTAAGTCATAAATTTGCAGTTCAACCGTATCTCCATTCAAGTTTATCAAGAAATACGCAATACAATTACAATTAGAATATTATTGATTTATTACATTTCTATCGGTAAAAGATTGGAATTTCTCAGTGAAAGAATATTCATATTCGCTAAATATTAATAACTAAATCCAAACACAGAATTAACTAACTGTGACGTTGAGTCAATAAAGTATGACTGACGTCCATGTCATCCGCCGACAACGTTCAGTAAAGCAAATCACACAAAAACAGAATGTTATAAATAAATTGTTTATCTTCTAGGTTCGATTATAGGGGAATGTTTCACGAGATGGTAGATTTGTGTTGCTTTTTTCTACGAACGAGCGTATGGGAGTGAGTGAAAAAACAAAACACGCTACCATCGAGTGAAACATTCCCATAGGATTTCCCTATAATTGATTTCAGCAGTTAAATATAATCTCTATCTATATTCACTTAAGAAGAGCATGCAAACCTGAATTCAGTAAAATAAGAGTAAGTGCACATTATCCACCATAGGTGAGAATGAAACTTAAGTTAATATTAATCAAAGAGTATGTTTACTAACAAGGCTTTCCGTTGTGAAGTAACGTACTCGTCTTGATTAGGTTTTACATCGTTGAAATTACCGCCTTTTTAAAGGACCAGGTATGATAAGGGGGTATTTTGGCCCCCAATATATTCAAAATGCAAAAAATAATATTTATATATAATCTGTTGATCATGTTGAAGTAAATAGATCATATTCTATCTTCAAAATATATTTTTATTTATTTTATTTATCTAGGAAAATTAACAGGGTTTGAAAAAATGGCATTATTTGTAATTCTGTTATATTTTGTAGATTTTGGACCTTTCTGGACAACATTTTGATTATAAAAATATAGAGCGCACCTCCGAGCACACAAAGTTTTTTGGCTGATGATGCATCCCTATCAAGTACATGTTTCAACAAAAAATCAGGTGTGCTCGAGGGTGCTCTATATTTCCAAGACCAAAAACTGATTGAAAACTGCTGAAAATGAACCCAAATGTCATTTTTTGAAAGAAAAAGCCATGTTTGTGAGGCTCTGGCATTCATTTAGAGCCTTCAAACGTACTTGTAATGAGTTTTAATAATGATTCACTTCATCTGTAGCTAAACAAGATATTCAAAACTTGCGCATTAAAGCGTTCAATATTGGGGGCCAATTTTGCCCCTTATCATACATAGTCCAAATTTGATGCAGTTATTACCAAAGCAATACACAATACACTTACCCATCCTCATCAGATTGGTAGAATCCCCCCAAATTCATGTTCATTTGATCATTTTTTGTTCATATTCATTAAAGGTCTTCATCATGATCCCTGCATTGTTTCAGGTGCCATCTCGCTCACATCAAAAGAGCAGTGGCAGAAAAACAATAAACGTGGCTCCAGCGTAAATAGAGATTCTACGATAGAATTTGCAGCAACTCTGCAGTTCAGGGTGAGAAGGTTCTAGGCCCATTTTCCATATTTTATCTCGATGTACATGGAGGATGAGCCTGGCATGTTCATGCCTGTTAGGCGCCATATAACCTTTTTTGTGTTGGTGCGCCTTAAAACCAAATTCAATTCAATTCAATTGATTAGATTGATTAATTGTGTAATATGCTTTATAGTCGGATCAGGCCTGGTCAAGTAGCAAGCACGGTATACTTAAATTCGGAGACCAGGAGTACCATTGCGCGTCGCCTGGTAAACACGATGAGTCGGTGATTTTGTTTGTTTGTTTGAATGTTGGTTTACGTCATTTTTAGCACACGTTAGGCCATATAAGACGGTCGATTTGTTTGTGGTAGAGGCAGGCAATCCCATTTTTTAAATGTTTGTTTTTGGATAGAACCACTACTGTATCACCCACTATCCGTAAGAATCGACACTTTCTCACGATTCGATGATAGTCTGACATACTTTGTATATGCGTGTGAAGATGCTATCCTCATTTATAAATATCTAGAAATCTGAGAATTCCAATTGGACCATATCTAAAAAATATCGAAAATTATTGAAATTGTATTCTCCTTTGGTTTCGTAAAATATGTTATGATTCACGGCAAAACAACATCATCAAGTTTTGAACGAACCTGAGCCGACTATTAACTTTTGTAAACAAACTTGGCAATTAAGAAAGTTAGTTATTGAATTATTTGTTTTGATAAACATACTAGTAATGCAATACTTCTGTTTATCTACTTTCCGCTGGCACGAGATTATACTTCCATATTGCGAGTAGCCTATGCATTTCCAAATCTATCTTACTGATATCTTTAAATGAATAAGCGTCGACATCAATTACCGGCATGCTGCTGAAAGTGAACCATCAGGTATAGCTCAAGAATCTAATTCGATACATCAAATTAATGATAAGAGTTTGTTCAATCAGTATTGACTGGTGGTGTCCAACAATAATAATGGCGTACATACAAGCAGATGAATGTTATCTAAAATATAAATATATTTCCAGCCAGCAAAATGTGTTATCGAACACTCAGATCATGTTTATGTTGGCAAACGATATCAATATTCAAACATTCAGTACTAATTGATAACTCATCATTGTCATTACATCTAACTTGCGTCACTGGCTTTCTTCAGTATGTCCCGTTGGATGGTTACGTAAACTGGGCGGTCCCGTACGTAAACTGGGCGGTCCCGTGTCAGCAACCTTTTTTGCTACTGACCGTTCCAAGGCTGTAGCCCTATTGTCAACCCTTTTATTTTTGTGATGTCGTATCTTGCCTTTTATTCATCATTGCAATTATTATTTCTGTGCGTGTTTTGGGTTGACTATGGTGCTTGAATGCTACGTTTCCTGTTCGACTTTTTTAGCTCTACTGATCAGAGATAAGCAGAGCTTATTCCGTGGTGCGGTGTCCGTCGTCCGTCTGTCCGTCCGTAAACTTTTTTTGTAGCAACTACTCCTCTGAAACTACTGAATGGATGTTCATGAAACTTTACAGAAATGTTGCTCATGAAGTCTAGTTGATTCTAGCAAAAAATCATGTTGATGTGAAATCCAAGATGGTCGCCAAATCTAAAAATAGATTTTTAAAAAACAAGATTGTAGCGACTACTTCTTGAAAACTCTAAGTGATATTGATATGGGACTTTTTCTAAAATGATCAGCATGACATGATGTTGGCCTTTTCCGAAAATCGACGTTAATTCCAGCGGCCATCTTTGTTTACATAGAGTTATTTAGTAAACATTAGTAGCGACTACTCCTCTGCAACTACTTGACAGATTTCCATGAAATTTCACAGGAATGTCGCTCTTGATGTCTAAATGATCCTAGCAACATTTCAAATTGGTCGGAAATTCAAGATGGTCGCCACAGCTAAAAATAAATTTTCAAAAAACAAGTTTGTAGCGAGTACTTCTTGAAAACTATAAGTGATATTGATATGGGATTTTTACTAAAATGATCAGTATGGAATGATGTTGATCCTTGTTGAAAATTATTTTGAAGCGACGTTAAACATGGCCGCCAGCGGCCATCTTTGTTGACATAAAGTTATACAATGAAAACTTTTAGCGACTATTCCTCTGAAACTGCTTTACGGATTTTCATGAAACTTCACAGAAATGTTGCTCTTGATGTCTAATTAATCCTAGCAAAATTTTAGGTCGGCCGGAATTTCAAGATGGCTAAAAATAATTTTTCAAAATACAACATTGTAGCGACTACTTCTTGAAAACTATAAGTGATATTGATATGGGACTTTTTCTTAAAGGATCAGTATGACATGATGTTGATCCTTGTCAAAAGTTATTTTGATTTGACGTTAAACATGGCCGCCAGCGGCCATCTTTGTTTACATAGAGTTATAAAATTAAAACTTGTAGCGACTACTCCTCTCATGGAACTTCACAGGAATGCTGATCTAGCTATCAAAAACCTATCATTGGAGCTTCAAGGTCATTGACCTCTTGTTATTCTTCCAGCACGTCAAAGAGCCATTGGAATATTTTGGAATCTAACAGTAGGACACATTTCCCGGGTTGACCTCTCTCTGAGGTGACCCTAAAGTTCCTTCTGCACAGTACAAGTTTATTTGGCAATTATAAACAGAAAGTCTTACTTTTTTTTACGAAACACAATTATTTGCAAACACAAAATAATAGAAAACATGGCACGTTGACCTTGTTTTTTCTTCTTCTTTGAATGGTGTCATCCATTGCGCTACTTTGGGCATTCGCTATAGAGTTTGGACCATCATTCCTATTTTTCTTCAGCGTCTAATTGCTGCACATCCAATTTTAGACTGTGTTCATTCCACCTATAATAGCAATACACATATATGACAGTTAACTGTGTAGTGATTTTTTTTTAATATATTTATCAAATACGGTCTCCAACTGTATCTCTCTATCAAAGACCGTCTCTAACTGTATCTGTTTATCAAACGCAGTCTCCAAATATATATATTTATCAACAACCGTCTTCAATTATACCTATTTATCAAGCACCGACTCCAACTGTATCCATATATCAAGCACGGTCTCCAACGTCTACAACTGTATTTATTTATCAAGCACCGTTTCCAACTGTATATATTTATCAAGACCGCCTCCAACTGTATCTAAATGTCAAGCACCGTATCCAACTATAACCATTGATCAAAAATCGTCTCCAGCTGTATCTATAAATAAAAAAAAGGGTCTCCAGCTGTATTTGTATATAAAGAACTGTCTACAACTGTATCCATTAATCAAACACCGTCTCCAGCTGAATAATTATATTTATCCAACTGGACTTAATGGCTACGTTAGATAACCGTTAATGATTGATAGTATTTCCTTATAGACATTATCTCATTAGATACATGCAATGACATTCATTAAATTTATAATCTTAAATAGAAATGTACTAAGCATCTAAATATAAATATATTACAATACCTACCTGCAACATCGACATGGTACTAAGCAAACATATCTACACTTATCTACAACATAGAACGTCTACAGTGCGCATACTTACGCATAGCTGTATGAAGCAAGGGGAACTTATTTTTACCGGGTTCGAAACCGGATATATTGCATCGATCTATTTGCGGATAAGCGGGGATGGGTTTGTAAGACTAGCACTGATCTTAAAAACAAACACTATTTCTAAGATACAGATGTCAATACTACTTGTTCAAAACATGTTGCCATGTATTCAATGGCGTGGAGTGATACAGCCTATCACCGTCGATGCTTGGTGTATAGTATCGTTGAGCTTTAAAGTGCTCCGGCCATGTTTTGTTTCATGAACATGTTTGCACAGCAATAGATATCTACAATTTACACATTGCAATATCTGTGAAAAGCGAGAATAAGAATTTGTTTGATGATGTAGAAAACTTTGAACAGGTAAATTTATCCATGGGTAAATGTATTTATCAATTATCATTATCTGCATTAGTTGTGCAGCTATACAATTCAGATTTACCTCATTTCCCCGTGCAGTCACGCAGTGGTAAAAGTAGTATCTACGTCAGGCAATTAATACTTATTTTTACATACAACTTAGTAACGGTTTAAAATATATGTTTCTCTCCGGGACTATCAAGAAATGTTCATATGATGTTTAAGAGTTAAATTTGTTAATTGATAATACTACAAAAAGGGTGGTCATTCATCTTTAACCGAGAACTAACAATAATGTAATTATTTTGAAAACTGTTCGACTGTTTCACAATGATATGCAATGACCATGGACCCTATGATGCCGTCTACCAAAATCCTGAAAGGAACGGTTACGTTTAATGTCTGTCTTCAATAGTGTCGTATCGTGGCCTTACTAGTATATATTTCTTGTTGCTCTGGCTTCTGTCAAGTCACTGAGTATTTGCGTTTTGGCTTTCTATGCCAAAACGCCAACATGGAGCAGCCTAATCAAACGAAAGTCTAACACTTTGATACGAGTTTCTTTAAAATAAGCGTAACATTTTTTGTGAAGTAATTTTAAAGGATTTTTTAAAGCTTTGTAAATGATGATCGTGTATACCATATCTGATGTAGCATCATAATAGGCAACACATTGGGATCATGGTGTGTACTTGAATTCGTATTAATACATAGAGAAATTGAGAATATTTACATCTATATTGCACTCGCTACGATGAATCTTATTTAACACGTTGCATTTCATTTTCCGATGAATAACATTACCTTCAGAATACCTCATGATATGCCCTTTAACGGTTTTCATTGGATGATGGGCGGAGCTGAACTTAGAATATTGCGCATGAGGGGTGTCTAAAATGTTGCCGATCGTAACTGCTGTTACATGTTACTCCATACAAATCCCCGTATAGTAAACTATTTTTTCGAAATAAATAGTAAATCTGGCGTATATAGAGAAGAAATCAACGCCATTTTAAAGGTAAATATTTATGTAAATATAAGGAATGAATTGCGTTCACAGAACACAGTCAAACAAAAACACGCATTAAAACATGACGACAATTCCAAATTTTATAAGACGCAAGTTATGTGGCAATACAAACATAAACGGGCCATCAGTAGGAGTTATGTGGCATTACAAACATAAACGGGCCATCAGTAGGAGTTATGAGGCATTACAAACATATACGGGCCATCAGTAGGAGTTATGTGGCATTACAAACATAAACGGGCCATCAGTAGGAGTTATGTGGCATTACAAACATAAACGGGCCATCAGTAGGAGTTATGTGGCATTACAAACACAAACGGGCCATCACTTGGAGTTATGTGGCAATACAAACATAAACGGGCCATCAGTAGGATTATTGCCTTGGAACGGTCATATGGCAAACATGCCGATGTGTGTGTGGCGGTGGGGGTGGGGTTGTTTGTGTGTGTGGGGGTGGGGGGGGGGGGGGGGGGGGGGGTGTGTAAACCAGGTTCTATGGTGTAGTAAAGCTCACTGTAACGCTATTGCCATCCCAATCTTGTTGAAAGAAGTATAGAATTATCTACTGGTGAATAAGAATTAAAAGCAGTGACATGAAGTCTTTTGGAGAGTATCCGCCATGAAACAGTTGCAATGGAGAGTTTGCACAGTTCCTAAAGTACCTTATATGTAATACAAACGGAGGGAAATTGTATTTCTATGTACTGATACATACGTAAAGTTTAACAGTTAGTCGATTGACGTGTTATAAATCGAATGCATGAATGTAGGGTGAGAATTTACGGGCACCTCGTAGTGTTATTTTTCCTTCAAGGTATGAAAGCACTAATTATTTTCCCCATAGACACCAATGTTAAAGTGTCACATATTAATGATTTGCTGCAAATTCAACTCAAGTATGGATAATGCAGCAGTGTAATGTTAATATAGAAAACTTTTTTTCCACTTGAAAAATCACCAGAAAACGTGGGGTCACAAGACATGTAAGAAAGTTCTTGTTTATTTACTAAACAGGTCAAGGGTACAGCTGTTTTTATTGATCGACTGTTTTCATTGCTCACAAAGTGTAAGCATAGAGTCGAAATTTCGAAAATGTTCATCAGTGATCCACTAAAACCTATTAATACGCTTCTTATACATATAACCACAAAATCGAATAGAAATGGGCAGTTTTCCCCTACTTATAATGCCCATTTCCATCGAAAAAGGAGGGATTACTTTTTATTATAGGAACTACATTCGACTACACCTCGGAGGTTTACATGTAATTGGTGGTGGTAAACCTCAAGAGGCTCGTTTTGATAAGTAATTGAGCACTTCTCTCTCCGTTAGAAGAGAGCAGTTACCACCCACAGTAGTGTACACACATGATTACACCTAAGCTAGATCAAGTAAGCTCTAGCAGGCGGACATTGTTATAGGTATATACTAGACATGTGTTTCTTCTCTCTTCATCACAAACAAACAAACGACGAGCAAACATCTAAACATAATATAACGGATTGGCAGTAGAACAGAACCGAACAGAACAGAACAGAAATATTCTTTATTTGACTCAAAAAAATGTTTCTCGTCATATAAATACAGGTCAATGCATTTTTTACATTAAATAATGAAAATGTACAAATACACAAATAATACGTACTATACAACTCACCCATTCACTCTGACGCCCAAAATGTCTCACACATTCACTCTGGCGCACGTATTTACCCTGTTATAATGATTTAACTATTCCTATTGTTTCATACTATGTCCAATTAGGATGAACATAAAAAAATACTTATTATATATTGCAGTATTGCGAATAATAAATGCTTCCTTAACAAACCTAGATAACCTAAAAAGCTATTGCTGGCTTGAATATTGCATCAGCTGAATAAATTTAAAAACACTTGGATATCTGTAATAATATTGTTTAACATATTGCTTACGTAATTTTCGTACAAAGGACAAAGGAACAGAACAGAACACATATTTTATTATATACAATCTCAGGTTACATGGGTTACAACAAGAGAGAAAGATACCCGAATATACATACAAATGTTATAACAAAACGAAAAGCAAGAATCAAAACGTATTACAACAGCAACAACAACAACTGTGAAGGGAAATACAGTATTATTAAAAGACGTCTCATGTACGACGTTACTTGGCAATTTGTAAAATAAATCTGACGAAGACACAGAGAAATAAATCTGACGAAGACACAGAGATTTGTTCAGATTTTGATTGAGGGATAGGTTAACAACTCCATGTATTTAATGACATCCGTGTGAGGATAGAAATAACGTGGAATAAATTTACATTTGATAAAAATGAGGAGAATTTAATAAGTAATGAACTTCGTCAGCACTATTTGAATAGTAAAGTGAACAGCCATTACGTGGTTCCGTCTTAATTCCATTAAGTGATGGGAAAGCTTATATTAGTAGGATTTTATAACGGATATTTCGACAATAAAACACGTTTAAAAACATGCTTTACTGAAAAATTGTGATAGCCTGTTTCAAATTACCTATTAAATGTTGTAATTTTACAATATGCAGACTTTTTAAGCCGAAAATAAGGTTTTATTTCATACCCCAGCCAACCCCAGTTTCGCTTCTTGGAGAAGGGGTTGGAGGGGGTATGAAAGTTAATACTCGGACCACGTAATGCGTCTGAGGTAATACGCAGTGTTAGTAAGTTTGTAAATCTGTCAGTTTCAACGGAATTTGAATAAATAAATATAGAAAATTATACCGATTTTAAATTGTTTTAAGTTATCACTATTCCGTCATTTTCGATACATTCTATGTTAATTTTAAACGTTTGGTTTTGTATTATAGTATATTTCATGATCTTTTGTATTAAAGTATATTTCATGACCACATCTTTGCATTTTAACTGTTTGTGTAATTGCCTCTGCTTGTACGTTGTTGCTCAGTATTTCACGGAAGATAGCTTCTTCGTTTGAATGCGTTTCTTGCTACCATGTGTGTTATTAAAGTCATGGAGATATGTAACACCGAGACAGAATGTTAACATGATATTTGATATTTTAATACATTGTTATAATTTGCACATTTAGTGTTTACATTGAAATCTAACGTGTGTTTTACATTGAAACATATTTTACTAAATATAGCTTTATGTCAATATTAGTAGTGGGTTTGCTACTTTAATAGGTGTATTAAATTTAATAATACATCTTTGATAATTATAACTGAACAGTGATACTTTTCTCTTCGGCCGCAACTGCAATTGTTGTTCAGTACATTTCTTCATACGAGTACATTCTGCATTTTTCTAATTATGTATTGTTATATGTCATAACAACATTTAATCATTTGTCTGGATGTTGACTTTATTGTTTTAGATTTCCTTTTGATGATATGTACTTTTATTAGCTCGACTATTCGAAGAATAAGAGAGCTTATGTACTCGTCCCGGCGTCGGCATCGGCATCCCACATCAATGTTTGCGTGTAAGCTGTGTTTACAAGTCTATCTCTCTTACATTTCTTATCCTAGCACAACCAAATTTGGCCATTAGTTTCTTTATAGCATTATCTTAAGGGCTGCTTAAGTAAGTTTGGTTACTGTAACACCTGGGCTCCCATGGAACCCAAATTTTGAAATTCTAAAAATGTGTCTCATTTCACATAAAATTTTCTGTGTTTACAGGTTACGTCTCTTACATTTCTTGTCCTAGCTCACCTAAATTTGGGAAATGGTTTCCTTATAGTATGTTGTAAATGGTGGCATAAGTAATTTTGTCTTGTACAAATTCCCCCCTCCTACCCCACCCACACCCATGAAAGCCTGTTTTCTTTTTCCAATATTTACCCCCTCACCCTATCCTACCCACCATACCACATCCCATCCCACTTTTATAATTCCAACTTTAAATGGCTGTGTACAGAATATTTGAAACATGTTTTATTGTGTACTGTACACTTATATGATCCAACTTAAGGTTTATATAAAAAAGTAAACTACTTCTAGCTTAACACAATGGAAATGTGTATACAAGTCGAATAGAAAATGTAGCATTCAGCACACAATCAACCAAAAACACGAATACAAAACAAACAACAGCAATTATAAAGAAAAAAGAAGCGAAGTGTGCGACACCGGAAACATAATATTGTTGAAACAATAGGTACCGCCTTGGACCGGTCAGTGGCAAAAAGGCCTCTCAGGGTTTAAACAAGATGCTAAGGTGCCCCAAACCTCACCCTTACCCTATTGTCATCCCAGTAAAATGAGACGGCGAAAATAAAGAAGTACCGCCAGGATTTATCAGGTAGTGATAGTTGTTGTCGTAGAAGAGCTCTTAAAACAGAAACCTAGAAAACCACAATGCAAGTATTGAATTTTCTCGAGGACCATCTCCGTCTAAATGGAGATAATTTACAATGTCAAAATTGGAATCATTACTCTCAACATAGATTTTGTTTCTTAATTCTCCATTTTCAGTAATGTAATGTAAATCTAGAAAAGAAGCGACAGTATCAGAACTATTAGATTTGTTGAGTTGAAGTCCTTAAGGATAGATAGTATTAACCATAATAGAAAAGAAAGTGTTGTCAATGTCCAATATGTCAAATGCACAGTTCGAGATACCAACAATTTGTGTATAAATTGTTTATATCTCGAACTGTGCACCGCAAGTCGCATTTGACATAATTTAACAAAAACAAATATTCTTATAGACCAAAAATGTAGGTTTTTCTTACGTAATTTTGTTTTTCATAAGAGCAACACGCTTGTCTTTGATAAGGTTGTAAGGTAAGGTTGTATATTGCTGGAAAAAGAGTACTTATAGATGAAACTTTACGCGTATTGCAAATTGTATCAAGAAAGTCACCTGAAGTTTTAATTGGCCAAATGAAATGAATCCCAAAGTTGTAACAAGCTTTAGAGCACTGTGTTTTAACTTGATCTTTAACGGCAATGGGACAAGTAGTAAACGTATGTATAAAAGTAGAACAGGAAATGTAGCTAATCGTTTGAAGATATTGTAGTGGTTCAGGCACTAGCATTGGAAATAAAACGGGTGTCATTAACTGCAGTGTAGTGTTTTTTGCAGGATTTTGAGATAACATAATATAATATGGCATTATATTCATTACGTCGTCCCGCCTTTATTCCATTAAGCGATGAGAAAGCTTATATTAGCAGGACTTTATAACTGATATTTCGACAATAAAACACAGTTAAAAGATACGTTTACTTAAAAAATGCGATAACCTGTTTAAAATTACATATTAGATGTTTTAATTTTACAATATGCCAACCTTTTAAGTCGAAATTAAGGTTTTATTTCATACCCCAGCCAACCCCGTTTTCGCTTCTTGTAGTAGGGGTTGGATGGGGTATGAAAGTTAATACCCAGAACACGTAATGTTTTAAAACAATCTTGCGATTCCTTAATTATGCCAAATAGTGATACCTAAATAACAGTAAGTAAGTAACAGTCTTATATCTGTATCATTACGTGGTCCCGCATTAATTTCATTAAGCGATGGGAAAGCTTATATTAGCAGGATTTTATAACGGATATTTCGACAACGAAACATGTTTAAAAACATTTTTTTTACTGCAACAAATGCGATTACATATTTAAAATTACCTATTAAGTGTTCTAATCTTACAATATGCAAACATTTTAAGACGAAATTAAGGTTTTATTTCATACCCCAGCCAACCCCGCTTCTTGGAGAAGGGGTTGGATGGGGTATGAAAGTTAAGACTCGGATCACGTAATAATTCTCTCGTGAACGATTCTTCGTCTACCAGACTCCGGATTAGTGACGTGCTTAGACATCTATCATGGAGAACTTATTTATTGTGTTAATTGGACGATTCAATTAGCACTTTTCTGCAGAATCGTTATTTTCTCCATACGCACACACATAGCAGTGTCTGCCTCCCCAGCATGTTACGGTGTATAGATAATTCTACTGGAATTCGTGACTACAGAGAAATAAAGAAACAAATAAATCATGTATACAAGCAGTATTTTATATATTTCTATATTGTAGTGAAATGGTTATTTAAAAGGGACACACAGCAATCTTTAAGTTGTTAAAATTAAAATTAGCGTCCCCGTGCATTAATCCACTTGCGTCCCCGTGTATTAATCCACTGTATTTGTTTAAAGGGAATGTAGCGACACAGCCAAACAACCTCTGTTATTGAGAGTTCTCAAAAACTTGGAAAAAGGTGAAAGAATTATCAAAATCGGATGATAAACAAAAAAGATATGACCATTTAAATGTTGTTCTAAAACGAATACGGGAGCCGCCATTTTTAGGACTATGATGTCATAGTTCCATATTACCATATATGGAATATTGATAAATATCATTTAAAACGAAGAAAATCACTGCAAATGAATGATTTTTTTAACTGGTCATATAAAGCATTACTGCCATTAAGTATTACATATTTTTCATATAGTTGTTGTCATTTTTTCCCTATAAATCAGTAAATTTTCATATTTATAAATATTCCATATATGGTCATTTAGAACCGTGATGTCATAGCTCTCAAAATGGCCGCTTCCATATCCGTTTCAACAGAAACTTCAAATGATCATATCTTCTTTGTTTATCATCCGATTTTGATAATTATTTCACCCTTATTCAAGTATTTCAGAACTGATGGTTTGGCTGTGTCGCTACATTCCCTTTAAGATCAAAGAATCATTTATGCAATCTTTTAATCCGATGGACAATGTAGAAGGAACATTTCCGTTTCCGTTAGATAAAAGAAGCTCGTGTACCATACTAGCATAAAGCGTTGTCAAATATATTGAGGGTAGTGTAATACAGACATTTGAGGGTAGTATAATACAGAACATACTGGTATCGTAGGAAGTAACTGTTTTTGAATGTAGTAGAAAATAAATGCAATTACATTTCCCTGAATATCGTTTTGATCGAGAGCAAGGTATATACATGTTCGGTGTTGCATAATTAGATACTTCTAATGAACTGAGTTTTAAGGTTCTTCACAGATACTTCTGAGCTTCTATTGTTTAGTTTTAGCAAAGGACGATCTCTGTATCGCTATAATAGCTCCTATCTCCTGATATCTTATGATCACAAATGCTATGTTGTTCTGTCATGTCACGATATGTAGATAGCAGTTCCTCGTTATTCCGGGTTATATACATGACGCATCCAATCAAATGTAATGGGTGACTTCTGCCGTCATGTTAATGCAGGGTCGGATCCAGGATTTCATGTTAGGGAAATCACCCACCCTGGATCCCCCATTAGGTGCATAATCTGAGAAGTACTTTATCGTATTCAAGGTTGTTGTTTTACATTTTCGAAGAGGCACATTGCATATGTATGCGTATACCTTTGATGGAGCAGTATTTTCTTTAATTCCTGATTGTGAACAAAATAATACATTTTGACTCATGTGCAGCTCAGATGTTCTGATTGGATGATTGATAGAGCCTAAGATTTTATTTGACGAATGCGTTTAAACGCAGTGAAGTGAACATTCATGCACAGGAAAGCAGTGTAGCCTTTTTACCTTCTTAAAATATAATCAAAAATACTCGCATGTAATTATGCACAATAATTTATAACACAAATGTGTTTGTAAAAAGGCTTTCATGCAGAATTATTTTGATAATATTATTGTTTATGGTATAATAATTAATATGCCCTGAAGGAGAGAGGGAATATTCCCGCGATGTTGTACCATGAGCCATGCCAATCTATGTATACAAGTTGTATGTTTAAGATAATACTAACTGATATTTACTTTTAATTGACAAAAACAAAGCATAGCAATTTGTGCGTGTTATGTGTTAAATGGTAATTACTTGCAACGGTTTAAATGATTGACATTCTCTATTGGAGTGTATGATATTGATGGTACTACCGCCGATTATATAATTCAAGAAAGGTGTCTGCTCTAGTTTTATCAGTAAATGTTACTGAACGTCCAGTAATTTTTTATATTTCACGTTTCGCGGTGACTGGTTATGAAGTAAAAGTGCATGCACATATAATTAAAAAGGGGTATTTTTCATCGGTAACACACTTATTTCATCGGTCATCGGTAACACACTTACTTCATCGGTAAAACACTTATTTCATCGGTAACACACTTATTTTCACATGTGTTGCCGTTACAATATAGAATTATCATAAATCAAAGGACCCTACACAATTTTATGTTTTTAGACAGTCGAATTAACACAAATGCTGTCCAAAATGCATCGGTGCTGCCAGAATTAAGAAGGATTTTTCTTTTTAAGACCATACTACTGACAAAAGATACATGCACGCCAGCAAACTTTAACGCGTTTGGTAGGCGTGATTAAAGACGTAATTATATAGCAAAAGTAGATATAAAAATCGAACAGGAAAAGTAGCATTGAAGGACGAAGGTAAACCACAAACACACAAAGAAACAAAGAACAACTATATATAAATAAATACTGAAAAGGTGATCCATTGGAAGCAACAAACACAAACAAGAGAGAAAAGTAGCAGACTCGGTTTTATTGAGTCTGTTCATGAGAGGTAATTATACGATACAACACCTCTCACACCTGCTAGCATCGGCTTCAGAGATATTCTACTTTAAAACAACACAGAATAGGCTTGACGATCCCAAAGGACCAGTAAATTATAACACTACTGATCTGTAGTCATGGCGACTTCTTACGGCCGCCAGACAGCACAAAACAAACGCCAGTGTGAATGTCAATAAATACTGAAAATGTGATCCCTTGGAAGCAGCAAACACAAACAAGAGAGAAAAGTAGCAGACTCGGTTTTATTGAGTCTCTTCATGGAATGAATAAAAGGCAAGATAAGACGTCACAAACACACAAGGGTTGACAATAGGGATACCGTCTTGGAACGGTCAGTGCCAAAAAAGGCCGCTGGGGATGTAAACCAGGTTCTAGGATGCACCAAACCTCACTCTTAACTTATTGTCATCTCAATAAACGGGACAGTGGAAATAAAGATATTCTCGCCAGCTTCAAATCTCTAACAAACAAGGCAGCGTTAAAAGGCAACATAAGTAAAACACTTAAATGATCATGTATATATAATATAAAAAACAAAAGCCTAGAAAGCCACAAAGTAAGTACTCAATGACTCGGCAGAAGCCATGGTAAGGCAAGACAAGACAAACGACAAAAGACAAACATCAAACGCTACCATCCTATAAGAATTTAGGTAGACGTCATCATAGGGTCCACAATCTGTCCGGTCATCGCACAATCAAAGAGGAAAGCACCACTAAACATGCAGTACGTTGCAAAATGATAGGGTCATAACCTCTTTAACACGTTTAATAAAGATTTTATGAAAGTGATTATGACCAAGGATCTTACAAGGTTTCTAAATCACATCACCATAGATGTCAGATTGTGATAGTCCTTGTCGCAGAAGAGTTCTTAAATTACTTATATATTTTAAAAGTAGATCAGGGTTACGATCATACAATTTTGCAAAGGTTTTGGGGAGTTTATCGTAACAGTAGCCTTGCTGGAGTAGCTTTTTAGTTATACAAATATTACGAATATTAAAGTCCTCAACACGACTACAAGCTCTAAGTTACTCTATGCCCGTCGAAAGCCTGTCATTTGCGGTTTATTGTACTAAATCTATTTATTTTTTTTAGTATTTGTTTGGTTTGAGTAAATGCGTAGGAACTCCGTGATTGTTTTGTTTTCAGGGATGGGATTTAAGAGTTTTAAATGATGTGAATATAATTACACATCATTAACTCCACGCTTTATATAAAAAAAGCCGTCCGTTCGTTATCATATCTTCTTTTTAACCAGTCTCTGACTTGTCTTTCACCGCCGTGGGTTCAAGCCCTCATCGGACCATTAATCTTTTTACGAGGAAGCTATCCAGCTGGTTGCGAAATGTCGGTAGTTCTACACAGGTGCCCGCCCATGCATGACAATTGCCCGGAGGTGTGCCTGGGATCGTCCTCCACCAATGGAAACAGGAAAGTCGCAATATGACCTTGTAATGACCTTGTGAGACTAACAAATACAATTTAGTTCAATTCTTACTCAGTGTACTACATCTTGCTGCTTTTTTTAAAACTCGGTTATAAAATGTAAGATTGTGCAGAAGCAGGCGATATTGATCAGTCATACATTTAATTAATCTCAGATTACCGGCGTTTTGTTTTGGTAATGGAAAGTGAATGAACTTTTCAGATAATGTTAATTAAAGTAAAACAGAAGCTGTGCAAGCATTCGATAACAATAAACAGTGTTCTAAAACAACACAATTATTTTTTGTTTTACGACATTTTTTTTCATTGTTATCAAAGGATTACACGGTTTCTGTTGTTTTTCATCACGTGGTCCTGCCTTGTTTCGTTAAGCGATGGGAACTAGCACGAATTTATAACACATATTTCGACAATAAAACATATTTAAAAACATTTGTTGCTGAAAAAAGTATGCGTTAACCTGTTTACAATGACCTATTAAGTGTTTTAATTTTACAATATGCAAACTTTTTAAGGCGAGCCAACCCCGTTTTCGCGTCTTAGAGAAGGAGTTGGATGGGGTATTAATACATGTTTAAAAACATTTGTTACTAAAAAAATGCGATAACCTGTTTAAAATGACCTATTAAATGTTTCAATTTTACAATATGCAAACATTTTTAGCCGAGGTTTTATTTCATATTACAGCCAACCCCGTTTTCGCTTCTTGGAGAAGGAGTTGGGTGGTGTATTAATACTCGGACCACGTAATGTTTTCAATTCAATTCAAACTTTTTTTTTCCAGATGTATAATACGTGCATACTTCATTAATTCGTGAATTTATATTGGTGGAAATTGCATGTTGAGGATCAGATATAATTATGAGAAGTTAAAATCTACAACCATAAGTATATTATAATGATTCAATTCATAGATGACTTTTTATGCTAATGACAAGATAATGTTTAACTCATCAATAGATATGCATGTAGTATAATGCCTTACAGTGTTTAATGTGCACTCCTGTTATCAGAATGTACAAACTATTTGTAGAGTACATCTCATATGAAGCTACATGGCTTACAGCTTCGGCAGATACGCCTAAACTCACAGACGAGCGTAATTAGGCGTAATTAGGCACCGCGTGCCAACGTTGCTAAGTGTGTAGTTATATATCCCACAGCAATCGAGCGCAGTAGGAAATGGTTGTATATTATGAAAAATCTTTTAAACATATTACGATAATTAGGTAGAATTGTGATTCTTAAAAGCTAAACGAAAATCCCATACTAATAATTATGCCACGGGTCATACTTTTTCAAAGCATACCCAAATTACATCAATCCTCAAGAAGAGTTCGTGTTTCATTAAGAGATGTATCGTGTCGGAGTACGTATCTATAATGATTTCAGCATATAACGCTCGTATAGGAACTGGCTATACAATTAGAAGAGCCAGTATTGTCAATATAAAGGGATAGCCTGTAAAACAAGACGTGTATACAAGAAGTGCTGCAGTATAGCAACAAACACATCTTTGAATACTCTGATATATATTTATTATTATTTTTTAATTGTATTAAAATACACAATAAAACACCGTGAACTACGTTTGACCTAAATTTCCACACTTCTGTATATAATAAATTATAGATAACTTTTTATGCTAATATCAATAAATACTGAAAAGGTGATCCCGTGGAAGCAACAAACACAAACAAGAGATATAAATAGCAGACTCGGTTTTATTGAGTCTGTTCATGAGAGGTAACTATAAGATGCAACACCTCTCACGCCTCCTAGCACCGGCTTAAGCGATATTCTACTTTAAAGCAACACAGAATGGGCTTGATGATCCCAAAGGACCAGTAAATAATAAGTCAGTAATATATATGTATGTAGTATAATGACAAACAGTGTTTAATGTGAACTCTTGTTATCAGAAGGTAAAAACTACTTGTAGAGTACATCACAAAAAGCTACATGGCTTAAAGCTTCGGCAGATACGCCCTAAACCCACAGATGAGCGTAATTAGGCGTGCTAACGTGCAGTAATATGTCCCACAGCAAACGAGCGCTGTAGGAAATGGTTGTATATTATGAAAAATCTTTAAACATATTAATAATGACTGTGCTTACGATAATTAGATAGAATTGTGATTAATACGTATAACTGCTTTTGACCTAGATTTCAAAAACTAAGATAATAGTATGCAATTTACATTGATTAGGTTTACAATTTATATTTTTTTTTGTAATTTACTAATTGCGAAAGTAGGTCCCTATATCAGCCTTGACATACTTTTGAGGTCATTTACCTACTTTTGAAATATTTTCACACGGTGAATACTCTTAATGCATGACCTATACAGTATTATTAATGTTAAGACTTCATATACTTTATCTAAGACGATTGCAATTATTCGTAGTTCCTAATTCAAGAACTATTTTAAAATATATAAACGAAACTGGGATTACATATAAACTGGGATTACATAACAATTAATTTGTGTTTACATTCAATTTAAAGTCATACCAGCTCAAGACACCATCTCTATTAGGAGACCACCTTGTTAAAGAGACCACCTTGTTAAAGAGACCACCGGTGCGGTGCCCAGCTGTAATGATTTAAAATTAAAATTCACCCGTATAATTGAAAGATAAGTGTTGCTATCAATATAATGGTCTCTTAATACAGGCTAGACTGCAGTTTCACTTTCAATTGTCTGAAGATTAAATAAAGTTCACGTATTTTATCCTAAAGAAGAAGAAAGGCTTATATTAGCCTCTTCTTAGGTTTATTTGGGTCGAGGCCATCCCAAATAAACCTTACAAAGTACATACATATTATGCAATAAGTCACATATCACTCTTGAGCACAATGTTAGACACTTTTATAACCAATATTACTAATACACATTATTTGGTCCCGCCTTAATTCCATTTAGCGATGAAAAAGATTATATTAGCAGGATTTTATAACGGATAATTTGACAACAAAACACGTTTAAAAACATGTTTAACTGAAAAAATGAGATAACCTGTTTAAAATTAAACTTTAAATGTTTTAATTTTACAATATGTAAACGTTTTAAGCCGAAATTAAGGTTTTATTTTATACCCCAGCCAACCCCGTTTTCGCTTCTTGGAGAAGGGGTTTGATGGGGTATGAAAGTTAATACTCGGACCACGTAATGATCAATGACGTTATTACTGTGTTAATATAAATATTACTAGCTTCTTGTTTATAAAATACAATGTTATATTAACTTAACAATGTCAAACATGAAATGTCCTATTCTTATGACATGCATGATACATTATAAATCTAAGTTGCAAGGACCATGTTAAAACAAAAACTCAAACATATTACTGGGAGTTTTCACAGATAATAAGTTTTCTTTTTTTAAATCCCTTAAATATATCTGTGACTAAGTTTCCTAATTGTTGCTTATTTTCCAACAGAAATATCATTTTATAGTTTTGAACACATTGCTGTTTTATGAAAAGTAATTTTTGAACAATCTTTGTATAATATGCATTCAAATAAAACATGAAAATCATCTGCAAGAGAACTATAGAATTGGCATTTTCTGTTTTCTCTTGGCATTTTTATTGTTTTTTTCCAACGATTCGTTACAATCTCTAGCCTATGAGATGAGATTCTTGCTTGGGTTAATGCCTTTCGAATGTTTTAAATATTTCTATATCCAAATATGGTTGAAACTCGAAATTTGATTCCAACCTAAAGTTGGTTGTCTGGTGATTCCCTAGGTTTAATACCCTCCACCCACACTCCTCATTTTTGTTTTTGTTGTCCTTGTGGTTAATTCGTCCATCCGCCATCCGCCATAAACCAAAGCACACTACCTTTCGATTCAGTGGTTCAACTGCTTCGTATTGTTTAACCACTCATAGGATATGTTGTCTGCTTTTTAATTTAGTCTTTTGGCTGTTACTTGTGATACGCAGGCTTCATAACCGCTACTCCCAACTAAATTCCTTTTTGTTTATTTTCGCTCTTCGAGGCATACATTTTTATTAGATCCCGGGACCATACGCCGCTGGATAAAGGGGATGAAATAAAGATACAAATATTGCTATATCCACCGCCATATGCTTGCCATTTTCGGGATGGTTAAAATTCTGTACTGTTGATTTTTATGAATACTGAGTTCTGCTCAGCCCGGGGCTAGGGGGGCGTGAAAGGTAGCTAGCATATTTCACTACCGCTCATGAACAGTCACAATCAAACCGAGACTGCAATATTTCGTATGTGTCGTGTTCGGCCGTTCCCAAAGGTCCATTATCATACTCTGTGTTACATGCATAGCGTATGGTGTGATGATTCGATTCAGTTGATGTGTCGTTTCGTCTGTCTGTAAATTGTTGTGACGGCCAGGCTCCCAATACCCCTGACATCCACCAAGTGCCTGCTATCGGTGATTGATGTCTTACAACTGCTACTGCTTCTTGGGGTTTAAACCAGGTTCTACGGTGCACCAGACCTCACTCTTACCCTATTGTCATCCCAATAAAGCGAGACATCAAACGCTACCGTCCTTTGAGGATTTAGGTACACGTCACCATAGGGTCCACAACGTGTCCGGACATCGCACAATCAAAGAGGAAAGCATAGTGGCGAACTAAATGGGTCAACCACACTTAACGTGCAGTGCGTTGCAATATGATAGGATCATAATCTCTTTTTAAAAAAACTTTTTGACACGCTTAATAAAGATTGTATGAAAGTGATTATAACCAAGGATATTACGAAGTTTAAAAATCACATCACAATAGAAGTTAGGTTATGATAGTCTTTGTCGCAGAAGATGAATTAATTTTATATTTCAAAAGTAGATTCGGATTACGATAATACATAACAATATCAAAATTAAAGTTATCTCTCTTGTCATAGAGTTTACTAATTGCTTAACCATTTTCAATAGATGTAAATCAAGACAAGCAGCGACAGTATCAACAATGTTAGCTTCGTTCGGTTGAAGTTCTTTAGGATATATAGTATAAACCATAGGAGAAAGAAAATAAAGGATTGTCAATGTTCAATATGTCATCCAAATACCGAGAGGTGTAATTACATCTGCCAGAGTATCGGAGGAAATACTCAACATCATTTCATAGCAATACAAAAACAAATCTGCGACAAGAGTTGGACAGTTCGCACTCATTGGGATACCAACAATTTGTCTATAAAAGGTAGTTCCATACCTGACGAAAATATTATCTAAAAGGAAAATGAGTGATTCACAAACGTCTTGGCATGTCCACATTTTGGAATCGTGTAAAATGCCGTTAGTAAAAAACGCTATAATAGTGTTACAAATATTTACTGTTTTCTCTAGCGAAAGTTTTTTGAATGAGAGCAATACATTTGAATGAGAGCAATACGTTGAAGTTACATTCAGTTTTAGGAGAAATTGTATTTGTTCCGTGCATGTTCACTTTCCACTTCGTTGTGCATATCACGTTTAATTTTGAATGACATTACAGATTATTGAATTTGTTTGACGAAATAATAATTGGAGCGAATTACAGAAGACGACAAACTTTCACCGATTTAAACTGCGCACTCTCTTTGCGCATTGAATGTCAGTAAACTCATGGTTATGGATTTGACTTCGTACGGGTAACATTATAGGAAATAGTGCATACCAGTGAGTTTGTTTATTTGATTGAATGGCGTTTTACGTCATTGTAAGCGCATTTTAGACCATATATGACGGACCACCCAATTTTTCATGGGAAGAATCAGTACTGTATACCTCCCGTCATTCGCAAGAACCGACAAATTCTTACTTGACAAGTTGAGCTCCCGCTCCCACTGGGAATATCCCAGTTAGGAGGAACGCATCCCAGTGAAGGAGAATTTGTATATTGTTAACCTGATACTATCGTACGAGAATATCCCCTACAATCCTCGATGGGATGCAATATTTATTTTATTACTGAAATTCACAAGTATATATACTCAACAAAAAAAGAAACTTCCGCAACTTTACCCAAACATGTAGACACAATAAAAACAGATTGTGTTTGGTCTTATATGTCAATACCTTTGTTAAAAGGCCATTACTGTCATGAAAACAATTTTCCTTGAATCAAACTTGTTTGCACAGTTATTCCCCTTGTTTTGGTTTAAACAGCATTTCCGGGTATTGTGGTTTAAAATTTGATTTAACACAGTTTTGTTCTATTGAAATAAACAGAAGATAACCCCAGCACCAAAAAGACGGAGAAAGTAAGTTGACCTGCTGACTTTATTCAAGAATGAATATTTTCAGATTACCTCCCTTTATAATACAAATAGAGTGATTTCGTAATTTGAATAAAACATGTTTTAGCAGCAAAGCAACACACTATCTCTGGTTTTTGATGATTATTAATATTGATCAGAATGATTGAGTGATAAGTATAACATGATGAAATTATATCTAGATTGCTGTACAAAGCAAAGTCAACCCTATGCAAATCACAGCTTAAAAAGTGGAAGTTTCTTTTTTTGTTCAGTATATTATGCCTATTTGTAATTTACAAGGTCTACGTCATAATATATGGCATACACAAGATACTGAATACCGATTTAACAAGCGAAACGAAAACGTAACAATGTGTGCTACTTTTCTCTTTTGTGTTCCTTGCTTACAACTCATCTGAAAAGTCGCTCTGGGTGAGTTTATAATAAGAATAATTACACGTGCTTGTTATTAGTCTCTTTAGATCCGTTATATCCATTGTCCGATTCGCAATATATAGTTTCCTCTATCTAGTTATTATGTTGGTATAAATATACACGGCATTTTGGGATATATACGGTATATCGTGATAAACACGGTATATCGTGACGGTGTATCGTGATGTACAGGCATTTCGTGATATACAAAGCATATCGAGATATACACGATATATCGTGATATATTTTGCTCTGTGTCCTATATTTATTGCATGTATAATGACTACTGTGGAAATATGAGTATCTGTGAGGTACATGGACTTCGGATTCAACCGGGTATATGTTTATTGAATATGTGGATTACATAACTTTTGTGGGTTACAAAGCCTCTTTCTTTCAATTCTTCCGTTCTTCTAACAATTTACAAAACAACAATGTATTATTTTAAATAAGATTCGTGTTAGAAGCTTTTTGTATCGTATAACCAATACTTAAGCAAGAATAACTATGGTTCTGCTTCCAACAAGACGAGTGAGGCCACTTAGTAAAGGAAGCAGTCTATAACATGATAGATTAGCTGTAAGAAACTAGCTGTCCGTCTGCAGACTGCACTGTGAATGATATGATATATAGGCAGATGTAACAGCATTTCGCTGTCCTTCTACAGACTGCACTGTGAATGATGAACGATAAGTGTTGTTCGTTCAAACGTTAATTGTCCGGTTTCATTAGGTCAGATAGCACTATTGTTTTTGGGCGTCTGAATGCTTTCAAAAAAGTATAGGAGGTCTGTTGGGGGCATATAGTCAGATTGTAAGATAGTTTCTAATTGGATTGAATTATAAAAAACGTATCAAATCCCCATAAAATACCTACATATTATATTTCCATCACAAAACACGTTCATTTAGAATATTTTTACTGAAATGTGCATTTTTGCGGCGGGGAACCCCGCTGCGATGTTAACAGAATGGTATACCAAAAATTGAAGGCTGGCCAGATTTCTGAGCTAAAAATAGCTCTGATAGCTAAAAATAGCACATAAGTGGCAACCGAACAGCATTCAAATTATATGCCTCTGCGTAGATAAATAGTGCCTCCGGGTTTGCATAAAATGAATGTAATAAGAAGAACTGACTTAAACTAAGACAAGCTATATGTATGTAATAGGAAAACAATAATATTCCAAATGACAATATATCAAAATCCTTTGAAAACAAAAGAGAAAAATATAACAAATTTATATTTATACGCATTTTTGAGAACTATTTTTATGTCGAATTACTGCTAGAACGTGAAAACAACATGATTATTATGTATAATTGTATATAGCAACTACTATTTCGAAAGTTTTTTAGTGATTCACGATGTCAATGAATTATTATTAATGATAAGACGAAATGAAGAAACATGTTTAGACACCACTGGATTTTTATTGTGTTGGAATATTTAGAAATCTTGTTATCGTTATATCTCCTGTATTTAAGAACGGATTCGATCAAAACTTTCATAGATTTTAGAGTTCAGGGTCTAGTTGTGCAAGAACAGAAAGGTAGAGGGGCATTCCGGATCTGAACGCTATACCAATTGACAAGATGCAAAAATGGCAAAAACAACACGCGTCCCCCCATTTCTATTCTTTTTTCCTGCACCTTGTTATTCATGGCATGTTCATCTTATTCAGATATTGGCCGTTATACAAACTCCGCCGCATTCAGCACTTTCAGTGTTTTGATTATTGATGACATTGTACAGAGGCTAAATTTGCGAAAATATACAATTTATTTACTGCCGTTCAATTGTGCCCACGTTCAGTGAACTGTTAGAGGCTTAACGCATAACATGGCCCCTCAGTATGCTTGTCATTTTTGCTTGTTGCTATATAAGATAGTTTTTTTAAGAAATGATTTTGGAAAGTAGTGGTACGCCAACACGTTATAATGCAAGCCTGTGAAAAGTGCAGTAGCGGTAAATGACCAATATCAACTGTAAAACTGAAACCGCAGGTAGTATCTATTACTTAAAATGCGAAATATTTGGTTTCTATTTTGTCTATTACGATACAGAAACATACTGAGGATGCATTTAAATTATAATATGTACTTGATACAACTATTAAAAGTATTGTATGTGTGTATATTTGTATTGTATTTATAATTTAAACAAATTTTATTCAGGTACTGAATGGGATTGGACAATAGGCAATGCCTATGTAAGACCTCTCCCGTATCAAGGTACATATAAACAATACATTCATATCAAACATAACATTGTATTGTATTTGTGTATCTTTGCAAGGGGCATCCTAACCGCGCTTGCCAATTATAAAACATGCACTTGCCAAATAGATACTGTGTGCAGTGAAATACGAGCGTACTTACATAAGAAATTTCTTTGAAATGGCGTTTTGGTGCATTGTTTGATAATTTTACACTTGAACATTTTAAAAGATCCCTTCTATGTTCCTAAGAGTTTTAAATATCAACACTATATAAATAGCAAAGCCGAGGGTGATAATACATATCCGAAGGGTGAACATTCTTACTATCACCCTCTCATGAATGTGATATTTATTTTATTATACCGAAATCCCCTCGGGCAAAGTATCGATTTCACTTTGCCAGATTCCTTTTTTGAAAAAAACACTATTTTGTTCTAAAAGTTGCTATGAATGTTATATCGTTGGATCGGAAATAACGTAACTAAGAAAATGAGTGGTAGTTTATTAAAATCGGTCAAGTACTTTTGAAGTTATGATGAGTTAAATATAGCAATTTCACCATACTGAGCCCACGACGTCACCGAAACATCGCGCATCAAAGCTGGGTATGTGATAATTTGTTTACTATCACCCTGCGATTTACTATCAATCACCCTGTGCTATCACCCTCGCGTGAGATAGTAAGAAATTACACATGGTTGTCTATGGGGATTTAGCATGGACGTTTTATGTGAGGTATAATAAAATATTTTCATTCCATGATTACACCTTCTGAAATCATGAAAGGGGAGAGTAATGCATGAACCTTCGTCCCTCGGGTTTTCTTGCCGTACCGTAGATTGGTTTTCTCTTTGGCTGCAACTGCTGTGGTTGTTCAGTACAATTCTGGATACATCCTGAGGTGTTTCTAATTATATATTTTTATATGTTTATCTTTACAAAAAGATCGTTTCGTAATTTCTCTTGATGTGGACTTTATTGTTAGAGATTTCCTTATTGAAGGGATGCACTTTTATTTACACTGTCTTGTCAATCTGAGCTCTGAAGATAGGATAATAGCGAGGCTGCGTGCAATTCAAATCGATTTAAGGTAACCAGTGGTCCATATTGCCTACTGACCGTTCCAAGTCGGTAACCCTGTCTTCAACACTCTTTGTGTTATATATTGTCCTTTTCGAATTCATTGTATAGTTAGTTTTTTCTTTTACTAATTGTATTTCTACGTTGAACGAAATCGGAATTATAACCGACTTCGATGTTAACCTCCTTAAAATTACCCTTATTTTCAGTGGTTCCCCTTATCTTATTCTCGCAACATTATGATTTCTCTAATTTTAACCTGCTCCTTTTATAACAAAACTTCCTCTTATTCGACCATTAACAAGCCCGGTTTTTCAATATTTTGAGATTATAGCTGAGAGACTCAGGTTACATCAAAAGTATTCATGGGTAGGCTTATTGCAATCTAACAGGGGAAAACAACGTCATCTTTAGAAATACGATGTATACCGGCTGTATACAACATAAACCCAGATGTCGTGGCTTTCCAATCCTGCTTACGCAATGTTACGGTTAATGAATGAATGTGATGTCCGCGAGATATGATTTCTGTGAACTTGGTACTTTTTTGCTGCAGTCAGTTGTTTTTCCAAATTGCACCTGCATAACTGTATACGTTTATCAGTATAGTAAAGAGTACTAAAGACTATAGTGTCGGCCTGTGGTACACGTCTTCCAGTATAGTAAAGACCATAGTGTCGGCCTGTGGTACACGTCTTCCAGTATAGTAAAGACCATAGTGGCCATATACTATTGCATTTCCCATAGGCCTCCATTATAGCCTTTTGGCCTACAACACCTATTTCCTATGTCGAAATGGATGATAAAACCTAACTTTTTTTTAAACCTAACTATCTTAGAGACACTCAGAAATGACCCGCACATTAGGGGTAATGTGATGCTTTCAGCCTCTAATATTTCACTGATGGTTGCCACCCCCAGAATGGCAGCCAAGATATTTTACTTTTATTCAAATATACTCTCCGTACAATTGTATCCATACAAATGCAAATTTCAGTCAAAATATCCTAAATCAACATATTTTATGATGGAAATATAATATTTTGATGTTTTATGGGTGTTTGTTAAGGTTTGGGTAATTTAATCCAATCAGAATTTGCCTTACAATCTGACTATATGCCCTAATATACCTATACTTTTTTCAACCAATCAGAAGCCCCAAATCAATAGTGGTATCTGACCTAAATAGACATTCAAACCTGACTTAAGTTTGTTTCATACATTCATTTTGAGGAAAATGGTGTCTTTTGTTTTTAGATAAAATTTTTTTTTACAAAGTATGAGGGCTTTAAAGGGCTTCGGCTGAAGTCAAATGCATGCGATTTTTACGCGCAAATTCAGAATCTTCAAAATGACATATCTCGACAACCGTTCGAATCGTTTGTTTCAAATAAAGTGATTTTGAATTGATTTCATAAATAACATGTGATTTTCAACCAGTTGAGGCTATCTTGAAAATAATTTCTACTGAAAATGGATATTTGCGATTTTTAGGGGTCGAAATAGCAGATTTTAGCATAAAAATGCCGCTGTTTTCGTATATATTCAAAATCTGCCTTCAAATGGATTAATTAACATTATTTAGCAGTTTCTATATGTAAAACCATCAAGAAAATGCAACTTTTCAGTTTAAAAATGACAAAAAAATAATTCTGAAACTATCCTCTCCAACTCCATTTTTTGGGCCATGCCAAGTTTTACAATATGCTCATTACACAAGATTGCCTGTAACTGTACTATTTAATGTATTTTTTTTATTAGATATTGTTTTTGCCATCTTTACAGGTCATTTTCATGCAACCATGCAGCCCAAAAGCACTGTTGACAGTACAGATCCATGAAAATTCATTCAAATGAAGGGGGTGGGGTAGAATAAAACTTTTCTTTTTTTTTTTTAGAAAAGGTTATATTTTTTGCCAACTAAATAATTTAATTGTAAAATTTATTAAACCGCATCAAATATTTGCATATGGACACTAACCGTAAACAAGAGATGAACTAAGAGTCAGAGTTTACCTCAACATCTTTTTCAAAACAGACATAAGCGGCTTTTCGACATCTTTGCGGACAGATGTAGATTGTCGCTTTCTGACATCTTTGCCAAAACATGTATGCAAAGCCCTCAGAAATGAATTAAACTTACTAGATATACTTTTAATTGTGTCAAACAAGTGCATTACAGGCCAATTTGGTATACCAGGTGTCAGGTATGGCTAATTTTGCGTCCACAACCCTTAATAAAAGAATTTAAATTACCTATTTTGCATAATAAAACTTTCAAATATTTAAAAGTCATTAAAAATGTTATAAGAAAAGTCAAAATACAACATAATTCAACATTTCTCACACTTTCAAATGATTGTGTTAGAAAAAAGTATGTCTACTTTCACTTTTACCCTATGCAGAATCTAGCTTTAGGTCATATACCACTATTGTATTTCCCATAGGCCTGCATTATAGCCTTTTGGCCTACAACACCTATTCCTATATCGGAACGGTTGATAAAACCTAACTTTTTTTAAAGACCTATCCTAGAGACACTCAAAAATGACCCGCACATTGTGGGTAATGTGATGCTTTCAGCCTTTTAATATTTCACTGAAGGTGTCCACGCCAGAATGGCAGACAAGAACTTTTACTTTTGCAAATACATTCTCAGTACAATTGTATCCATACAAATGCAAATTTCAGTCAAAATATCCTAAATCAACATGTTTTATGATGGTAATA